>JAJPUD010000299.1:147015-251460 GCA_023553655.1 Myrmecobius fasciatus | reverse complement strand
TCTCTCTCTCTCTCTCTCTCTCTCTCTCTCTCTCTCTCTCTCTCTCTTTCTGTCTACATATGTGTGTGTGTGTGTAGAAGTAGAATGGGGAGGGTGCAGCATGAAGATAATATGAAAAGCAAAGGGACATTTGGACCCTGCAATACCAAAGGTGTGCATTGCCTTAGTCACCTGAGTTCTCTATATGTGGGTTTCAATACCAATATATTCTAAATTTGTCCCCACTTTCCCCAATGAACCAATATATTTTATGAGATCTTGCATCCTAGGTAGGTGCAGGTGTGTGTGAGAGAGATGTGGGAAATGTTTTATAAATTAAATGCACAAATGATCTTATGTCATTCTGCCCTCTTGAGATTATTGTACCTTTTATCACCCTCACTCTCAATTATTTTCTCAGATTTACTGCTTTTATGAACTATAATTTTAGTAATATAAGTCTACACAATTACCTTGTACTTGATATAGTAGTTGCCCATCCTAAGATACCAATTTGACATACTATGGAGGTAGCCCAGGGAGGGTGCTTTACTTTATTAACAAAAATTTCATATTCCAGCATTTCAAAATTGAATTGGCTTCCTCAAGAGGTATGGGTTTCCCCATCAGGTAGGTCTCCAAAAAAGTTGGGGGAAAGATTGCATGACCACTACTCAGATTTCTTATAAAATTACTTCTTATTTAACTGTGTTTTGGGTAGGTCAGTTCTGAGATCCATTCCAATTCAGAGATTCCATGACTTCAAGATTTCAGATCTGAAATAAAATAAAAATGACATATGCCTGATAGTAAAGGAGTTACTCTTATTCACTTATTTTTTTCTGCCACTTTCAGTTTGGTACAGAACTAGTGGAATAATCAAATGTGCAAATTGTCTACTCTGACAAAGTAAGAGGACATATAGAGAGGCATCTTTAATACTTTAGGTATTTGGGGAATATACTTTTCCTGGAGAAATGGGAAAGAGGCAAGCTAGATAATACTACCAACCTCATAAAAAACACAATAAATTATTGATTAAGTGCTAAAATTTTCTTTCCTTTCCTGCATAAAAGTTTTAATAAATGCTGACATAATAGTGGTGTATATATCCCACTGGTATATGCAAACACCGTGAAATACTCACTTTATGTAAAATCATCAGTGTCTAATTTCATCCATGTTAGTGTCCTAGAATTTTTTCCCCCAAGAGTCTCACTTTCTCTGGCTCATCTTATTTCCTATACTTCATGACCCAGAATATACCAGTGAAACTTAGGATGTTAAATGTTACATTCTTTTAAAGTTTTGGAAGAGTTTCTTTTTTTATTTAATCTTAGGGGGAAAGGGATGCAGAATGTGCATGTCTTGCAGACAAATTTGGAAGTAGCACATGGAGAAGTGGCCCAAATTGTGACAAAATTGGTCATCTGTGGATCTGCCCATTGAGGCTCCATAAATCTAGAAAAACATTTTTTAAAAGTTGCATTTGCTGAAAACCAAGACAGTTTTAAAGGACAAAGAATTGTGCATTTCAAAAACAGCAGAGTTCTAAGTTTTAGCAAATCATTAATGTGAAGGATACCATACTCTGGAGGAACTACATGGTTTATGAACCAAACATTTATGGAATAGCTTCATTTGTAAAGAACAAAGCAAAAAAGTAAAGTTCTTTATGAAAACAGTTGAACATCAAATGTAATAGCTAATGCTCTAACAAGGTAGGGTGGGCACTGACAATAATGTGCATAAAGAATAATATGTAAGGCAGATTTTTTTTTTTACTATTACTTTGACCAGAAGGTAACTTAACCCTGAGCTACATTACTTTTGGCCAGCTCAATTCAATATACTTGTTCTCATTCTTCCTCTGTAACTGTTCTGCAGTTACAATGTCATAAATTAATGTTTTGTTCTAAGAATTTCTCCTCTTTCTGATAACATTTTATCCCCATTGTAACTTTATATCTCTATTGTCTAGCATAGTATCTTACATATAGACTTGCAATTTTAATTGAATTAAAATATGAAGATTATTTGCCTTAGCGTAATATTTTGATCAAGTATCATTCTTGCTGTGATAGTGGTGTGTGTGTACGGGAGGGCGATATCTAATATAGTTATAGGCCTAGTTTATACATTGTGGTGTGTGTGTGTGTGTGTGTGTGTGTGTGTGAAAGAGAGAGACAGACAGATGGAAACCGAAAGATAGAGGCAGAAAGACTAGGAGAGACAGAGATTGGGAGACAAAGAGAAAGATATAAAGACACACAGAGAGGCACAGAGACAGAAAACAGGAAGAAGAGAGAGAGAGGGAGAAGAAAAGAGAGAAGCAGAGACAGGGAGACAGAGAACAGAGGAAGGAGAAGACAGAAGGTAGAAAGGGAGGAGAGAGGAATAGATAAAATGCTAGGAGTTTGATTTGTAATTTCACTGGTATAAAGAAGACTCCTTCTGCAATTGCAGGTCAATGTCTTCTTTGAAGATTGTATTTCTAAAAAGCTGAGCACTAAAATGTTAAGGGACCTGTATGTATCAAAGTGGGACTTAAGCTTCCTTATTCTTAGGCAATGTGTATAATATCCCTTACATTTACATAGCACTTTAAGCTTTGTAAAATACTTTACAAATATCATCTTATTTAATTCTCACAACTCTGGAAAGTACTTATTATTATCCCTGTTTTAAGTATTTGAGGTGAGAATAATATTCCATCTGCTTTACTCCTCAGCTCTCCTTGTCAGTGGAACTATAGATAATATAGATATAGATTATATGGAGATATAGGTAAATGCTACCCTACTTTTTTGTAGTCTCCAACTTTGAGATCATTCCTCTTCTTCCTCAACATCACTAGCTACTGGGTTTAGGAGAATTTGCCCTTGTGTGTTCTCCTTCTCATTTTCTTTCTCCTTCCCTCTCTCCCTTATTTCAGAGATAGTAAGATAAGTTTCATAAGTTTTAATTTATATTTAGTTTCTATATTTGTTAACAAGAATTTCTCTTATAGTTCATATGACTGATACTATTCATTAAATACTTCTTTAAAATAAAATTGAGCCATTATTTTGTGGTATTTAGCTTTTAGGTACTTTGGTAGACAGAATGATATAAAATATATACCGTGAATAAATGAATTAATAAAAATGAATTAATTAAAAAAATAATGCTTATTGTGAAAAAGCACTGTATTGAGGTTTAGAGAAACAACTATTGAAGCAGAGATGATCCTTATTGTCAAGGGCTTTTTATGTTTTGTTGAGCTAACAAAACATATAAGTTTCAGGTATGTCAGATGGAAAATCTCATAGTTCTTAGGATGCAATACAAAAGAAAATGATAATCCATCTTCTTTAGTATAATTTCCACTTATAAAATCATATCATTTCTCACATCAAATCATTAGATGATACAAAGGACATTTTTGGAGACTTTTTCCAGATTTTCCATAGATGGAACTATTGAAGTAGAAGCTGCAGCACCTAAAGAAGCAGTTGGTCAGTTCCATCTCTGCTGTGATTGCTTCCTAAGATAATGATTTCAGATACAGAAGCAGGACTTGAAGTCTGGGTGGTATCTCTTCCCCCAGGGCTATTGACTTGTTGGCCCAAAGTGACACTTGTTCAGCAGTGTTTATTCATTATTCATAAGGATTGTTCCCCTCAGTGTTGACTGCACCACTGACTGATGCTCCAGGGGTAATTATGATTCCTAGGACTCTTAAGATCAAGGTCCTTGTATTTTCTTCATCAAAGCCTGAGTGGTGATAGTAGGGGGCAGATTCAAAGTGGCAATGGTCATTATACTTATGGTATTCCAGGCCCTATGATACTTTATTGTGTAAGCTGCCAGATCCTGGGTAATCCTGACTGTTTCTTCTTGATATTTGAATTGTTTTTGTCTGACAGCTTGCAGTATTTATTTCTTAAGATTGTAGTTTTGGAAGTTTGCCACAATGTTCCTTGGGGTTTACCTTATGGGATCTCTTTCCAGAGGTGATCCATAGATTCTTCTTCTTCTTCTTCTTCTTCTTCTTCTTCTTCTTCTTCTTCCTTCTTCCTTCTTCCTTCTTCCTTCTTCCTTCTTCCTTCTTCTTCTTTCTTCTTCTTCTTTCTTCTTCTTCTTTCTTCTTCTTCTTCTTCTTCTTTTTTAAGATTCTTTCAATGAATATTTTCCCTTTTGTTTCTAGAATATTGGGGCAATTTTCCTTAAAGACCTCTTGCATAATACTATCCAAGCTCTTTTTTTTGGTCATAGACTTCAGGTAGGCCAATCATTTTTAAATTGTTTCTTGTGGATCTATTTTCCTGGTCACCTATTTTTCTAATGAGGTATTTTACATTTTCTTCTATTTTTTCATTCTTTTTAGTTTGCTTGATTGATTATTGCTGTTTCATAAAGCCATTGGCTTCCATTTGCCCTGCTCTAGTTTTTAATGTGTGATTTTCTTTAGTTATCTTTTGTATCTCTTTTTCCATTTAGTTTATTCTACTGTTTAAGGAGTTTTTTTCTTTAGACAATTTTTTTTCCTTCCTTTTCCAAACTGTTGACTCTCATATATACTTCTCATTTCTTTTCTCATATTTTCTTCTACTTCTCTTATTTGCCTTTTGAAGTCCACTATAAGCATTTCCAAGAAGCCTCTTTGGGCTTGAAACCAATTTATATCATTCTTCGATATTTCTTCTGTGGACATTCTGTCTTTGCCTGAGTTTGTGCCTTGATCCGCCCTATCATCATGATAACTCTCTATGGTCAAGGTTCTTTTCTGTTTCTTCGTTGCTCACTTTTTTTTTTGCTTTTAAGGTAAAGCTCTGATCCTGGGATAAAAGTTTCCCAAGCTTCCTGTGCAGCTCTGAGCCTTAGCTTTGAGCATAGGGGCCTTTTGTGATTGTAGGGAGCAGCTTTTGTACAAGAAACAGTCTGGTTTCCTAGAGTTTGCCTTCTGAGCTGGGACTGGAAGCTGTCCCACTGATTTGCTCCTCTACTGAGCCAGGACTGAGGGTGTTAGTTGCTGATTTGCTGTGATTAAGACCCTCTCACCAGATTTCTCAGAATTTATCTGACCTGGGCTGAACACTCTTTTCACCCCAGTAAGACTGACGTTTCTTGAAGTTTTTCCAGTCTATCTTGACCTGGAGAATGTCTTCATTATGTCAAACTGTGTTCAGAAGCTTATTTTTCATGTGATTTTCCAGGGAATCTAGGAGACCTGGAGCAGCTTTCTTACTTTATTCTGCCATCTTAGCTCCACTCCAGATGGGGGACAGAAAACTTGGCAAAAGTCTAATTTGATACCTCTTTTTTACAACCTTTCCATATCAACTGGTTCCTTCTCAGGAGGTAACTAAAAATTTCCCTCTTACCTTGGTCACCAATATTTAGAACTCTGTGATTTTAGCATCCTTGGTGGTATACATGAATCATAGAATGTAGATGAGATCCCTCAATCACCTGGAATTGACTTTGTGTATACTTTACATCCTGATGTCTTTGAAAGTCCTTTCAAACTTAATCTAAAACCTATGAATTGAGACAAAGTGATAGAGTACCTTTTTATTATTACTTTAAGTGGCAATGGAATGATTTGATTGAGGACATATAAACTAGTGCCATTATTATGATATGAATACAAATTTCTAGCACTCTGCTACATATATCCCCTAATTTCAGGATATCTCTTCAATGGACAGACCTATATCTTACCCTTCATCTTTCTTTTTCTGGACTTTGGGAATACAGTCATCTTTCTTTACATTTATTAGAGCATAGTTCTCCCTCATTTCAACATGCTTTAATAACATTTCCATTTTATGTTGATTACATTTAAGGATGGCTGCTCCTGATAGCATCTAGGGAGGTATCATAAAATCAGCAATACCTTACCTCCAAATCACACAATAGGATGAATTGCTTTGGGGAAGGCTTATTGTGGATAGCTTTTCATATCCACAGAATATGGATCCTTCTGAGTTCTCTAATAAAAGATTATGCTTCTTGCAAAAGCTGGGTTGTTTTCTCCTTTTTTAAAAAATCCTCAACTCAGTAGTTTTTATCCTCAAAGTCAACATTTCATTGACAATCATACATTATGACTTTGACAAAAACTGCAGTTTTTGTCCATGGAGATAATGATACTTGCCCAAACTACTTCACAAAGTTGTTGATAAAAACAAATAAGACCTAATTTATAAAGTGCCTTATAATACTGGGTATAATGTAAGTATAAACTTTCAGTTTCAATTTTAAAAATTTCAATTTTCTGTGACTTAATTTCCAAAACAGGAATCTCAAAATGAATTGTAAAATTGTGAAATTTAAAAAAAAAGAGCAAAACAAGTAGATCGTCTCTTGGGGCATGCAAAACTTTTTGTTACATGAAGAATTTCCATTCTGATGAAGTCATGCATTAGGATTTGACCCATATAAATGAGTTTAGGTTCTATTTTGTTGTTGTTGTGAATGTTTATTACATCCAAGGGAGGGAGTAGAGATGATGGACTAGATGGATTTTCTTGGCTGTTGATAAAATGTCATCATTCATCCTATTCATTGAATCTCTTCAGAGTTGCTCCATTAAGGAAATAATAAGCATTCATAATGATGTGCTGTGAATTGTATTTTCTCATGAAAGCTTTGAAAACAAGCACAAGTATCTCTATTATCTTTAACTAATTATTATCATTATGGTGGTGCTGATGAATGTTCGTTTTTCTCATTTTATTCAAAATATTCAGTAATTTTACCATTTTTGTCATAGTTGTTATCATGACATTAAAAATACAGTTCCTTATGCTATGAATGAGTCATTTTTTAATATGAAAAGGCTGATACCCACTTTGGCATCCTACTTAATTCATATTCAGTGGTTTTGTTACTTTTTTGATATACTAGCATTATTGAAATAAATCAATCACACTTTTGTCAGCATAATCATTATAACACTATTATTAGTTACAGGGAAAGAAAATAGTAACTTCATCATATCTCCCAGGATGTCAATATTACTATTAAATCAAATCAAAGACATAACTTCATAGTATCTTCCATACAGTACCTGGCACACAATAAGTGCATAAATAGAATCTTGTTGATTTAGCTTGGTATTCTGTGTATGTGTGTTATTTAAAATTTCATCTGCATATAATTTATCCCCAACTGTGCTCTATTAAGTTAAATATTGGTTAAAATCAGTAAAATGGTATAGTAGACAATGCACTATTTTTTTGAGCCAGAGGACTTGGATTTCCATCCTTACTCTATCATGATACTCTCTGTGTGCATATACTTGGGAAAAAATAGAATAAAATTTCCTTATCTATAAAATGAAGTGATTGGTCTAGATTTGAAATGTTGGATATTAAACCACAAATGATAAATAACTACCAGCACTTTGGAGTATGAAATGGTAACCAGATTAAAATATAATTGAGAAATATTTGACAAATAAAATACAATATAACACAATGTAAGCTTTTATTTATTTGCTTGTTCATTTATTCACTTATTTATTTTTAGGATGTATTGCTTTATGAATCAGGTTGGTAGAGAAAAATCAGAGCAAAAGGAAAGACCATGGGAAAGAGAAAAAAAATAGAAAAAAGAAAAAAAACATAGCATGTATTGATTTATATTCAGCCTCCTTAGTTCTTTTTCTGGAAACAGAGGGCATTTTCTGTCCAAGGTCTTTTAGGATTGCTTTGGATCACTATGAACCACTAAGAAGAACCAAATATTTCATAGTTGATCATCACACATTCTTGCCATTGTTATGTACAATGTATTCCTGATTCTACTTGTTTTGCTTAGCATCAGTTCATGTAATTCTTTCCAGGCCTTTCTAAAATGAGCTTGTTCATCATTTTTATACAACAATAATATTCCATTATCTTCATGTACCACAGCCTGTTCAGCCATTCCCCAATTGATGGGCATCTGCTCATTTGCCAATTTGTTGTTACTGCAAAAAGAGCTGCTACAAACATTTTTGCACATGTGTATCCTTTTCCCTCCTTTATGATTTCCTTGGGATACAGACCCAATAATGGCACTACTGGGTCGAAGAATATGCACAGTTTTATATCCCTTGGAACACAGTTCTAGATTGCTCTCTAGTATGGTTGGATCATTTCACACCCACCAACAATTCATTAGTGTGCAAGTTTTCCCACATCTCTTCCAACATTTCATTATTGTCTTTTCCTGCCATTTTAGCCAATCTGAAAGGTATGAGGTGGTATCTCAGAGTTGTTTTAATTTGCATTTCTTTAATCAGTAGTGATTTAGACTATTTTTCACATAACTATAGATAGCTTTAATTTTATCCTCTGAAAATTGTATGTTCATATCCTTTGACAATTTGCCAACAGGGTAATGAGTTTTTCTTACAATTCTTTATATATATTTTAGGAATAAGACTTTTATCAGAAATACTGCTTGTAAAAAGTTTTCCCCAGTTTTGTATTTTCCTTTTAATCTTATTTATGCAAAACCTTTTTTAATTTAATCTAACCAAAATTGTTCATTTTGCCTTTCACAATGTTCTCTAGTTCTTCTTTGGTCATAAATCCATCCCTTCTCCAAAGATCCAATAGGTAAATTATCCTTTGTTCTTCAAATTTACTTATGGTATAATCCTTTATACCCAAATCATGTACTCATTTTGACTTCATTTTGGTATGGGGTATGAGATGTAGGTCTATGCTGAGTTTTTGACATATTATTTTCCAGTTTTCCCAGCAATTTTTGTCAAATAGTGAGTTCTTATCCCAGAGCTAGAGTTTGGGGTTTATCAAATGCTAAATTACTATAGGCCTTGATTATTGTCATGTGTATCTAATTTATTCCACTGATGACTGCTGCTTTATAAGATAGTTTTAGGTATGATATTGCTAATCCACCATCCTTTGTATTTTTTTCCATTTATTCCTTGACATTCTTGATCTTTTGTCCTTCCTGATGAATTTTATTATTATTTTTTCTAGTTTTATAAAATAAGTTGGTAGTTTGATTGCTATAGCACTGAACAAGTAGGACAATTTAGGCAGAATTGTCATTTTTATTATATTAGCTTGGTCTACACATGAGCAATTGATATTTTTCCAATTGTTTAGATCTGACTTTATGTGAGAAGTGATTTGTTCATATATGTGTTCATAAAGTTCCTGTGTTTAGTAGGTAGATACCCAAATATTTTATTTTGTCTATACTTAGTTTAAATGAAATTTTTCTATCTTTTGTTGGTCGGCTTTGCCAATAATATAGAGAAATATTGATGATTTGTGTAGATTTATTTTATATCCTGCAACTTTTGCTAATGCTATGAATTGTTTCCCCATAGGTTTTTGTATAATTTTCTAGGATTCTCTAAGTATATATCATCATATCATTTGCAAAAAGTGATGGTTTTATTTCCTCATGGTCTATTCTAATCCCTTCAATTTCTTTTTCTTTTCTTATTGCTAAAGCCAACATTTTTGGTACAATGTTGAATAATAGTGGTGATAATGGGCATCGTGCTTTCTCCCCTCCTCTTATTGGGAATGCTTTTTATTGATTTTAAATAGATAGTGCTTATTATTTTAAGGAAAGTTCCCTTTGTTCCTTTCTCTCTAGTGTTTTTAATAGGAATGGATGCTATATTTTGTCAAAAGCTTTTTCTACATCTCTTGAGGTTTTCATGTGATATATGTTGGGTTTGTTTTAATGTGGTCAATTATGGTAATAGTTCTCTTGTTATTGAAGCAGCCCTGAAATTCTGATATAAATCCCACTTGATCATAGTGTATTATCCTGGTGATAATTTGCTGTAATCTCTTTGCTAATATTTTATTTAAAATTTTTGCATCAATATTCATTAGAGACATTAGTATGTAATTTTCTTCCTTTGTTTTGACTCTGGTTTAGGTATGAGTACCATATTTGTGTCATAGAAGGAATTTGGCAGAACTTCTTTATCTTTAGGTATTTTTGTGCCCCTTCATATTATATAATTTGTCCCATTATACCTTTCCTTTCCTCTTTTTCCAGTATAGACATTTTTCTACCCCTTAATGTCTTTTTCTTTGATATTATCACATCATAGCTAATTTACAACTTCACCCTCCACCCATGTGATGTCCCCCTCTTTCTGCCCTGGTAATAGAAATAGTTCTCAAGAGTTTCATTTTCTCATTTAGGCATATAAACAGTTTAACCTTTAAATAATATATATTTTCCCCTGTTAACCTTTCTTTGCTTCTCTTGAGGCCTGTGTTTGTAGATTAAATTTTCTGTTTAGTTCTGGGTTTTTTTTTTCAATAGAAATAATTGAAAATCTCTAACTTCCCACGGGATGATGTTCAATCTTGCTGGATAGTTAATTATTGGTTATAACTCCAGTTTTTTTTTTCTTTCCTGAATATGATATTCCAGGTTCTCTGATCCCTTATTATAGATGTTGTCAGATCCTGGGTAATCCTGATTGTTGCTCCTTGATAATTGAATTGTTTTTGTCTGACAGCTTGCAGTATTTTTTCCTTGAAATTTTAGTTCTGGAGTTTTGCAACAGTGTTCCTTGGGGTTTTCCTTGTGGGATCTCTTTTCAGAGATGATCCATGAATTATTTCAATGAGTATTTCCCCCTCTGTTTCTAGAATATTGGGAAAGTTTTCCTTAATAACATATTGTAAAATGCTATCCAGGTTCTTTTTTTGGTCATGGCCTTCAGGTAGGCCAATAATTTTCAAATTGTCTCTTCTGGATCTATTTTCCAGGTAGGCTGTTTTGCTAATGAGGTATTTCACATTTATTCCATTTTTCTTTTACAACTTGACTTTTATGAAATGTTTTGCATAACTTCACACATGATTTCTCAATTGTGGGTGAGGATAAGGGAGAGAATCTGGAACTCATAAATCTTAAAAACAAATGTCAAAAAATTGTTTTGAATGTAATTTGAGGAAATAGTAAATAAATTCATTAATTAAAAATTAGTCATAATACAAAGAACACTTTTGGAAATCACAATTTTCTTACAGAATACATTTTAAGGGGAACTGAGGGAAGCCAAAGGTCTTTAAAATGTAAAAAATAAGCAGTATCTATTAAGATTTAGTGTGTGTGTGTGTGTGTGTGTGTGTGCGTGTGTGTATGTAAGAGAGGAAGAAAGAACTTCATAATGAAAAGGGTTTCAGTTGTCATTTCTTCTTCACACAACCCTTAATGAGATAGTGATAGAAATATTATACTTATTTTTCACCAAAAAGAAAACACAACTTCTTGTCAATATGAGAAGTTATGACTTGTCCATAAATACACACTAATAAACATCCAAAGTCAGTATCAGAACTTGATCTAGAATTTTAATTCTCTGACTTTCCCATACTTTTTCTGTTCACAATTTTGTCTAGAGCTGGCAATTATGTAGTAATTAGTATTTCATTGGGAAGAAGTAGAGAGGGATTTTCTTGTTGCTATTTTTTCCCCATAGAACTACCTTTATGTCCCTTTCTACTGTTCCTACAAGCCCTATATAAAAATACAGGTAGATAGACAGACAAATAGATGAGAGTCACAGTTGAGTATCTGAGCATGAATAAGTCATTTATGCCCTCAAAATAAGGCTGATAGTTAAAACAGTTAATTGCTATGCAATTTATCACATCTTTGACATTTTCTGGGTACAAAAGTATACATGGAAATTGAAAGCTTTAATAATTTAGCTAACTTAGAAATAAATTTGTACATAACTTTATTATAAAGACACCAAAGAATTGCTCTAAATTTAACAGGTTTTTAAAACATTTTAAAAATGTGTTTTAACAGATTTTTCAAGTTTGAACCATACTAACTGCAATAAATCTTTTCTAGATAATATGATCAATTGTTTAACATAATTTACATAAACTTTTATTTAAGAACTTATGTCAGTTTTTTTAAAGGCATTTTTATCACTAGATGTGAAAAAAATTCAATTTCTCTTTTAAAAAAAAATCAACTTACACAGAGTTGAATGTTTTTATTCCTTTACATTTTGCAAAGACTGAAAACATTTTGGGCTTTCTTTAGATCTGTTAAAGGTGAAATCACTTTGAAGAAAAAATAGATGCATTTCTGTTTATCAAAGTATGCTTCCCTCTCCCCTACATATTTTGATCAATATAAATTTTTCTGAAAGAGATGAACTAAGAAGATGAAAAACAGTCCCATTCCTTTCATTAAGAAATTTCATTTTAAAAGGAAATTTGATGTCTTGGTCAGAACATGGAAAAGAAATTAAATGTCATATCAACTGTTGGCTATTTTCTTTAGTGAATTCTAGTCTTTCAGGCACAATATTTCAGGTTAAATTAATGAATTATTAATTGTTAGAGCAACTAATGGTGATTATTAAGATTTCAAAACTTGAATATGAAGATACAAAAAAAAATCACCAACATTTATTAATAACCAATTCCTGTCTATCAGCTCTTCTTTTTTAAATTTGTGTTCAGAAAGTTTACTTCCAGTAGAGGTAAAGCTTTCTAAAGAGAGAGATAATTTTCTTTTTTTATATTTCAATAATGTTTCACATGTAGTAGCCCCTTAAACTCCTAATAAACTTAATTTCACTTAATATTTAATATGGACTGATACTATTTTAAATTCTCAAAGGGGGGAAATTATTCTAGAAGATAAAGTAATAATTCACTTTTGTGTGGATCTAGAAAATACCGTTAAAAGTTAATTTTCATATACAACTGCTTTACAATAAACATTATTATTGAAATTAAGACTATCAAATAATATAACATTTTTACATTTCTAATGCTATTGAAACCTATGACATTTTTTTGTGGATTTAAAACCCCATGTTACCTTTTTGCATTTCATTTTTATTTGAAGAGATATGATTTTTATTTACTCTACAATGAATAAAGAAACCCCTTGATACAACTGAGGTTCTGCTTTGGCCATGACATGCAGTCAGTACTTCTTATGTGTTCCTAGAATAAAAATGTTTTAAAACATAGTTCACTCTCATATATATGGAATTAAAAGTCATATATATGGGAGTTACATTCTAAACGTCCCAAGAACTCATTTTTTTTAGAAACAAACTATGTCTTTCAGCATTTCAATTATTTCATGATCTCACTGATGTGAGCATTTCCTCCACAACCCATTCATCTCTTATTCTATTCAATTTTTATTTGTATGCTGTCTTCTACAATGCTTTGCAGAAGATCCTCTCAAAATTTTGTGGTGTTTTCTTGACATTATCTGAGTTCTAATGCTTCAAAAAGGTGTTCCTTTGTTCTTTGTAATTCCTTTTTAATAATAGATCACCTCCTAATCATTCATTGCTTTGATGATGATATTGTCATAATACAAAGAAACTATTTATTTATTTACAATACATCTTTACGTGGTCCTTTCAGTTTTGAAATTTTAGCTGTTCTTCTGCATAGAGTATATGATGTTTCATTATTTGTAGCCATGTGGCTTTACCAGAAGAACACAGATATTAAAGTTAGGATGTTGTCTCTGAATATGAAGAAGTCATTTAAAGTGCCATAAAATTTCCCAAGTGCAGTGCTGGACATGGTTTCCTCTTATTCACTTTTGGATCTAATTCATTATCCAACTACAGTATCCATTAAAAATATAGGTAGACAGACAGACAAATAGATGACAGTCAGACAGGCTCTGTGGATTCTCCATTCTCCATTGTTTCACTAATAAACATTTTTCATCTAGGTGGTTTTTCCCATATGGGTAATTGTTCCAAATCCTTTTCAGTGATTTTGGAGCTTCTGCAGTATTCCTAGGCCCACACAATGTGCTTGTGTAAATAAAATGTAAGGAAGCTATATTTTTTCTGAAGAAAATCACACACAAAAAAATCTTTGTGATCAAGTTATGGGCACTAAATGCTAACCTTTAGAGAATATTTACTATTCCTTAAGGAATATTTATGCTATGTTGTTTTGGTAGATTCATTGTCAAGTTCTGAGTATTAGAAACTCTCCTAATCCTTAAGAAGTCCAATTGCCATGGGGTCAGTCTGGATTTTTAAAAGAGATTCCAAACAATATTAGCAAGCAGAATAAGTACATTCTGCAATAAAATATCAGAAGGTGGAATTCTTATTTCCGAAATGTAAATAACTTAGTAGAAATTATACCAGGATATGGAAGCAAATGTAACCACTCCTCAAAAAGGGATTCTTGAGATCTTTAATAGCTATATTTGGCCAAGAATAGAGATTGGTTTTATTTTGTTTGCTTATTTTGTTTTAAACTTTATCTAGAGCAAGGTTTCTTAAACTTTTTTTTCCCTCATGACCCCTTTTTAATGGAATAATTTTAAAGTGAACCTGGCTATGTAGTTATATAATAGGTATATAAATCAAATATTCACTGATAATAAATCATAAATAATTTATTTAAAGCAATTCTTTGGTATACATGCAAATTTACCATTTATTAAAGAGGTAAGAAAATTTGAATTCTAATGAGATGGATGTGCTTGTTTATTTTTACATAAAGAATTAAATCTTTGGACTCTAAGAGAGTATATCAGACACATTTGGCTTCAAAGAAAGGCCTGACCCTCCTTGTGGGAAGGTAGAAGGGAGGGGAGAAAAGGAAAGGGATAAACTAATAGAAGGATTAGGGGAAAGGTATAAAGGGGAGGGAGGGACTCTAAAGGAAGGAGGATTATTGGTGAGAGGTGGTCATCAAGAGCAAAGTACTGGGGAGGGGGGAAGGGAGAGAGGGGAAAGGGAAGAGAAAATCATAACTCTGGATAAATAAGATGGCAGGGAATACAGATATAGTTATTTTAACTGTGAATGTGAATGGGATGAACTCTCCCATAAAACGGAAGCGGGTAGCAGACTGGATTAAAAGCCAGAATCCTACAATATGTTGTTTACAAGAAACACATCTAAAACACAGAGATACATACAGAGTGAAGGTAAAGGGCTGGAGCAGAATCTTCTATGCTTCAGGTGAACAAAGAAAGGCAGGGGTAGCAATCCTTATCTTGGATCAAGTAAAAACAAAAATAGATCTAATTAAAAGAGATAAGGAAGGAAACTACATTTTACTAAAGGGTTCCATAGACAATGAAGTAGTATCAATACTTAACATAAATGCACCAAGTGGGATAGCATCCAAATTCCTAGAGGAGAAGTTAAGAGAGATGCAAGGAGAAATAGACAGTAATACTATACTAGTGGGAGATCTCAACCTTGCTCTCTCAGAATTAGATAAATCAAATTCCAAAATAAATAAGAAAGAAGTTAGGGAGGTTAACAAAAGGCTAGAAAAGTTAGGTATGATAGATCTCTGGAGGAAATTGAATGGTGATAGAAGGGAGTATACTTTTTTATCAGGGGTTCATGGAACTTATACAAAAATAGATCGTGCGTTAGGGCATAAAAACCTCAAAATCAAATGCAGAAAAGCAGAAATAGTAAATGCATCCTTCTCAGATCATGATGCAATAAAACTCACATGTAATATAAGGCCAGGAGAAAATAGACCACAAGTTATTTGGAAATTAAATAATCTAATCCTGAAGAACGAATGGGTGAAAGAGCAAATTATAGACACAATCGAAAATTTCATCCAGGAGAATGACAACAATGAGACAACATACCAAAATTTGTGGGAGTCGGCTAAAGCAGTTATAAGGGGTAATTTTATATCTCTAGATGCTTACTTGCGTAAAACAGAGAAGGAGAAGATTAATGAACTGGGCTTACAATTAAAAAAGCTAGAAAAAGACCAAATTAAAAACCCTCAATTAAATACCAAATTGGAAATTCTGAAAATTAAAGGGGAGATCAATAAAATTGAAAATAAAAAAACTATTGAATTAATAAATAAAAGTAAGAGTTGGTTTTATGAAAAAACCAACAAAATAGATAAGCCTTTAGTTAATTTGATTAGAAAAAGGAAAGAGGAAAATCAAATTATTAGTCTCAAAAATGATAAGGGAGAACTTTCCTCCAATGAAGAGGAAATTAGAGTAATAATTAGGAGTTTCTTTGCCCAACTTTATGCCAATAAATTTGATAATGTAAATGAAATGGAGGAATATATACAAAAATATAGATTGCCCAGATTAACAGAAGAGGAAATAAATTATTTAAATAGCCCTATTTCGGAAATAGAACAAGCTATTAATCAACTCCCTAAGAAAAAATCTCCAGGGCCAGATGGATTTACATGTGAATTTTACCAAACATTCAAAGAACAATTAATCCCAATACTATATAAACTATTCAAAAAAATAGGGAAAGAAGGCGTACTACCAAATTCCTTCTATGGCACAGATATGGTGCTGATAGCTAAACCAGGTAGGGAGAAAACTGAGAAAGAAAACTATAGACCCATTTCCCTAATGAATATTGATGCAAAAATTTTAAATAAGATTTTAGCAACAAGATTACAGAAAGTCATCCCCAGGATAATACATCATGACCAAGTAGGATTTATACCAGGAATGCAGGGCTGGTTCAATATTAGAAAAACTATTAGCATAATCAATTATATTAATAACCAAATTAATAAAAACCATATGATTATCTCCATAGATACAGAAAAAGCCTTTGATAAAATCCAACACCCATTCCTATTAAAAACACTGGAGAGTATAGGAATAAACGGGCTTTTCCTTAAAATGATTAGTAGTATCTACTTAAAACCTTCAGCAAGCATCATATGTAATGGAGTCAAACTAGAACCATTCCCAATAAGATCAGGAGTGAAACAAGGCTGCCCACTGTCACCATTACTATTTAATATTGTATAGAAATGTTAGCTTCAGCAATAAGAGAAGAAAAAGAGATAAAAGGAATCAGAGTAGGTAGTGAAGAAACCAAATTATCACTCTTTGCAGATGACATGATGGTATACTTAGAGAACCCTAGAGACTCAACTAAAAAACTACTAGAAACAATTCACAACTTTAGCAAAGTGGCAGGATACAAAATAAATCCACATAAATCATCAGCATTTTTATATATTACCAATAAAGTTCAGCAGCAAGAGATACAAAAAGAAATCCCATTCAAAATAACTGTTGATAGTATAAAATATTTGGGAATTTATCTGCCAAGGGATAGTCAGGAACTATATGAACTAAATTACAAAACACTTTCCACACAAATCAAATCAGACCTAGTCAATTGGAAAAACTTAAAATGCTCATGGGTAGGACGAGCGAATATAATAAAAATGACAATACTACCCAAACTAATTTACTTATTTAGTGCCATACCAATCAAACTCCCAAGAAATTATCTTACAGATCTAGAAAAAATAGTAGCAAAGTTCATTTGGAAAAACAAAAGGTCAAGAATTTCAAGGGGATTAATGAAAAAAAAGGCTGATGATGGTGGACTTGCTGTACCAGATCTAAAACTATATTATAAAGCAGCGGTCATCAAAACCATTTGGTACTGGCTAAGAAATAGAGTAGTCGATCAGTGGAATAGGATAGAATCACAAGACAAACTAGGCAATAACTATAGCAATTTGGTTTTTGATAAACCCAAAGACCCCAGCTTTTGGGATAAGTATTCACTATTTGACAAAAACTGCTGGGAAAACTGGAAACTAGTGTGGAAGAAATTAGGGCTTGACCCATACCTAACACCACATACCAAGATAAGATCTAAATGGGTTCATGATCTGGATATAAAGAGTGATACTATAAGTAAATTAGAGGAATGTAATATAGTTTACCTCTCAGACCTATGGAGATGGAATAAATTTATGTCCAAAGAAGAACTGGAACTCTTAATTGAAAACCAGATAGATAACTTTGACTATATTAAGTTAAAAAGTTTTTGTACAAACAAAATCAATGCAGACAAGATTAGGAGGGAAGCAATAAATTGGGAAATCATCTTTACATTTAAGGGTTCTGATAAAGGTCTCATCTCTAAAATATATAGAGAATTGTCTCATATTTATAAAAATTCAAGCCATTCTCCAATCAATAAATGGTCAAAGGATATGAACAGACAATTTTCAGAGGATGAAATTAAAACTATTTATAGTCATATGAAAAGGTGTTCCAAATCACTATTGATCAGAGAAATGCAAATCAAGACAACCCTGAGATACCACTTCACACCTGTCAGATTGGCTAAAATGACAGGAAAAGTTAATGATGAATGTTGGAGGGAATGTGGGAGGGCTGGGACACCGTTGCATTGTTGGTGGAGCTGTGAACGGATACAGCCATTCTGGAGAGCAATTTGGAGCTATGCTCAAAAAGTTATCAAGCAGTGCATACCCTTTGACCCAGCAGTGTTTCTACTGGGCCTATATCCCAAAGATATTTTAAAGGAGGGAAAGGGCCCCACATGTGCAAAAATGTTTGTGGCAGCCCTTTTTGTAGTGGCAAGAAACTGGAAATTGAAAAGATGCCCATCAATTGGAGAATGGCTGAATAAATTATGGTATATGAATACTATGGAATATTATTGTTCTGTAAGAAATGACCAGCAAGATGATTTCAGAGAGGCCTGGAGAGACTTACATGAACTGATGCTGAGTGAAATGAGCAGAACCAGGGGATCATTATACACGGCAACAACAGTACTATATGATGATCAATTCTGATGGACATGGCTCTCTTCAACAATGAAATGTTTCAAACCACCTCCAATTGTCCACTGAAGAAAGCCATATACACCCAGAGAGAGGGATGTGAAATGTGGACCACAACATAACATTCTCATACTCCTTGATTGATGTTTGCTTACATTGTGTTTCCTTTATCTGATATATCGTTTGTGTAGACAAGATTTTTCTTGCACAACAATGACAAGTTTGGAAATATGTATACATATATTCGATTTACCAATATTTTAACATAATTAACATGTAGTGGATATCCTGCCATCTAGGGGAGGGGTGGGGAGTTGGGGGAAAAATTTGTAACGGAAAGCTATGTAAGGGTTATTGTTGAAGAATTACCCACACATATGTTATGCAAATAAAATTAAAATAAAAAAAATTTTTAAAGAAAAAAAAAGAAAAAAAAGAATTAAATCTTGGTGGAATATTTGATACCTTTTATTGTTGCCAATTTTTTCATGACCCTCCATATGTGACTCCATATGGGTTCATGACCCACAGGATAAGAAGCTTTGATCTAGGGTGTAGACTTGTTATCTCCATAGCTTGCTGAATAATGGTAGTTTTCTGTCAAGAAGGTGAATTGAATGCTAATTACTAATGTGCTTTCATCAATGTAAATTCATTGCTAGGTTCTTTAGCTGGTATAACTTTGAATTTTATCTATCTGACCATTTTACAGGTGTCAGTATGTTCATAAATATTGTTAGGCAGCACTATTTATTTTACTTTTTTAACACTACATTGTAATAAAATTTTAAGAGAATTGTTTCTTTTTGTATTTATTTGATAAGTTTATTGATGATTCACTATGAGCTGTTTGGTTATAATATTTCAGCTTCCTATTTAGAACTTAAAGATTTATAAAGTATATTATTATCTCCATCTTCCAGTGGAGATGATAGAGATACACAAAGGGCAAAGTGATTTAAGTGTCAGAACTGGGACTGGAATAAATATCCTCTTCAAGACCCTTATCCCATTACCTTTGTCAGCATGGAATAAAGTATCTCTAGTAAAATTTCATTTGGACCTTATTTTTATCAGAGTTAAAAATGTTAATAAAATTTTATTACTGGTTAAACTGTAACAGTGCAAGCCAAGTATTAGTAGATTTTCCCAAACATCCTGTGTAACAGAGAGTCAGATGAAAATAGAATCTTGAGAAATGAAATTCCTTGAGGGAGGAATAGTTTTTATGGTTCATTTTTTGTTGTGGTGGTGTTGTCGGTTGTGGTCACAATTGTGGCTGTACTCAATTTGTTTTAGTAATGGAATACGACGTAATGACATATTGCTTTGTATTTGCCTCTCAGGAAAAAAAAAATACTGCAATGGAAATTTCTGGTAGAAAAAAAAGAGAATGAACACAAAGGTAGAGATAGTTAGTAGTCTAGAAGAATTATTATTTATACCAAAGTTTATTAAACTGTCATTCATGACCCAATATGGGATAGTGTAACTGAATGTAGGGGTCATGAAATTATGATGTATTATCAGTAAAAGTTTGATTTGCATGCCTATTTTATACCTATATATTTGGTTGCATGTAAAATTTTTTCAGGTGAAAAAAGGTCATGAATGGGAAAAATTTAAGAAGCCCTGAATTATTATATTAAGGTTATTGCATTAAAATCATATTTGGAAAAAAAACTCCATATTTTCTAGAAATTAATATATACTTTCTTAAGTTCTAAAAAGTTATGACATTTTTAGTTCTCATATATTGAAGGATACTTCAGTATAATTATGCACTTTTGCATGGGAAATAATTCACAGTAAATATTACTTTTTGTTTATGAATGTTGTCCTATATGTAAGAATGTACATCCTCTTCAGTTTCATAAGAATGTTAAAGCTCATTCTGTTGTGATAACACAATGATGACAAGTTAATGGCTATAGGTAATTTAAAATAAGCCAATGTTTATATTAGAACTACCAAACATTAGGGAAATTCTTTATCAAATTTGTTAGGTAAAAAGTAAGTGGAAGAAAGATTTTTATAGAAGCAATTAAAGGAAAATTGAAAAACTATTTTCTCTGCCTAACAGATCTTTACATTTTTGTGGTCCTGAGAAATGATTAGATCACAAATATGCTGCAAGAATAGTGTCCTTACCAATGTATTTTTTTTGTCACTTGGAGTTCTACATTATTCTAAACTTATGTAGGTGTTTGCATTCAATATTCTTGGAAACATACATACACTTTATTTTATTCTTATCCATTTGACTAACATTATTTATCTGAGAGACTGGGATCTTGTATATACCTGTGATTTTTAAATTTTCATATTAATAGCCTAACCTTTCATGTAATACACCCTAAAGGTTTTTGAATATTTCATATTCTTTTCATTTACCAAAATGTGCTGTGATTCACATTTGAAATGACATTTTTCAAGAATATTTCTGTCCATTCTTTACTATTTAAGGGCATTTGGAAATTCAGGATAATTGCTTTAAAATCTAATGAAGTTTGGGGCAGCTAGGTGGCGCAGTGGATAGAGCAGCAGCTCTGAAGTCAGGAGGACCTGAGTTCAAATCTATCTCAGACACTTAACATTCCCTAGCTGTGTGACCCTGGGCAAGTCACTTAAACTCAATTGCCTAAGCAAAAAGCAAAATAAATAAATAAATAAATCTAATGAAGTTCCTCTATCTTTTGTGACTATAGTTCCCTATTTTCCCCCACAATTTGGGGTTACTTCATTGCCATATAATCTAACTTCGTTTTTCCCCTTCTTTTTTTGACTAGATGTTTGTAGTCATCATTCTTTTTTCATGTTAAAATTTTAAAGTACTATCAACCATTGGATTATACACAATCTAGTCTTTGAGGTGATTGAAATAATCAGACTGCAAATGTCCTAACTACTGTAGGGTTCTTTATGATTAAAAAGATCAATAGAAGATCATAATAAAATATCTATATTTTCAGAAAAAATGGATCAATTTATGAAATTGCTGTTGATATTCAATTTAAATCTTCTTGTGGCAAAAGGACTAATATAGAATAATGAATTATTATAGTCATTTTTACATAGTGAAATTATAGTGGTAAAGTAATAATTAAATATTATTTAATTAAATAATTAAAATAGTCTCATAAGGACTCAAGGGCTCCTATCTGTTACAATCCCATAGTAATCACTGGCTCATGTAGGAATTTATAGAATACAAATTACTCTATATACACAATTCTATTTGTACCTTATTGGTAAATTTAGGTAGGTACATCAGAAGGATTTTAATCCAAGTCTTTCTGATATTAAATTGAGTACTCCATTGATCACACTTCTAACATTTTATCAGGAGCAAGAAGCAAGTTGAATCAGTGTCTATATGGTGATCTATTTTTGATCACTATGAAGGTAGAATTATAAAGCTTTCTTAAACTTTTGTAAAACCTGGCCATTAAACTTTAAGGTTTATAAAAGTTTACCCATAACAACCCTTCCTTGAAGTCTTCATTCATTGGTACTAAGTCTACCACATAGTGGTTATATTTACTTATAACATTATTGCTATTACAACCCATTTTTCTGTACCAATTTTATGAGATGTACTAAAAGTGACAATAATACTCAGTAAAAATAATAATGGAGACTGCAGAAATTGTGGGAAACAAAAAGCCATCAACCAGAAAATATTGTTTAAGAGAGTAATTATTTGAAAGCTTTGGAAATTTAATTGAAAATTCCAGGGAACTCAAGTCACTTGCAAAAAAATGTGAATTATAAAAAAGATATCTGAAAATTTTTGGCCAAAAGTTATCTTCTAACAGTGTATTTAGTTTAAAACATCAAAAACCATGATTTTAGGTTGATTCACACATTGCTAGATTTATTTTTTATTTTTTATTTTTTTTTATTTTTTATATTTTTTTTTTTTTGCTTTTTGCTGAGGCAATGGGGTTAAGTGACTTGCCCAGGGTCACACAGCTAGGAAGTGTCTGAGACCAGATTTGAACTCAGGTCCTCCTGACTTCAGGGCTGGTGCTCTAACCACTGCGCCACCTAGCTGCCCCTCACACATTGCTAGATTTAGCTCATTGTTTGGAAGGCTCCAAAAGAAAGTGTGGGAAAGAAGAGGTTTTAGATTGACTAACCAAATCAAAGCTCAACAGAGCCTTTGTACTAATCTCATTGTTGTATGCTTGTGAAATCTGGATAATATACTAGCACCAGCCAGGACATTGAATTGCTTCCTTTTCTGAAGATTGCATAGCAAAATGAGGAACCAGACATTAGATTCTTTCTTGAACTAAACAGCCAAGCATTCAAATTCTACAGAGAGAGCAACTCTGATGGACTGACCGTATTGTTCAAATGCCAAATTTATGCTTACCAAAAAAGGCTATTTTATGAAGATCCCACATAAGATAAATGCACATGTAGTAGTCAGAAAAGGTGATTCAGGGACTCTCTCAAGTTCTCTCAGGAACTTGGGATAACATGGGAGTCACTAGCATAGGACTTCTTGGTGTGGTATGCCCTCATCAGAGATGCTACGGTGCTCTATGAGCAAAGCAGAATTGAAGTAACTCAAAAGAAACAAGACATGATCAAATTAAAGAATTCAAACCAAATTCACATGTAATATTTAGGGCCGATCTGTAGCAGAGTATTCTGAGCTCATATTCATCTGATCAGTCACAATTGGACACATTGTTACTTGACTAACATACTGAAGTCATTTTGGTCCTCTTCAAGAATTTATTACAACAACTGACCAAATAATAAGTTCAAAAGAATATGGCACCTTCCATTTTGAAACCCCTTTTAGCATGGGTTATGATAGCCACAGAATGAATTCGGTTTCTTAATTCTAAGATGATAATTCTATTCACATTTAGCAAGGTTGATCCTTGGATAATTGAGTGCTTCTAGGATCTCTGAAGAAGCTTCCTTGCTTGGTAGGAACTGCTTGAATTGTTCTGGATCACATGGTAGGATGTTAATTTCAGTAAGACATAATGAAGAATTAATTAAGTTTACCTCTCTAGAACAATCAAGTTAATCAGGGGAGAAGGAGATTCCTTTTGAGAATATTGTTTTTGTTTATTTTTCTGGAAAGTGAATCAGTTGGTTTCTTATCTCTCTTGGTGAGGGAAGAGAAAGGGTCAGTCCTTATGTACAGAAAGTTTGTAACTAGAAATGAATTTTGGATTTGGACCTGGAAGAGACCATGAAGTTCATATAATCTAATCCATTTCTTTTTACAGATAAGAAAATTGAGGTTCACAGGAGTTAAATTATCTCTCTGAAGTCACAAATCTTATTAGTGAAAGACAAAACTAATAACTCAAAAATTAGTATATGTTAATATAATGGGATATTCTATTAAAATTATTTTAAAATATGGAAAGCATCAGATTCAAAGAAACCTCGGAGCACTTCTATAAAATGATACAGAGTAAAGTAAGTGGAGTAGAATTAGGGAAACAGTTTTCAGTTTTTGAAATAACTGCAACAATGTAAGAGCATCCAGGTTGTGCAGAGTTTAGAGTGCCAGGTCTGAGGTCAGAAAGACTCATCTTCTTGAGTTCAAATCTGTCTTCAGATATTTGCTATGATCCAAGGCAAGACACTTCTTCCTGGTGCCTTACTTTTCCCTTCTGTAAAGTAAGCTTGAGCAGAAGACAAATCATTAAAGTATTTTTGCCATAAAGAAACTAAAAGAGGTCATGAGGTGTTAGTCACCACTGAACACTTTATCTATATTTGATAATCCCTCAGTGCTCATGTAACCTCTATAAAATGGAGAGAGTGCCATCTATGGTCATACTATCATAAAATTCTGACTGAAGATATCACAAATATGTAAACTTTGAAAATGGGGACATTTTATATCCCCTAAATATATATATTCTATAATCATAGAGCCTTGTATACAAGACAACTAAATAATCAAATAGTGTATCTAAAATGCTGAGTTGGGAAAAATCTAGACTCAAAGCTGGTCTTAGACCTTTGCTAGTTGTGTGACCAATCTTATACTGCCTGAGGTTCCTAAACAGTAAAATAGAGATTATGGTATCATCTGCCTGTAAGGATTGTTTTAAAGATAAAAGATAATCTTTATAAAGTGCTTTGGCAATGTTGAAGAGCTATATAAATACTGCTGCTGCTGCTACTGTTGTTGCTACCATCACTATCATCATTGTGATAGGGATAATAGGGATAAAAACAATTGTTAAGTTGTACTGATAAAATATGTTAATTCCATTCTCAAACAGGAGTATGGCTGTCATGTAAGATAAACTATTACGAATAAAGTCAGTACACTGGAAGATTGATTCCATCCAAATAATAAGTTCTTCAATACTTAATTGAATCTGTGATCTCATTAAGGCAGTCATTCTCTCTGATAATGCAGACCGTGACCCATGCATGCTTTCTCATCCTTTGGGATTTTTGTCATGTCTTTCTGTAACTTATCAACAAGGGGTTTCCCTATCATGCTGTAGTATGGAGGAAAGATGGGAATGGTAGTTTCCTATTCTCTTGCTATTTGAAGGTACCAGAGGACTTCTCTTCTTTTTAATCATTTATTTCTGTGATAGTACACTTCAGTCCAGTTTCAACCCATTAAGTACATATCAGCAATATTATTAAAAATTTAAAGTTGCTTTAAACTTTAAAAAATTATATAATTGGAAATCCAAAATGCATTCCCAAAGTTGATTTTATAAATGTCCTTTAGTATTTGTAATACCTTAAGGCATATGATAATTCTGTTGGCCTATTTATTTTTATTTGGCAACAATTCCAGAAGCATAATTATCATTGAGAATTTTTTTAAGTGACTGAGACATTTTGAGAATTGTGTATATGTGTTCTTGGTACAAGGCTTGATTTTTGGATTATTCATAGCAAATGTTCTTTAGAGTCAGTAGTTGTTTATCCCTACTATATGTATATATACATATATGTGTATATATGTATATATTTATGCATATATATTTAGCATCTTGTTGGTCAAAAAATTGTACCAGTAATCTATATAGAGTATAAATTGGAAATAATTAGTAAAAGCAAGGAATTAACATTAAGGGTATTAATGTCAAAGAAATACAGTAAAAAGAGAATTAGAATATTTTTCTGGACAAAATAACATTGGACACTAAGTTCGTGATCCTTTTTAGCTTCTAGTCCTCTCTCCCCTTGCTCTCTTTGACTTTGGTCATTACTTAACTTCTATGGGTCTTAGTTTCTCCATCTGAAAAATGACACAGTTGCATTAAACCACCTCTGAGATTGTTTCTGACATTTCTTTGATCCCTTTAGGTGATAAGCCTTTTGAAGGTTGACAGTTTCCACTATTTTTAGTGAATCTCTTATGGGCAATTTAAGGGAGGTTAAGTGCAAATATTACACAGGATAAGCTACAGTGATTGAACTGCAATCAATTTAATGAGATCTCAGATAGATTGAATACTTTGATTCTATTTCTCCATCTTTATTTATTCATTTTCTATGCCCATAAAAGCAATGGACACAGTGCTGCAGAATGATCTTGCTTTGCTCCTCAGGTTAAAAAACATAGATAAGCATTTTGGTGTTGCTGGTTTCTTACATGTCCTTAGAACTCAGATTTCAACTAGATGCATATTAACAAAGATTGAGTAGATAACATGTACAAACCAATGAATTTCTGCAGTTTGAAATTTCTATGTAATGTGCCTAAGGAATTTCTTTCAAAAGTGTCTTCCCCCCAACTTTTGTATCACATCTTATTATCCTGGCTGTAATTAGAAATCTTGTGAAATTAAGAACCATTAAATTCATTGGGCTTTCAGTATCAAGAGATGTGCCCAGAGGCACCCAGCCAATGGGGGCTACACAGTAGCTGGTTTTCTGAGTTCTCTCTCCCTCTTCTCATATTCACTCTAAAAGGAACCGTCTTTTCCACTTAGCTAATTAATTACACCTGCCAACAAGCAGATGTTCTGTAGGCTTTGAAGACCAGAAATAGCTAGGTGCATATCAGCTAGCTTAAGCTGACTTCAGATGCAATTTAGAAGGTAATTCTTGAAGCTCTAGAGAGAAGAGTCTATTAAACTAGAGTAAAAAAAAAACTGCAAGGTTTTCTCTATTTTTATGCCACAAATGTATTTTCAGATGTAGAACTATCATTAATTTCCTCTGATTTCAGCAAACACAATACTGTTTGTCATTTTATTTTATTTTCCTTAAAGTTTAGAATCTAGTTTGGATTAATTGCTAGTACTAGTTGACTTTTCTGAAGCCTGAAGTGAAATAGCATAGTCCAGTGCCTTTTAGAATACAGAATCACCCTGCACACACAGTATGATCTTTGTTTTGGATGATATGGTACAAGTTCATTTTTGTTTTCTAGTCATGTAGAACACTTTGACAACAGTGGTAAAAATGGACCAGGATGCTGCTGATCACTTTCTTGGGTTGGAAAAACCTAAGTTGCTACTTTTTATGAAATTCCTTTTTTTCTTCCAGGTCTTTGTAAAAGTCTTGTTCAATCAATTAGGTTTTTCATATCTTTCTTATATAACAGGATAAGTTGGTCTATTGAATTTGGAAACACTAATCTCTTGGTTTTATTGTGTGACATCAGATCCTGTTCCTTGTGACCTTTAAGATATCATTATCTTTTTTGAGTCCCCTCCCTGAAGTCTTTTCAAGCTCTATCAGAGGTCTGTCATCCTAGATTAAATTCAGATACATAAAGGATATTATGAGAAGAAATTTTTGTTTTTCCTTCTTCAAAGAACTTTCTTATTATATGGAAAAATATGGTTACCCAGCAAATAGACCAAATATATATATATATATTTAAATTGAAGTCAATCCTATTTGTAATAAAAATGTTTTCTATTAAAAAATACAAGATTTATAGGGTAATTATGGGAATGAATTAATGCCTTTGACAATAACAACTGCACTTTAAGCTCTGAAAGACAGTGAAGTTTTAAAGATTAATGTTTTCCTTTCATTATAGTAAAATGAAGACCCTCCTTTCAGTTTGTAGAAAATCATCCATTGTCTATTTTCTGGACTTGCTTGAAAGAATGATACAAACTAATTGACAAAGCACCTCAAGCTCCAAAATGAAATTTTCTCTTACTCATCAATTTTTTCATCAAAAACAGATTGAACAGATGACTTTTGCCATGTGTTCTTAATAAGAGAGAAAGAAAACGTGAATAATCTAGAGAAATGTGAAAGATATAAATATAGAAGACTTGAATATGCAAAATACTTTGCTAAACTTAGTGTTATATAAATTTTAATTATTATTATTCATATATAAATTATATATATATATATATATACATACATATACATCCAAAGAATAATGTAATCACATATACGAGTGTGTATATGTGTGGGTGTGTGTCTTTGAGGGCAATTTATACTGATTGAATAGACTCTTACTTTGGTCATAGGACTGCAGTTGGTTTTTCCAATGTTAAAAATGAACTATCACCCCCTTTGTCAATCAATTCAATTGAATTGAATATGCTGGTGGCCATTGATGTCTTATTCCAATACCATTCCCCAGAATGGAAGTGACTCCAATTCCTCCAAACTATTGGCTAGTAGAACACAATTTTTTACAGATTTTACAAGTTCAAAAGACTTTGAATACTGAGCCAGGAAGTATTTATTTCATCCATATTCTCTTTGAAATTCACCTATGTAAATTTAAGCTTATCCATCTTTTCACCAAATCTTCATTAGTTTTACTGATCCATGATTGTCTTCATTAATTCTTTGATTTTCTGGTCTAAACTTATGCATCAATCCTTGAAAATATCATATGATTTCATTAACATATGTAACTGAGCAGCTTGAATGAAGACTAGGACTTGGAATGAGGAAGACTTGAGCTAAAACTTGTATACTTGGGAGCTTTGTGATGCTGGGCAAATAACTTAACCTGTAGCTGCCTTAATTTCTTTATCTATAAAATGAATCTTTATCTTATCTATAAAATCTGCCCTCTAAAGTTGTAATGATTATATGTGTATATATGTATTGTGTATTTGTATAAACATGCATATGTCTATATGTATATATAAAACATACTTTTCTATTTAGGTGTTATTGTTATTAATATTATTATTACAAACACTATTTTCCCTACCCATGAGCTCTCCAGTGCTTAGAAGATGACCTTCATGACTTTCTGTGGATCAAAGCAAAGCAAATTAAAACAAAACATGACCTGTGTAGTTGAAGCAATATCCTAATCTCTGCAGCCATGTAAAATATTCTAGTTTTTCCTTATAAAGTATTGCAACTATCTTGAGATTGGTCCAGCTCAAGAATCAAAGGCTCAAGTTGTTGACATCACTTCCTGGTGTCATGGTTAAAAACATCCTTGAGCTCTGGGCCGTCTTTGATTCTATATCTACCACAATGAACAACTCAAGCAATGGAGCTCTCTATAGGCAAATTTATTCTTTACTTTCTCAGTGGTCATCATTGCCAAATACCCTCCTCCTTTGGAAAAAAAAAATGACTTTTCATATCTTGTTTTTGCTCCAGTATCAAACCTAAGCTACCAAGAGACTGACTTGAATTGAGCCTATCTCAGAACAAGGTGATATTTACATCTCTGAATTTACCTAGATATGAGAGAAACAGTCTTTTTTCTGACCCAGCACACAAAGATTTATAGCTTTGTAAAACCTGCCATTACTTTTACCTGGGTGGTTAGAGTCTTTAAAAACCCATGATTCTCTCTCTACATAGCAAGAAAAAAATGGAAAAGAGTTTTCCGGAATGCTATTTGTTCAAATAGATAATAAATTGTTTGAGCATAGAGTACAATGTAAAATATTTAGTAATGTGCACATAATTATATATGTATATGCATATACAAATATGTATGCATTCATATATTGTACATATGTGTATGTATACATGTACACACAAAGTTGTATTAAAATGGGTGCCCATCACATTCTTGATTATCCATAAAATGTTACTGAGTACATTTGTTGTTATGAGACTGCTTTGTATAGTGGAGCGACACTAGAGTCAGAAAACCTGAGTATGAATCTCAGATCCATCACTTAATAATTGAATTTCCCTAGGGAAGTGAAAGCCTTTTTGTGCTACCATGCACTCATTTGTAAAACCATTCTTGTTCTATCCACCTAAAAAGCCTCATCTCTCCAACAGAGTGCACATTTATAAGAAGGGAATGATGAGAGTTTGGTGAGAGAAGTTCCAGATCAATTTGATCAATGCCTCATCTACTGTTTAGGACTACAGGATATGGTTCTGACATCCATTTCTCAAAATTTCTCTTTTTTTAAAGACTCAAATCAAGTACTTCTTCCCTCATACCGTTCAGTATCCCAAGCTGCTAGTGTTTTTACTCTAAAATCATCTTTTATCTTTTGTGTGTGTGTGTGGGTACATGCATAGTCTTCCTGGGCTATATTTCAAGATCTTTGAGGGCAGAAAATGTATTAATTTCTATCACTGTATCTTTTGATCCTTAGCATACAGCCTGATGCATGGGAGGTACATAGTTATTGCTTGCTGATTTATTGGATTGTAGTCTAAAAAACACATCTCATAGTTGGGGGGGATACCTGCTGGCACCCTAATGAAGAGATACAGAGGCTGTTCTGAAGGGTTCCTAATGACAGGGGCTATCTCCAACATGATTAGAGATTGAGAAGGAGAAATATCTCGTGTGATACTAGTTGTGTCTTTTTCCAGAGATTTTCTTTCTCTTATATTTGAATACTGGAGTTAAGCATTGAACCTTGAATTATAGAGCAAGGATTTCTCTCTTTCCCCTTTCTTCCCTTAGCATTAATGATAATTTATCATAGGAACACATGGCAATGAGTTTACAAATGGCATTAAAAGGAGTTGAAACATATTATTCCTATACCCCCACATTTTATTATAGAGAAGATGGAATGTTTAATTCCTTAGGAAATATAACTCAAGAAAATTGCCTTTCAGAAAGGGGAGACATACTGGATAGTACTAGCTTTTGGAAGTATCTTCTAGTCACCCCAAATCTGAAAGCTCCTGAATTTGAGATTTTAGGTGTAGGAGGAGAGAAATAATAGGGACAGAAGATATCAAAAAATAGTAGGCATACTCATAGTTTCCATTAATTTAGTGCTTTGTTGTAGATATTTATACATACTTGCACACAAACACAAACTGTCATTATGTTATGACAATAAGTTCAAGCATTATTATCTCTGTTTTACAAATGAAGAAACACAATTCCAGAGAGTTTGTGTCTTACTCAAGGTTACATAATCAGAAATGGATGATGTGGGATAGGAAACTAGCCTCTTAAAATTCAGCAACTTCAACCCCTTTCTTTTACAGATAAGGAAATAGAGGACCAATCTCTTCCTTGTCATCACAATGGCCGTGAGAGGACCTGATGTTTTTGAGTTTTCTAAGTTTCTTATAATAGCCACATTTGTCCCACCTCCGTTTATTTCTAATTAGTTAGACTGATTTTTTAAAAATAACTTAGCTTTTTATGTTGAATAGTATATCCCTTACTTTACTTACTGGCTGGAGTATCTTCATTTCACTCTTGTGGTCTACTTAAAAGATCATGCATATTTATAAATTATTATTTTATTATATTGTTAGAATTAAGCTTTTTTCTCTTCTTCTGCTCTTATCTTTTCCTTGCAAGCCTTAACTTGCAAGAAATATAAGTCCATTGCTTTATTATAGATTATTACATTCATTGGCATTATCATTGTCTGAAATAGCTAGAGAATAAACAGTTTTTTTAAAAAGCACATGCTTTAAAAATAGTTATTAAAATGCATGAAGTAACAGAAGGAGTGAGTGATTTGAAAATGACTTCAGATTAAATCCCAAGCTTATTGTATTAAGTATTGTAAAAAAGAAGGGACAAATCATTTCTGGTTATTAATATTTCCCTTATTAGTAATGAAAACCTTGAACTATATTGATGTTTACTCAGTCTCTCCTATTTTTAGAAATCTGAGGCAATACTTTTAGATTTGCTTTTTCTCTGGATTGGATCTTTTTTTGTAGAAAAAAGGAAGAAATGAAAGAAGATATATATATATATATATGTATATATATATGTACACACATATAAAAACATGTTTTATATGTATATATATGATTTATATGTGTGCATTATACACATATATACTCTATATAGATATGCATATATTCACACATATTAACATTTATTAAGTGCTTATATATTTGGTACTCTGATTAAGTATTGAGAATGCAAACACATTAAGGGACTTTGGAGAGAAGCTTTAGGGAAAAAAATTAGTCACATGAGGCAAAACAATGAAATAGTTGAAAAATAGAATGGAGATCTGGCAAAATATTACCTATAACGGCTGTACATTATAAAGGAAGAACCCAAGTATCTATTGGGGAGGAGATAGTAGCAGGATAGGATCATGATGTGTATAGAAATGGGAAGTGGAATGAAGGCAAAAAACAATCATCTATCAGAACTAAGTGACTCAGGAAAAGATGGAGAAAAGGGAAGAATTTTTTTTAAATAGAATGTTAAAAACAGAATTTTCTGTTTGAATAGTATGCAGATTTTTTGAGATGGCATATTTTGTTCTCAGTCAAACTTGTGTGTGTTCAATATAGTAAAATGAATACAAATGTAAACATGATTTGTTTTTCATACTTTCTTCTATAATTCACATTAGTATTCACAAAGAATATGTGTAAGACATATCTCCCATTCTTTTCATATGTTTTGAAAGGATTTCTTTTTTAAAAAATGTTCTAGTTTTTCTTTTTCCTATTCATATCAACATAAAAATAATATGGCAATCGAAAGAATTTTAATGTTCCTTTTCAGAATTCCCAGGAAACAGTTCTCAGCCTGAAAGACAAGCTCTTTTAGGAAGAGATTAGCATAGAGATGTATTTATTGTATGTATGCCTCTTACATATGCATATATGGATATACACATAAGCAAATACATATTCTTTAAGTTTGAGTAGGATGGCAGCATTATATTAAGGAAATTATTAATAGCTAATATTTTGAGCATTTTATTATATTGGGTGTTTGAAGGATTATATTAAAGCTCTAAAGAAGCAAATATTTGTAAAATAAAAATTTAGAGATAAAATATTTAGCTGAATGAATGTTATCCAAGATAAGAATATAGAAGAATATTTTAATGAATCAAGAACTATGATATCATTTTGCAAATCAGTAACCTGAAACTCAAAGAGGCTCTAAAATTTGTCCATAGTTCCACAAATAGTAAATATTGAAGATTGGGATTTTAACCCATTTTTTTTAATTCAAGCCCAGCATTTTGATTATGACAAGTCTGCCCAAGATACATCAATAAAAGTGGCAACAGATCAGAAACATAGCTGAAATCAGATTTTAGAATATTTTAAAGGCTCCCAAAGTATGGAATGGGAAGAGTACTAGATTACCAGAAGATATGAGATCAAATTTTAACTATGTAGATATGTAGCCATGGGGACAGCTACTTAACCTCTGAATTTAATCTTTTGTAAAATTAGAGTTTGTAATGTCTGATCCAAGGATTTTTTTCCCCCAAGATCCCAAGATTCCTTATGGACCTCATATAATGAATCTGGGCTAGATAAATATACTTTGAAAAATATAAAATAGTATACAAAATGTTTTGTATATATACATATGACATATGTATATATACATGCATATATACACATATGTATATACACATGCATATATACATGCATGCATATATACATACATGCACACGTTTCAGACAAACCAAATCACTCCATTTTCCTAATTTTTATTATGCTTTCATCACCGTAGTTTTGTTAATATCACCATCTGTAACTAGACAAGGAGAGTTTTCATGTTCCCCATCATCACATTTTCTCCTAAAGCCCATTTCTCCTAAATACCACTTACCTCTATACAGATGAAATGTTTGTCTCTCTTCTCATCATTTTTATATATTTTCTTGTTTTTTTTTTCACTTGTCATATTACTTTGTGTCCCAGGTATAATCAATCACACTTTCCTTTCTATTAGATTATAAAGTCTTTGATAAATGAGCTTATATACTATTGTCCCTCTGTACTTGCAAATCTTAGCATTGAAGTTTTAATATAGTGGGTGCTTAATAAATGTGGTTTTATTGAATTTAATATGCTAAGAGAAGTAATGAGGAACTTTAGGTGCCATGGAAAATGGAAAAGGAAGGGAGAAAATAGATGTGAAAAACATTGTAGATTTAGCAAATGAACAGATGAAGAGAATGAAAGTGTAATTCAAGATGATGCCAATTTCAGGTGGCTAAGTAGATAAACAATGGCAATATTTGACAAATTTAAAGTAACAACAAGGTTTATAAAGAGAATAATACTTAGCACCTATTGGATTTGAATTACTATTGGGACTTCTAAGTAGATAGATTCATATATAGAACAATTGAAACTGAAAGTGACAGTAATTATCAAAGTAAACAATAAAGAAGGACCAGTGACCCAAGCAAAGAGCTTTGGAGAATGTTGAGGTTCAGTATAAGGAAGGGGAAAAATAAGAGAATAAAAATAGCAACAAATGTCTTCTCCATGCTTATATCCTGTCTATGAGTTTAAATTTAGCCAGTTTAAATAGATGGTAAGGGAGGAATATATCTGGAAGTATTAACTATAGTCAGTTTAGGAAGAGTGTTAAAGACTAAAATGGGAAATATATATTTAATTTGAGAAGCAGTAGGGATTCTTTGGATTTTCTTGAGCAGTGAAAAAACATGATCGGACATTTTGGGTCTCAGTTTCCGCATCTGCAAACTGAGAGGTTTAAACTAGAAGACAACTGAGGTCCCTTCTATTTCTTTTTCTTTTCCTTCTTTTTTTTGCAAGAGAATTAGGGTTAAGTGATTTGCCTTGGGTCACACAGCTAGTAAGAATTAAGTATCTGGAGCCAAATTTAAACCCAGGTCCTCAATTTCAGAACTGTGCTTTCTTAACTGTGCCATCAAGTTGCCCCAATTCCTTCTATTTCTAAATCTCTGTTCCTTCTTGCCAAGTGATTGTTAATGGTCAAAACATTAAATAAGGATTCAAGAAAGCATTTTTATGGGTGGCTAGGAAAGTAAATGAGGAACTAAAAGTGAAAATAATACTTGGACTTGGCCTGGAAGGGAATCTTAAATATAATCTGTATCAGCAGCAGGCTGCCCAAGCAATGAGACTAGAGGCTCTATTTCAGATCTAGAAGTTGAACTAAAGAATGAACCAAATATATACTTATAATATAGGATCCTTGATTTCATAAATATTAAGAGCTTCCAATGTAAAATTCAACATAATGTAAAATTGTCACATGTGAATGCAAATGTTCATACACTGACAGTGGGATATAAATATAAACATATGTGTGCATACACAGGTATAAACATAAACATAAATATATATTGGGATATATATGAATATGTATATATATATACTATGCATATTGATATATTCACATTTATATGCATTTGATATTAATATAGCATTGTTTATTAATAGTTATATATTAACATATACATATGTATAATGTGTCAAATATATTAAAGTTATGTATACATGCACACATATACACATTTACACAACTAAGAGTGAAGGAGAGTGCAATAGTAATTCTATAAGTGATGAGGAATCAATATAAGTATTGATTCCTCTATGATTCATATTATATGTCTGAATTTGAACAAACATTACATGTCATAGTCATGACTCTAACACAGTTTCTTCCTGGAAACCCCCTAATCTGTTGAAATCATGCATCTAGTTATATATAGATATATGATAGATATAGATATGGATATAGATATAATGTTTCCAAATTGCTTTTTAAGTGAAAAAGCATTTTTTTTCTATTCATGAAATCATTTGAACATTCACCAATGAAGATATAGAAGGACCTTGCTTGGGCTAGTAAAATCAAAGGGGGTGTGAGCCATTCAGGCAACAAGCATAACTATTCAACATAAACATCTTGGGGGAAAATGATTCATGAAGAAAATGTTGTTTAGTCCAGGTAGACTTTAAGGCTTAAACAGATGCCTGCAGTACCTAAAAAAATACTGAAGTTTTAAGAGTAGAGCAAGACATACTCTAATTGAGAAGTCTGTTCAGGAATTCACATAGAATGACAGAACAGGAAGTTTTTTGGCATATCGGGAAGCATGAAATAAATGAACTACATAGAAACAGTACATCAATAAACTCCATGAAACAGAAATCAAGAAAGATCTCTGTGCCTTTCTTTTCAAGCCTAGAGCTAGTTTTCCACTAATTGGCCTGATAATTCCTGCTTGAAATGATCTCACTCAGATCAGAAGGGCATCCACTGTTATTTCCTGATATTCAGTGTCCACATCCACGAGCTTTTGAATGTGGTCATTGAGCTGAAATACAGAAGGTTAAATCACTCATTTTCATTACTGTGCTCCCCCCCTCCCAATACAAATGTGACATTTCCATTTTGCACACTTCAACTCTTCTTAAATCATCTGTATAAAAACTTCAAAGCTTGATTGATGATGAATGAGCCATTGTCTCCTGAAGCACCGGTTCTCATTAGCCTTTAAAGTTTCAGCTTATTAATAATGGACCCAAAGGGCTGACCCAGTGGGGTAGTATCCATTCATTGTGCTCCCAGCTGAAAGGTCTGGGTGAGGAAAGACATGCAGGATCCCTGTACCAAGGCCATTCCAGAAATGATGTATTAAGAGTCACAGGTGGATGGTGTGAACTGTATTATTTTTGCATCATTATCTGCCAACAGTTAGATGTGAGAAGATGACAGTAAGGGAGATACAAAAGCTAAAAGAAGCCTAATAAGTCTTCTCTAAAGCCTTATTTTAAAAAAATGAAGGTTGGGGATAATTTGTCTATCAGATTAGATCATTTGGTACAGATACATCTCTATGACCATTACTATAAGAAATTAAGATAAAGACTGGTATTTTCCTGGTTCCCTCCAAATACTACCCCTGGCAAGACTGATATTTTCTATTATATAAGCTATAGAGTGTAAGCAAAATATGACAGACACTTGAATGTAACATATACAAGTATTAATTAAAAGATAACATGTCACAGTTGAATTCTGGGCCCCAAATCGGGACACTTGGGATCACATGTCATCTCAGAGACTTAGGAACTCTGTGATCATGGGAAACTCAGTCTCCCAAAGCTTTTGTTTCTTTTTATATAAAATAGGGATAATAATACATGAACTATTTATCCTAGATGGTTGGTGTAAGGAAGGGATAGATAGGCACTGGATATGTGACTTCATTAATGGAGCTAACACCTAAAAAAGAAAACTTCTTTCAAAACAGGTGGCCATGTTCCCTGCAATTTATAATCTTAGACAATTGCCTAGAACAGAAATATCACATATGGACAGTGTTTAGCTTGTTTATACCAGTTAAAAGCTATCTGATTTCCATGTGTTAATATGTTAATGGGGGAAAAAATAAATGAACAAGTGTTCATTTATAAGTCAATATGCTGTCTGTGAAGATCCTTTTTATGGTTTAGTAACCCCATTTCTATCTAAGTTTGACCTCGTTGGTTTAAAGAAATGAGAAGTAAAATAATTTGCCCAGAGTCAAACAGAAAATAAGTAGATATCAGAGGTGGAATGTAGGTTCAGTTCTTTCAGAATCTGAGGGCAGCTTTCTACTTAATCTCAAATTTAAATTATTATTAAAATGTTTGCTTAAGTGGGAGGAAGAAAAGAGAGCTTTATTGTTGGTGTCAATCGTGTAGAAAAAAATGATATCTTTAAAGCTGTCAAAAATTTAATATATTTGATGTTTATCTCTTCACAGAGTAATGACTCAGGACAGATGGAAGCATACTTGTTTAGATACTTCCAATGTGCTAATTTAACTTTCTTGATCTTAATTATTTATACATTTTTTTTCTTTCTGTTTCATTAGGTAATGTAAGAGGGAAAGGAAGTATGTTTTTTAAACCAATAAAAATAATTTTCAAATTGACAAAAATGTAAATCATTCCTTAGATTATAGGAGAGATGAAGGAATTTACAAATCTTTCATGTGATTTCATGTAGTGCTAAACTTGGAGTAGATGAGACCAAGGTTCAAATACTACCACTAATTGTATGACCCTTGGGAAATCATTTATCTCCATTCCTGATTCCTGTTCAATAAAATAGGGCTAACAGTAGCATTTACCTCATAGGGATGTTGTAAGTAACAAATGAAACAATAAAGTCTTGCAGATTTTAAAACATTAGCTTTGATGATGATGACAAAATCTGTAAAACAACTTTTTTGATACCTTAATTCTAGTAAAATAGTGGCATTATTTGTTCATTTATGGAGTTAAATATATGAGGGAAAAGAGTTTTTAGTTTAGAATTAAAAAAGGAAAAGAATCTCACATGTGTTTATTACTCATTTGGTTTAAGCTATCTTATTGAAATGTCACTGATTTCCTTAATGGGCAGCCATCTCTGCCCAAATTCACTGCAATAATCAGTGTTCAAAAAGAAATGAAGAATGCTAAAGAACTCATTTTAAATTACATGGTCATTTCCTTCTCAAGTAAAACCAAAAGAAAAGAAAATCAAAAGGAAAAAAATGTGTTAAATACCTAACTTATAGAGAATTAAAAAGTCATGGCCCAGAAGCTCTGGACCATTTTTCAAATGATACTTTGCAACTTTCTAAAAATGAGCTTTAAAGAAATATTTGCAGGTAGAAATATAATAATTTTTTAAACAAAAGAACTCAGATTTAAAGAGCATATAACATAGTTTTTTTTAAGGTCAGCTAATTTTTTGAAAACAAAGTTTATGAAAAATTATAATTACTAGCTTTTATCATATGGAAAACTTGTTAAAAAATAAATGTATCTTCTTTATAACTAAAATTATAAGAAATAAACATCAAAAAATAAATGTCATTAAAGTTATGTGGTATTTGGCACACTGTAAATATTTAATAAAGGTTTGTTCAATTAAATTGTACTGTCAAACATAATACTGGAGTTGTTTGGGTTTTTGTTTGTTTTACTTTGTTCTGGGGGACTTTGTTTTTGTTTTTTAGCTATTCATATCTTTGAAGATATTTGTCACTTTTGAGGGTAAATGATTAGGAAGGCATTTTCAATATTTGTTTTCTCTCCAATCCATTCTTTCTACAAATGTCAAACTCAAAAGCTCAATGATTTTCTATGGCTCCCTATGGATTCTAGGATAACATAACAAACTTCTTTTGATACCTTTCAAGATCTGACTCCTGCTTATCTTTCTAGGCTTACTACAGTTATTACCTTAATACACTATTGTAACCAGATTATCCCCCACTAAACTGGAATTCTGTCTTGTGTCTCTGTCCTTTGTACCAACCACCTACCTCCTCCCCCACCCTTGACTGTAATATATTGTCCTTTTATTTCAACTTTTTATCTCTGTTTATCTCCAATGCTCATCAAATGAGCTCTGAAACTATTACTGATCCCCTTGGTTGTTAGTGTTCTCTATCCTGAAATTATCAAATTTGTGACCTGTTGTACCCCTTTTCTTCCACTCCAATGCCAACTTAAACTCTTTGTCAGCCCTGAGTCAGGCACATGATAGAAACTTAATGCAATCATGTTGGTTTGGATTAGATTGCATTGGATTTCTATAACTAGCAAGACGTTTATAAAATTTCACTGAAACTTGGAGTATCAAATTGAATTTTTTTAAACAGCTTTTTCTGTATTTTTGTAAAAATATAATACAAGCCTCTGAAATACCAGTCATAATGCATAGGAAGACCAACATGGATGGACATTTTTTTAATTTAATTTTTTAGGATTTTTAAAAAGGTTTTTATTTTTTTCTTCATAGTATTTCATTTTTCCAATTGCATGTAAATATAGTTTTCAACTTTCATTTTTGTAAGACTTTGTGTTCCAAATTTTTCTTTTTCCTTCCTTTACATCTTCCCAAGAGAACAAGCAATCTGATATAGATTAAATATGTGCAATCCTTTTAACCATATTTCCATATTTTTCATGTTGTGTGAGAAAAATCAGACCAAAAAGGGAAAAAATACCATGAGAAAGGAAAAAAAGGATGAAAATAATATGCTTTGATGCACATTGAGCCTCCATAGTCTCTCTCTGAATATAGATGGCATTTCCCATTCCAACAATATTGGCATTGCCTTGACTCAGGATGGTGATATTTGTTTTCTGTAAAGCTGTTGTTCCTAGATGTGTAGGGATTAAGTTTTACTATCTTCAGCAGACTTGGAATCTAGTTAGACTTATAGCTTTGTTTACACAGAAAATACAAAGGAAATTTTGACCTTTTGTTTTACTTATAAGCACTAGAAGAAAGGAAATCCTTGGAGAGCTATTAAAAGTTAAAATATAGTAAAAAAAAATCATTCTGTGATGAAAGACACTATACAATGTCTTCTTTGTAAATCTTTTAAAGTGTAATACAGACTGTGCCATTCTGTTATATAATCCAATTTTGTAGAAATCTTCTGAAAGACACATTTTAAAGGTTAGACGGGCAATTTAACCTCTATACAATCAAGAAGTCTAGAGAATATATTTTGACTTTTACATTCTGTGATTTCTGTGGTAGAAATGAAATGTTAATGAATGAATACAATCAGCCTTGTTTTCTAGAACTTTGGCTATTGATTAAACATGTAACTTCACTTATTTAGCAATGTAAGTGGGTTCTTAGATTTCAAGACTGCTTTGAGCCCTAAACTTAGTGGACAAATCCATCAATCCTCAAATGGAAATATTTTCAGGGAGGGGAAAAAGTGATCACATTAGTTTAATTATAAAGGGGGCTTTTCATTATCATATGTGTGTGTTTATTGTGTATTTTAAAGTTCACAAAACCCAGGTTAACATCTCCTACAAGGGGGGCAGGGAATAGCTTCATATACACTAGATTTGCATGAAATGTGCAGTTCAAGGAACCCAAAATTTGGGTAAACTCAAACCTTCACTCTTTATGGACAAAATGGAAATGAGTAATAAAACAAACAAACAAACAAACAAACAAAAACAAGATTTTCCCATTCTGGCAGTTTTGAAGATGCAGCTATTTCTAGCTATGCAGCCAATTGTAGAAACCTATTCTATTCTTTATCTTCTCCCAGAATCAGGGAACCTCCAAATTACTTAAGTTGAACATGTGAAAAACCAGTTCTGGTGTCACATGAAATAGGGCACTGGCTAATGAAATTTTATTCTTGGAGTGTGTGCAATGGACTCACATGGATATTAGTGAGTCTGCTTCTTTAAGTTTGTTTTGACAAAGAATGGATGTATCTGGTTCTCTACTTAACATATTTGAGATTATTCTCTCACAGAGTAGGAAAGAAAATATCATTTGTTTGGTTGTTGAGTTGAGGCTAAAGAGTGCATACAGGAAGCCCCAGTGAAAGAACTCATTCCTTTTTTCTTCCCTTCTGGCCACTAAGTATAAGGATAATTTTGTGTTTCTCACTGCTGCCAGCACAAGTTGTTGCTGTATCCAGGCCCAGAACCTTTCAAGTTATCAGAAAGTCCTAATAAAAAAGGAAAGAAGATAAAACAGGAGGTAGCCCCATTCCAGAAACAGGTTTACCTTGGGAGATGTGAGGGAGATAAGAGGACCACTTTACTGACCTTCCAAAGTGCAGAGAGTTATCCTTATATCTCATAGCCAGGAAAAAAAATTCTCCATTGTGACCACTTGAATCTACAGTTTAGAAGCCTGAAAAAAGCCTTTTCTTCAGCACTAATTAAGTGGACAAAAAAAGTCAGAATAATTGTGCATGCTCTGAAGGGGACAGAAACGTATCTCCATTCCCTGTCAAAATATGCCTTCAATAGTTTAAAAAAAGAAAACTTTGACTTTCCATGTAAACTAACATTCTCATTGACTATTGCCAAAAGTAAATGAATGAATAATGCAATAAAAATATTCCTTTGATGGATACTTAAAAATATAAATTGACTGAAAGAATATATAATGAAACCTTAGCAATTCCACTATAATGTTAAAGAGATTGTACATTTTCATATCATTTTTAGTAGATTGGCTATAATCCAGACATAGATTACAGGATTATAGTCTGTAGAAAAGTGACAAAGGGGGAAAAAAGAAAAAAAATAAACCAAAAACCATGAATTGCCTGTAGGTATACACAAAAGATTATAAATTTCCTAGATCAGAATTGCTAACAGATGCTGGGTTTAGTATTCTGGGCATCATAAAAATATCCCAGAGAGTGATCACTATTGTGTTCTTCATTTAAATTTTTGTCAAGTGAGATTATACTCTATTTGCTATTATATAATTTTTAAGCCCTTTCATGTAACAATTGAGCTTTTGAATAACCTGTTTCTAGGAACTAAGTATCATTCTAGGCTGATTCATAAGACTGGAGCAAAAGAGCTTTTGTAAGATTATTTTATATATGTATAATCTGATTTTAAGTACTTTTAGAAAAACCGTTGGGTACAATGACACAGACAATGATTTCTTTCTGGAGTGTCTTCTTTCATTTTTACTTATCTTCACATTATTCATGTATTTAACTTATGTTATTGATTTTAATTATGTGACTTCTATAAATTTTAGATACTATAATCACAAAGGTTTTCCTTTATATAATTTAGGGGGGGAACCACTTTGGTAGGTATACTGAAAAAGAAAAAAAATCCACCTTTCATTTTATTTCAAGTAGTTGACATTTACATTTTTCATCATAAGGAGTGATTTTCAGGGCAAGAGAGCATCCCAAGATAGTTTGAATGAATAGTTCACTTCTTATATCAGAACTGAGTCTGGAGTATTGATGTATGGATCTTTTTTTGAAATCTTACATTTCCCTTGAGAATTTTGGAGTTAAAGTCATGGGGGAAATGGATAAGGTTCTAACTTCTAAGTCAAAATAGCATTTTAAGTCCTACTTTCTCTCCACTTACCATATTAGAAAAAGCATCCAGTCCCTGCAAAGATTTGTGGCAAAGATTCCATATGATGATAAATTTTGAGAGGAAAGAAATCTCCCAGCCTATCTAATCCAATAGTCTAATTTTACAGATCATCAACTCAATTCCTGATTTTGAGGGGGTTTCATTTGGGATACCTTTCCATTCATATCAAATGGATAACTTCTTATTTATTATTCATATGTGGGTTTGAAAAATGTTCTCTACATATCATCTTTAATTGACTTTATTTTTTAAAAAGTCATTTTTTCTATTCTTCAAGCATAACCAGTCTTATAGGAAGTAACATATTAAAAAGTAAGAATACAATCAAATTAAATTTAAAGTAAAATGCAGTTTTCAAATTGTAAGTCAAGACCACCAGTAGTCTATATTTAGATCATTAGAAAGCACCTTTCCTATGCCAGTCTTATGAAGTTGATAGTATAATCATTATTTGCTTCCATTTTTCAGACAAGGACCTCGAGGTTGTGACTTTCCAAGGTTACACACCTAGTATATGCAATACATCTGACCTTTTTTTAGTCAATATTTTTGTCTTTACATTATATGAATTAGAATATTTTTTTTACAGAAAATGGTGTTTAGAAAGGAATAAGAAGTTTATTGATCTTTCACATAATGGTCATTGGTGAATGTAAAACTTTTATAAGCAGTGTCCTCAATCTTGCTTATAAAAGTCAACCAAAGTTGCCTTTTGCTATATAAACTATTGTTTTCTAGGCAATTTGAACCTTAGATCTAAATTCAAACATAATGAGCTATGTTGTAATGAAGCTGTAATGCATTTTTCTTCCTATTCTTTTTAGAAAGAGCTAGTGAACCCATTTCCCCAATCTTTTTTCTTCCAAAGTTTAACAACTTAATATCAAATCCTTGTTTTTCATTTCCACAGAAATCTTAAATGGAGGGGTATACGTTGACCAGAACAAATTCCTCTGTTATGCAGACACCATTCATTGGCAAGATATTGTTCGTAATCCATGGCCTTCTAATTTTACACTGGTTTCAACCAATGGTAGCTCTGGATGTAAGTATTATCATCTTTCTATTTTGTAATCAGATCTACTTCACTCTCAGAATGTTTTTAGCAAAATAAAATAATTGAAAAATACATTTTTCATCATAACTGAAAAAGATATATTTATTTTAAAAAAATGTTCTTTGAAAAACTTAAAGGTAGAAACCAACCAACTCTCCCTAATTCTGTGTTTTACTTGCAGTTTCTACTCTTTCTGACCTATTGAACCATTTCAGAACCATACATACTTCTTCATGGTCATGAATACTCTCTCTCCCATGCCTCCTTTCTCCCATATAATTTACTCCTTCCAAAGGACAAATCACTTCCTTCATTTGTTTTCTATTCCACTGTTTATTACAGAAGTATAGGACTTCAATTCCTTGTCAGGTTTGTGAAAATGAAAAATAGGACAGTAATGAATGAAAATCATTCCCCTTAAATAATATTAGAAATTACTACTTATGTTAGACTGAAAATCTCTTCCAAGGTTTTTATTCACAAAACAAAAGAGCCAGAATGAGAACTGTGTGATATAAAGGCTCATGTTTTTTATATTCTTTGCATCCTAACACCTTAGCATAATGCCTAACACATGCTTAGCTTTTAATAAATGATTGTTGACTGTCAGGTTCATTAAAAAATTATGAAAGCATTTCAAATCTGACAAAAAGGGCAGCTTGCTGATGACCTCTTATCCTTGCATAATATTCACAGGTTTTAGTGGCTGGGCCTATAAACTTATCTTATTTTTCCATTCTTAAGGTAGTCCTTTTATTTTTATTTCAGTTACAGTTATATCAGCTTTGATTGTATTATATGCCTTTAAAAAAATTTCAGCTATCATCAAAACCTTAAAAAAATGATGTCTGGATTCAATTTTGTCTTCAATAAAATGAACTATGTTCTCCCCACATTTATTATTACTGACATTTGTATGAAAATAGCATCTTTGTGAAGGGATAATCTGGGTTTTATATTTTTCATCTGCTGTAATATATTCCCCATCTGAAATCATAACTGTCCATCTATAGCTCTATAATTATTTGTTGTAGTAGTGATTGTATTACAAGCTGGGGATTATGACTTTTTATAAGACATCATCTGCCAGGGGACAATGATTATACATCTTAACTGACTCAAATATTATAATAGGAACATAAAAAAGACATTTGATAATAAGTGACAGCTGATATTACATATATATTTATATATGTGTGTATACACATATACATGTACATTTCAAAAAAAGGACTAAAACTTTTTTTAAAGTGAAACAATTTTATGACCCCATTTAGAAAAGGTTTGTATTGAGGTTTCATCTTTATACTCAATTATAGTTTACTAAAGATTTTATATATGTGTATATATAGATATACACATGTACCCATTTTTCTATTTATATATATATATAAATGCATACAATACTATATGTAGACAGATATACATATGAACAAATACATATAGTTAATTGCTGTTTTGAAATATTGAAATGAATTAGAAATTGGACCTGTTTACCTTGTAGGAGAAGAAAAAAAAATCATTTGCTCCTATAACTCTTTGGCTCTTGAAGGAAGAGCTTGAGACTTGGGACCCCTCCCACATTTTTAATATCTGACAGAGAAGGCAGATTGGCTGGATGAAAGGATTGGACTTTTGCTTTCCAAATAATCAGACTGGCCTGGAATGCTTAAATGAGATCAAGCAGTAGTGAAGTCTAAACCTTGAGCCAAGAGGGAAAGATGCCCACCAGCTTCTCAGGTTTTGAAGCCATAGAGGTCTGAGGGGTTTGTTGAACTATCACAGATGGTATCCCTTTTGTGTTAATCTCTTTTTGAGGGCAAATTTGGATGGTTGTACCTACAATTAGACAACTGTGGCTGCAATTTTTTGCATGCAAATAATTGCAGGTGCAAAAATTGCAAATGTAAAGTGATGTCATGGTCAATGGTCCTTTAAAAATTAACTTGCCAAATGTTTCTCAAAGCTTTATTCTTTAAATAGCTGTTAAGTATCTTTACTTCCTGGCACATTATATGCCCTGAATGGCATGATATGCATAAATAATGAAACTGTACTTGATCCCATTTAGAAAAATCAAATGAATTGTATTTTCATTCATTAGTGATATATCATTATTTAAATCAATTGATGGTAAGATGATACTTACAGAAGAAAACCACATTGTTCATTCTGTTTAAGATAAGTCTAAGAAATTTTATATATATGCATATATATATATATATTAATAAACTAATTTATTACAAATACTTAAAAATTTCTGAATATTAATTTAAGTGAGAATACCATAGTATGACAACATCATCTTCTGGTTGTCATCTGTTTAGATCTTCTTATACTCAAAAGCACTTTGATATTTTCTAGCTATTATGTCAATTCATTAGATGGATAAGAATGGATTTAATACATCTTGTAATCTAATTCATGGAGACTTAGGAAAATTAAATTTCACAGTTTACAAATGGGACAAAAAAAATGTCAGGAATGCTTGTATTTTTTGAAAACATTCTCCCTATGTTGCCGCAATATATTCATTCAAGCCTACAAAAGAATCAGAGTTCTAGTCTGGAAAAATTGATCATGGCACAACCAATGGAGATATATCTTATAGTCACATGTTTATAATAGAAGACCTGCATTTGTTTTAAGAGAACACTATCCATTTAATTTGCCATCTTGTAGATATGTACCATTTTGATTTTAATGTATGTATTTCAGTTTATTAGTGTGTTCATTAAATGCATGAATAAATGCATAAACATAATGTGATACAACTTAAATCTTTCCCCTCACATAACCTCTATATATGTGTGTATGTATTTCCTATATAGCGGCATGCAAAATGTATGTTAAGAAGAAAGAATTCAATTTTTCTGAAAGGTTTACTGGCTAGATTTCTTTCTTAAACCAAAACCATTCTGATTCTAATTGGCCACCAATAGGTCCTAGGCCAAGCCCCAGTTGATCATTGTTTGGGTCCTGATTGACTCAGATTGAAAGTAAATAGCAATTGTTTTTGCTTCAGTCTGAAACCCTCAGGGTCTTCCCCTTTCGGATTCATTTATTTTAAACTAGGTGTAAGAGGAGATTCTTTGCATCAACTGCTACCTAGCCTTAATCACTGAGTGGAGGCTGCCTCTGTTGAATACCTTAGCTTAAAAAGGCTGAAGTCTCTCCAATCCTCTTGATGAAGTGTGAGAAAGTAGCAATTTCTGAGAAATCCTTAGGCTACAAATAAAATATTGAGGAGAAAAATACTCCAACAATATTAGAGCACTCCTTGGTCAGTGTCTTATGGATTTGGCAAAAGAGTTCACACACTCAATCTTCCAAATGAAGGGGCAAAAATGTATATATTATGCTGCTTGACAGGGGGCTAAAGTTCCAAAGGAGTTTTGCAAAAAGGCAGAAGCAGGAAGAAATTTTGCTGCTTGACAGGAAGCTAATTCCAAGGGAATCTAGGAAAGAAGAAGAATCAAGGAGATAACTTTATAGGAAAGAGAAAAAAAGTTTAGGTTAATATGCTAATACTATGGTTTAGAAGTACAACTGAGGAATGGTAAAGGTAGGGAAATTCCCGTCATTGAACTCACACATTGTCATTCCCCCCTCAAGTAATTGAAACCCAGATTTTTTTAAAGATAAAATTTTATTTTTTCTATTAAAGCTTTTTATTTACAAAACATATGCCTGAGTAATTTTTCCACGTTGACCCCTACAAAACCTTCTCTTCCAAATTTTCCCTCCTTCCCCCCACTTCCTCCCCAATACATGTTAAATATGTTAAAATATATGTTAAATCCAATATATGTATACAAATTTATACAGTTATCTTGCTTCACAAGAAAAATCAGATCAAGGAAAAAATGAGAAAGAAAACAAAATGCAAGCAAACAACAGAAAGAGTGAAAATGCTATGTTGTGGTCCACACTCAGTTCCCATGGATCCTCTCTCTGGGTGTAGATGTCTTTCTTCATCACTGAACAAGTGGAATTGGAAACCCAAATTCTTTTGGGGCAGAGGGAGCTGCTTCAGGCTGACGAGGGGTGTAGAGCTAACCCTGTCTAGCTAAGACCAGTTTGAGGAGGGGAGACTTGATGATGGCAGCAGCCCCCATCCAGGGGGTGTTGAGTTTGAGGATTAGGTAGCAGGTGGTATTCAGGTTGGGAAATTCATGGTCTGCAGTGTGGAACATACAAATTTCACTAGAAAGGGGAGAAAACAATTATCTTGAAGAAAGTGAGACAATGGCAATAACAAAAAGAAAGCAGATGAGGAAGATCTGTCTAATTGACCAGTGAAAATAAGTTTCCCAAGGGATTGGAGGGCATTTTTTTCCTCAAGTGAATAGATTAATGTAATCCAAAAAGAAATCTCCAATGACTGGCCTCTGGGATTAGAAATTGTCCTGAGGGTGTTTGAAGAAGAAAGTGTGTACCCCCTGGGACCTAAATGAGGGTATATAGGAGTTGGGGAATCAAAGGTGCCTTCAGGGGCACCCTGGCAGTAGCATGAGTGGCTGAATCTGCAAGGCCTGAAGTGAATCCCCCTTTTGATGTCCTTCACAAAACATAACAGAAACCTCTCTAGGCTCATGGACAGCTTGCAATAATTGTGAAATCCCCCTACATGCTTAATGAAGCAAAGTTTAGGTGTCAAAAATCCCTTTTTTCCATATAGCCCCCTGAGCATATCTGGAGTCAGTAGAGATGTTCATTCTCATTCTTTTTCCCCAGTTCTAAAGCTCTGAGCAGAGGTCCCAGGAGGAAGTGGCTTGGGCCTCCAAAGTTTCAAGGTTTATCACAGAATAATCTTGCTTCCTTTCCCCATTTAAATCAGGCAGGGCTAATATTAGGGCAGAAGTCAGTTTAGCTTTCTTTGAGTCAGGTTCTAGAAGTGAGGAGATCACCTGCTTCTTCTCCTCTGAGAGTGAAGTATTCATGGTCAAAATACTTAATAGACTGACTGGCAAAGTGGGCCTTAGAAAAAGAAATTTTATAGGTGTGGAAGCCTAGAAAGTTAAGGGTTTTTATGGCAGCTGCCAGAGAAGCCTCGGGTTGGGCTGCAGACAATGAGGCTTTCTTAAATCTTTAGCCAGTACCTGTCCACATACACCTGGGGGTCTAAGAAGACAATGTTGGGCCCTCAATTTCACCATTAAGTTACACCTCCTGGAAGGAAAGGAGATGACAAGAAAAGAGTCTTAGAATAGCTGGTCACCAAATTGACAATGCAGAGAGAAGGTCTCAAAAGCATCCCCTTCAGTGCTCATCACTTCAACAAAGGAGAAGCAAGTAGAGGTAAAATACCAGGACAGGACAGAAAACAAGTCAAAGGGAAAGTCAATGGACTTACCTGCCACATCCAAAGTGTGTTTGGTCATAATGATGGAGCAAGGGGAACCTGGTCCTGAGAAGACCAGAGGACAGGGAATGGGGCAGAGACAGCTTGACCCCACTGCAATACAGTATCTTTTCTTGTGCCCCTCCTAGTTGCCCTTAGGGCAAGGGTCTGAGGGTTTCTGAAGATGTCAGCATCTCCCCACCTAAGATCAAATTGAAAGGATATGGCTTTAAAACCCTCAATATATCAGATGGGGTCCTCAGAGTAAGGGCCAAGTTTTTCTTTAATTTGGGAAAGATCTGACACTGAAAAAGGCACATGCATCCTGGATATTCCATCTGAAGAGTCTGCTACGTTTCTCAATGGGCAGAGTTTAGAAGGGATGGCTGAATTAGGATCATTAAGGATCAATAAAGGTATCCCATTTCTCATATGGAAGGTACTGGGAAGTGTCAGAAACAGGCTTAAGAAGTGAGAGTCCAGAGGAAGGGTACTGAGTTGAGGAAGTACTGCACAGACATAAAGTTCAGATCTTGATAAGGAGGTGGTCCCAGAAGGAATTCTCAGGCTTCCTGAGAAGGATTGTATAAGGGAGCAAACAGGGGTCCTTGTCCTTGGAGGAGCAGAAAAGAAGGCATCATCTAAGAGATCAGTGCTCAGTTCCCCTCAAGTAGGTTTAAAGGTAGAAGAAAACTGTCACATCTTTGCCATAAGTCTTGGAATTCCTAGACCTATAGCCTCCATGCCTCTGTAGGCAACATAGAGAGAGTGAACAAAGGTGGCAAAGGTTCCTTAGTCAAGAAGGAACTTTTCCAAGAAATGGCAGGAGATTCCAAGTCAGGAATTCCTGGCAAGGAAAATTTGCAGAGGATGGAGCTCACATGACCCAGGCAAGCTTTCCTAGAGCTTGGGGGTATCCCTAAGCTTTAGGATAAGGTGAAAAAAGCTTAATTGATCAAGGAGGGCATAAAATTGGGAGGGACAATGGGGAACCCCATATTGGGCAACAAAAATGCTGCAGAGAAAGGCACCTCATCAAGATTAGGGTCCCCCTTGGTTGGTGTCATGCCTTTAATGAAAGAATTCTCAGACTCAGTCTCCAAGTTAAGAGACAAAGATTTATTATGCTGCTTGACAGCAGGTTAAAGTTACAAAGGAGTTTAGCAAGGAGGCAGAAGCAAGAAGCAATCATTCTGATTGACAGTGGACTAATTCCAGAGGGATCTAGCAAAGAGGCAGAATCGAAGAGAAACTTTTGTAGAAAAGAGAAACAAAGATTAGGTTGATATTTTAATACGATAGTTTTAGAGGTATAATTGAGGAAAGTTAGGTGGAGTAGTTCCCATCAATTGTGCTCTACAGGTTACTGACCAATAGAATCAGTATTAAATTATTGCTATAGGTCTGTATTGTTTGTGGCACTCCTAAGATTCAGTAGTCTTCAGATTTCTCAGGAATTGCTACTTTCTCATCACTGTTAATCTGTATCTTGCCACTGGACCCAAATAGCTCTAGAGGGGAAAGTGAGACAAGTGGCTGTGCTCAGCCCTCCCTCACTTAAATCCAGTTTACTTGCATTACCTTCCTGATGTCATGGTCCTTTTCTAGAATGAAGGATAAACAACAAAGACATATGCCTGGAAGTAGAAAAAAATGTATCCCAGCACCACATTTAAGAGCATATTTAATAAATTTTATTGTTTAAATTGGCTTTTCAAAGGTGAGTTTTTAAAATATATTTTAAAGATGTTTTAAAATTTTGAGTTTCGATTTGTCTCCCTTCCTAGTACACTCTGTCCCACTCACTGAGAAGGCAAGCAATATGACATTAATTATACATGTGAAAGCACACCGGATAATATTTATGTTAGCTATGTATTTTTCAAATTCAAGAAAAAAATCATGCTTCAATTCATGCTCAGAGTTCATCATTTTTCTCTGTGGAGTAGAGAATTTTCATTATTAGTTCTTTGGATTGGCTTGGAGTATTGTATTGATCAGAATAGTCAAATTTGCATACTTGGTCTTCATTATAAGGTTGTACACAATGACCTTACAATTCTCCTCACATTATTTTACATCACCTCACTAAAATTTATCAAATATTAAAGTTTAATTTTATAGAGTCCCTTATGATTATTCTTTCATGTTTACCTTTTTATTTTTCTTTTGAATTTGAATGTCAGATTTTCTATTCATCTCTGGGGGGTTTTTTGCCTTAGGAATTCTTGAAAGTCCTTTACTTTATTAAATATTCAGCCCCCCAGCTCCATCAAAGGACTGCACTAAGTTTTTTTTTTAGGTAATTCTTGATTTAATCTTTGCTTTCTGGAATGATATCCCAAATGCTTTGCTCCTTTGGCATGGAAACTGTTAGAACTTGCATGATCCTTATGGTGGTTCTACAATATTTGAATGTTTTTGTTTAATGGAAGTATTTTATTTTTGACTTGACATTTCTGGAATTTGGCTTTAATATCCCTTGGAGTTTTCATTGGAGGATCCTTTCAGCTGATTAGTATATTCTTTTGATTTTTTTTACCCTCTGGATCTTAGATATCAGGAGAATTTTTTTGATAATTTTTTGGAAGAAGATATGTAAACTCTTTTGTGGTCATGGTTTTTATGAATTCTATAATTCTTAAATTATCCCTCCTTAATATAATGTTCAAATCACTTCCTTTTCTAATGAAATATTTCATATTTTCTGTCAAAAAAAGTTCCTTGTACAACATGACTTAAAAATTTGTATCTATAGTACAATTCCTGGCATGGTATTCAGCCAATTCTACACAATTGTAGTTAATGGAAGTGACCTGAATAAATATTCATTAGAGTTGGAAAGAATGGCCAGAAAGAACCAGGAGAGAGAACCAGTACAAGGAAAACCTAAAAAGAGAGTATCAAGAATAAGAGGGCAATTGACAGTATCAGGGGAGAAATTAATAAATACTTATCGATTGAGTAGTAGTAAATGTCCATTAGAGATTTGATGATGTTACATTAGATGGAACCCAGGAGAGAGACAAGGGTTAGACATATAGATCTGGAAATCCTAAACATTATTTTTTGCTGCTATTCAGTCATTTCAGTCACTTCTGACTTGGCAAAGATACTGGAGTGGTTTCCCATTTCCTTCTCCTGTTCATTTTACAGATGAAGAAACTGAGGCAAGCAGAATTCAGTGACTTAACCAGCTTTACACAGCTAGTAACACTCTGAGACTAGATTTGTACTTCTCTGCCTGAGTCCAAGCCACTCTATCTACTGTGCCATCTAACTGCCCTCATCCTAACCATTGAGAGATGAGTTCCCAGTGAGAGTGTGAGAAGAGAAATGTCTTGAATGGAAAGAATATCTAAAAGAAGGGAACATTCATCACTGTGAAATGCTGAAGAGTATTCAACCTTCCTCCAGCCTCTTTCAAGAGGAGCTGGGAGGACTTTTTCCCAAGGATTCTTTTTAACTCTCTTTAGACAGGGAGGGCAGTGCCTAATTTGTTTTTGATCACTCTGAGATTCAGAACATTTTGCAGAGAATAGTATGGATTGTGCAAGCAATTTTCTTCTAAGGCTGATCTCCCATCCATGTGGCCACCATTTCCACTTCCTGATCCCTAGTGCTTTTTCTGTTATATATTATTTTAGTTTGCATTTCTGCCCCAGCTGGACTTAGTAAAAACCAGTTAATTATAGTCTCAGCCCATCAGTCACAAAGAAAATGTATACATGCTGTCTTCAAACAATGTGGTATTCTCTCAGCCTCTTTTTTTTATATCCAGCTTTAGCCCCTTCAAAAAAAAATCTCATGCCCCAGGTTTCCTCCTCATTCTGCAAAGGCTCTTTCTCCATGCCTAGTTCCCCCTGGCCAGTGAAAGATGCCATAGAAGTTGATGAAATAGAGTAAGCAAAGACTGAGAGGTAGGAAAGCCTGGAGTCAGAGGATGTCAAAGATCTTGTTCTGCTTATATTGTTCCCCTTATGTTGTTCCCCAAAGTCTGTGAAAGCATAGCATTATTTTTAGCTCTCAGAAATAATCAGCAAATTCAGTACAATATTTAGAGGTGAAAAGGAAACCACAATTTGAATTTTTATTTTTCTTAGGTGAGTCCTTCCAATCACTTATTTGTGATTTTTGAAGAGGTAAGTTCATCTTTGATTTCCAGTTCTGCTCTTTTCTGTTCACTTTTTCAAAATATCATTTAAAAATAAACAAAAAGGAGTTAAGTATGATTATTTTGTTTTGTCTTTTAGTTTAATTTCAACTTTTACAAGTCATCAGAGCCATACGGTTTAAAGAATCACACTGATTTTTATTAGAGTTCTTTATTAGATGATTAGGTGTTTCTTTAGTCCTTCAGTGTAGACAAACTGCAAAGATACTTCTTGCAACTGGATAATTAATAGCATAAGAGGGACTGGAACCTGGGAACTATTGAGAGGGAGAGGAAGGGAGGTTTAAAAATGACAAAGAACTGAAACTTACTTTGGTGCTATAAGAGAATCATCCTCACCAAATTAAATTTGTTCTGGATCTAGAAGCCAGATTCAATTTGTACCTGTCCAATGTTGAAAAGCAATGTTGAAAATGTTTTCTGCAGTTGGTTCAGGAAGGAAAAGCATAGGATGAGTGTGACAAATGTTCAAGGTATTTAATTCATCAATATGAAAATGAATGAAAACCTGCTGATTGTTTACTTATATTGTCCATACCTTTTTTCTATGATTTGTTTGCTCTAAAATGGGCAAAGACTTTTTTTTTTAAGTATCTGGGTATTCTTTAAGCCAGCAAGGAAGGCAAACTTCATTAATAATCAAGAATCTCACACCCTCTTAGTAAAAAAAAAAAAAAAAGCAAATTATAACAAACAGTAGCAAGAACCTTTGGTATCTAGAACTTTTATTAGAGCTATATTTTCATGTATTTTTTTGCAAACTTACAGTGAAATCCTCTTTGAGAAAAAACAGAGGGAATGGGGAAGGAAAAAGGCTTTATATAATTGATTAAAAGTAGGTATTTAAAATCAGGGATTTTTTTTTTATTTTCCAGGTTCAGAATAGGGGTATAAGAATTTTTATTTATTTATTCTTTTAATCACAGGAGGAAAGAAAGAATAAGGCCTGAAGTTTGATCACACTTCTTATATCTGGATTGAGAGGATAGTAATAGTCTTTCATTCTCAGCCCAGAAAAGGTAGAAAATAAGAAAATCTGAAAACCTAACTAGCTTGAATCTCTTTTTCCTCTCTGCAAAGAAAAATGGACAGTTGCTTTGTTTGTTGATAATCCTTCAGCAAAGACATATCTTGTTGAATATACAGAAAGCTCTAAGAACAAGAATGATTAGTTTCTGCACATGCAAATGCACCAGGAATCTCCTCTATAATCTTTTTTCCACACAGATGAAGAAATAATTTCCAGACTATCATTCTTATTATATCAATTCTCATTTGGAAAACCTTTAATAATTTGTCTAAGCCTCTAGGATAAAATACTAAGTATCCATTGCCTGGCATTCAAAGTTCTTCAGTCTGGTTTTCATCTACTTTTCTCCATTATTTCCCACTGCTCCTTATTAGAACATCTATGTTCCATCCAAAGTGGACTATTGATCATTCTCAGCTCTGTGTTGTCCCATAATTATAGAATGAACTTTCTCTATGTAAATTTCAAATTTACTTTCAAATTTCTGTCTATTCATACAATTCAGCTATGGGGCCATTTTTCTCCATAAATTTTGCTCTACTTCTCCCTTCCCTACCCCAGGTTGTTAATATTCTCTCCTTCCTCAATTTTCCTAATATTGTACTTTTATGCAGGCTTAATACAGCCATTAAAATTTAAGTTCCTATAAGGCTAGAACTGTTTTTGTTTTTTTTATTGTTCTTTTATTTATCTGATAGGTATTATTTTATCATATGATTATTAATATCCCTTATTTTTGTTATTCCTAGGGCCTTACACATAGTATGCATTTTCCAAATTCTTGTTGAATTAAACAAAGGAAGAAATTATATAGAAGAGACATTTCTTAATTTTTCTACTCAATATATGTCCAAAATAGGCAAGAAGACATATATAAATAAATGAAATAGAAAGATTATTATATCTGTATGTATGTGTGTACTCTTTTAACATTGCTTCTTTCCTCCCTTTCCTTTATTCTTAGATCTCTAGCAATTAGCAGAGTGCTGGCATAAAGCAGGTGCTTAATAAATTCTTATCGACAGTTTATCCACCTACTTCCTTGATATTTTCCCGTTTCAATAAAAGTTCTGTAGTTATAGGTCACAAAACCTTAAATCACTAAATATACCACAGTGTAATTTATTAAAACCACATCTCCAAAGTGTGTTTTTAAAAATAATGGAGATTTTACATTTTATAAAGAAAATAAAATAGTGGATCTATTTTTTAAAACTATAATGCAATCTGTAACTATTAACTTTCATTCCAAATTTAAATAACAGAATTCTCTATAGCAAATTTTACATGTACAAAAAATAAATCTATATTATACATATAGGAATTTGTGTGTGTCTGTGTAAAACAAATGTATAAAATTCTCTATTGAACATAATTGATATGGCTCTTTGGATCCCTCTGGCTTTCTGTGGTTTCCTATAGATGAGGTAAATGCAGAAATATTAAAGAAATATGGATTATATAAATTTGAATAATCTAATGAACTCTTTAAAATTGCAAATCATTTATATTAATCTTTACATAGCTTTAATAAAATTATGTGCAAATGTATTTATGATTTTAGCATAATAAGTTAGCCTAAGAAATAAGTTAATAATATTTAATTTTATTCAGTAGTAATAATGCAAAGGGGATTCATAGCATTTACATTCTAGATATAAATACTCAAAGAATATGGCCAAGAAATTTGAATAGCTATTATCATAGAATAAGCCCAAACCAGCTGGATATGCCTATTATTCTAATCCTTGGTGGGCTTTTTTGTTTTTGTTTTCTAAGTAATGCTTGTGTTTATTGTAAGATACATATTTTCTGTTTTTGCTAAGAGAAAAGGAAAAACAACACAAGCCTATTTTATATAACATACATATAGTGTAATTTCAGGGAAACTGAGTCAAGAAGAGACTGTTTAATTTTAAAGTGGAGAATTTAATAATCAGCTAGTTGACCCAATGTGCCTATAGTTCAAAGCATTCTCATGAGAAATTTATGGGTCCTTTTTGGTTCAACAATAGAAGATTAAGATACAGGGACATTGAATGACTTTCCTGAGAAAATGAAAGGAACTCAATTGAGAATCAAGTTTTGATGACCTGGACAACTGCAGTTTCTTTTCTTTACAGTTAGCTTACATAATGATTGACTGATTTATAATATAGGAAAAATGTGGTCAAAAAATGATATTTTTCATCTCCTAAGTTGAGTGTCATGGCTAAAACTCAACCTAAATTCCTAGGTAAAATTTCATATAGAATTTATATCATTGATAAGTTTAGTGTTATTCTAACAACATAAAACTTGTAAATTAAATCTCTCTCTTGCCCATCCCCCCCCAAAAGCATGACATACTTATCTTGGTTTTGGTCGAATGAAATAGAAATTGTGAAGTACACAATTGCCTGACCTAGTGACATTTGTGTGGATAAGAAATAATCCAAAAGAGGAAATCCTGAGCAACACTACTATGGTTTAGGAAAGTGACTGGCACATAGTAGGAACATTTTTAATACTTATTCCCTTCCTTTCCTTGTCTTTGTATGTCTCTAAATTTGTACTTGTTCAAGTCCTTACAAATTCTTCTTCCAGCCCCATTTTTTCCCTCCCCAGGAATTCAGATTCCTAAAAAAGCATTTAATTCATAAAAATCAAGTTGAAAGTTTTGTTTCATAAGGAGTTTACCTCCTTTCAGAGTATTTTCCATTTTAATAGTAGATAATTGGTGCATTGAAGAGAGTGCCAGGCTTGGAGTCCAAGTTCAAATCTGGCCCCAGATACTTACTAGTTGTATGACATTTGGCCAAGTGACCTAACTCTAACACCTCATCTGTAAAATGGGTTGGAAAAGAAAATGGCAAACTACTTCAGTATCATTTCCAAGAAAACCCCAAATGGGGTCACAAAGTGTTAGACACAACTGAAAAACAACTGGACAGCAAAAAGCTTAAAAGCCCTTCAAGACCTAATGCAAAGATTGATTTGTGGCCAAATAATAACTGTATAAACTCAAATTCCTTCAGCATACCTTATATAGAGTCTGTGATTTTACCAATCATTGTGCTAGACTTGAGAATAAAAAGATTAAAAAGAAAAAAGAAAAATTTGCTCTCAAGGAATGTGCCTACTTCTTGGGAGAATAACAGGTACACAAACATGTCAATGTAAAATACACATAAAATACAATGTACTGGTGTGTGTAGGAGTGTGGGGAGAAGGCCACTGTTGTAGGAGATAGTAATTCAGTAGCATTGGGGGAATACGGAGAGTCTAAAACCTTGAGGTTAAGCAGCATAGATTCATACCACCCTCACCAGGAAACAGCTTGTGATTGGGAATAGAAATGGGATAAATAGAATATTCTGTAGAAGAAAGAGTAAGACCTTCAAGCTGAAACTTGGAGCATGGGAGGTAAAATGATGAAATTATATTAAGCCTATAAAGAAAGGTTAGAATAGGATTATTAACTGCAAATGACTGAGAGTATTGTATTTTCTTTTATCGGGAACAAAGGGCTGCTGAAGCATCTTGAGAGTAATTTGGGAATATTGTGATTTAGGTGTTTCAGAGGTGTCTGACTCTTCATGATCTTAAGTATCTGAAAACTCAGGTTTTTCTTGGCAAATGACAATGAAACTGAGACAAACAGGTTTTGAACTGTTTTAACTATTATTGTGATTGGCCTTTGGCATTTGACAGTGTCATTGACCCTTTTATTAATAACATATGATTGCTACTAATAAAATAATATTAATATTATTAATAAGCAATAATTATTGCAAGATTAGATTAATATTATTAATGAAATTATTTATTACCCAGAAATTATGTCTCTTGAACTGTTTAGACATTATATATCAAATATCAAGAATAGCAGGAACCATATAGAATACTCCTTCCCTCACTTTATTGATTAATAAACTGGATCTTCGGGAGATTAAATTATTTGCCCAAGATCATCAAGGCATTAAGTTTTAGAGATAGGATTTGCAGCCATTTCTGGGATTCCAGTGTCAATAATCTTTTAATTATACCACAATAGGATCTGAAAGACCTCATAGTGTGATACCGCCTCCCAAGAAACCTATTTCACTAGATTATCTCTGAAATTATCTTCCTATTCTAAAATCCTTCCTGTCTTCTATTCTTAAGCTTTTATTTTGGGGGCATGGGTGAAATTCAAGAGCAAATATTTTTGAATGTTACTATAATGCATTTTATATGACCTTCTTGCAAACACCATTAATTTTTAAGGCATGTTTCCATTCCTTAACTTCACAGTGAAGATAGGATCCAGTACTATTTTGTGGTGATAGTTTTTTTTTTCTTTCTCTAAGGATTTTATGAGGTTTGTTTGTTCTGTTCTTCCACAGTTAAGTTCCCAGATGATGGAATGTTAGCCCTATGAGTTGTGAGACTTTTCTGGCTGATAGGCTTTAGGAAGGTTTGTTTAATACATTGTCACTGACCTATCCAATTTTTTTGCAATTTCTTACCCATTTTTCTTTCTTATGTCTCAATAAAGTCTCGTGTGCTCAACTCATTGCCATAGGATACAAATTTTTAACAAGAGGCTAACCTTGATTTCACATCTTAAGAAATAAAAATGAATTTCAAAATATTAAAGTTCTGACATATTGGAAACAACCATAGGTCAGAAGAAATGCTTTTGAATCCTGCCTATTACTAATTAGCACTGGCTTTAGGAAAATCACTTGAGCTTTGGCTTCTTCATCTATAAATTGAGCATTGGGATAAATGAGGAATTCTTAACATGGGGTCAGTGAGCTTTAAGAAAACTTTTAAATAACAGCTTTTTAATATAATTGGTTTCCTTTTTAATCTTCTGTATTTTATTTTCTGCATTTAAAAGTATTATTCTGAGAAGAGACCCAAAGGCTTCTCCAGATTGTGAAAAAGTGTTTATGACAAACCAAAAATGTTTAAGAAACCCCAGGCTAGATGACCTCTGAAGTCCCTTCTCACCCTAACATTTTATGAGCCTATAATTGTAGGGCCCCAGATCAGGTTATTATTTTTTTTTGATATTCCACTGTGAAACATATTTTTCCCCTAAAGAGATAGGAATTTATAAAATATTTAATTGTGACCATTAAAATATTTAAAAATGTGATTTCTGGGCCCAATAGTGAAGGATTAGAAATAATGTAGATGTCCATAGATTAGGGAATTTTGAATATTATGGTTAATGAGAGGAAATATTGCTGTACTATAAAGCATGGAAAAACATGATAGAGAAGCAAAGTTATATTAGCAGAACTAGCAACTCTGAAAATGTATGCATTAACTAAAACAATGTGAATGGAAAAGGCAATTACGTTACAGTTCTCCTTACATGTTGTGAAATTATAATCATGAAGCTTGGATCTGAAGGATGAAATGAGAAAATACCTACTTCCATTCTTTTGCAAAGATGGAGGTTCACACAGGTGGACCATGATATATAACATCTAATATATTTGTGGGGTGGTTCTGCTAAAGATTTTTTTTCTTCCTCTTTTTAAAAAGGAAAAAAAAATGTTGTGATAGACAGTTGTCTGAGAGGGAATTGGAAGAGATACAAAGGGGAAATATAGGTAATATTAAAACAGAACACTTCAATAAGTACAACACATTAGGATTTTATTGAAGCTAAAGGATGAAACACTCAAGTTCTATGTATTCAGTGTAAGCAAGATGGAATCAGTTGATTCAGGTTTTATTTTTTTTTTAATCTTTTAAGTCTTTTATTAAGTCTACAACATAAATGGGGGAGAACTATATTTCAGTCAAACAACCCATTTAGATTTAACATATAGATATTGTTTTATTTCAATCCACAGTGTATATTAGTAATTATGACATAAAGTAATAATAATAACATAATTCATAATTATATAATGCCTAAATATTTATATCCCATCATTTAGTCCTCAGAGATTGACTTTACCAAAGTTCCATAGCTGGCAAGTATCTGAAACCAGATTTTCTTGCTTCCTACTCAAACACTATTCACTTTGCTACATTGGGCAAAATAGAATATTGTAAGGGTTAAATGCTCAAAGGGTTAACTCTGTCTACTGGAGTACCACTGGAGACAGGGACTCACATGGTCATACCTACATATACTGTTTTACTAAACTGTAATATTACTCAAAGAAATGTGGGGTTTACAATAAGTTATGACTTAGTTGGGATGAAATATGAGAAAGATGTTAGTGAACAATGAAAACAAGGGGATACTTTAAATAATAATTTTCTCCACCCAAAGTTAAAAATGTATAATTTGTCTAATAAAAACAATTAAAACATTTGGAAAAATAATATTTTCAGGATTTTTGTGACAGCAAAGAATAGGAAATAGCAGATGTAATAATAAAAATAATGTTTGCATCAAGTACATTCCAAATGTTTGTTGATCTTAATGGGGCTATCAAAGAGAAGGCAAACTTCCATCATTCCCGTAGTCTTTTCTGATTTGTTCAAAATCCTTATTCATTACTTCAGAAATTTATTTGACACTGATTGGAACTAATTCTGTTCCACAGTAGGGGACGTCACATATCCTAAGCTGAGCTAACAGCTGTAAGCCCTGATAATTAATGGCTTCTAATTGCTTGCTCTGAATGAAATATTAGATCATTTCATATGTGCAAGCCTTTCTTTTTCATTATCAAGTTATTGTTTCTTCATAATTCCAAGTCATCAAAACAATGTTATTGATAATATAGCCTCCAAATACACCAACTTTGTGGGAAAAGTTTGACTTTTTTTATCCTTTCTTTTCTTTGCCTGATGACTGATGACTTTTTAATAAATCAAATCATTAAATGATCTACAATCATTAAAATCTATAATCAACCACAAATGACTTGGCTTAATTATTTATAGAGCAATAGCTACTTGAATGAAGACTGCCTGTTTTCCTTACTACGCAGTTAGTTGTTTAATATATGATGCTCATCCATCATATCATGCATGTGTATACATTTGTGTGCACACATGTGTTATATATATCATACATGTTTTATATGAACAATCACTGTTTTTATATAACTAGATAGTATATACACATAATGACAGATGGTACAAATACACATTCAACTAGACCTAGAATAAAATAGAAACACAAAGCAGCAAAGAACAGACAGCTCTTTCAGTGACATGGAATCTATCATGAATAACCCTTCTCTGTTCTTTGTTCATTTATCTATGCCTGAGTTATCCCAGTAAATCCCTCCTTTACCACAAGGAAGTCCTCATGACTCAGCTATTTGTTTCATGCTTCTTTGTGAATATATATTATTGCTGCAATGGTATGGAGGAAGCCAAATTCAGAGCCCTTTTGACTCCATTTTTAGATTTTAATCATTTCATTGGTTCCCTCCAAAATTGTAAACCATTTTTATTTCTATTCATTGAATGCACTGGAATGCATCTTTATTCAAGCTTTTCTATTATTTGATGATGTGCTGGACCTTCTTATTCCAAAAAATATTTCTGCAGGATTTTGACCTGTTTATATATTCTCTATGAAAGTCTATCTATCTTCTTCCACCCTTTTAGAGTGTAATCATTATTGCTGATGCTGCTATTTTTATTTCATTAAAGGAAATTGTGTGAGAATTTCCTAGTAATAATTTTTAAAATTTAAAACAAAATATAAAAAAAATTATTTCATTCGGGGTGGAAAACATGTTTATTTAAGTGTATAAGTCAATTAACATTTATACTGAAATGACCATATATAATTTTTTCTTAGAGTCCGTCAGACATGAGCATGGAAAGTATTGTGAGTTGAGAGCGAAGAAAAATTCCTGAACCTTCCCATCAAATATGATATCATAATTTTATTGTGATTTTCCCATCAAATGAGTCTTGTTTAATATGTTACAAACTTGTTTTAATGCCTATAGAAGTGGGGAAAGTAAAAGTATATGTATTTGACAAATCAATGTTTAAAAAACTGACAAATGAAATAAAGCTGGGGAGATACTATAATCTAGGCTTTGTTGATATTAAACTTTGGTACCCATGAGTCAAATCAAATATAGTATCAAAAACACAATCTAAATATCTTTAGTTTTTTTTATACAGAACTATTGCTTAGTCAGACAACCAGTCATTATTAAGCATTGACTACATGCAAGGAGTTGCAGTAAGTGCTGAGCCTACAAAGAAATATAAAAGAGAATTCCTGCTCTACAGGAGCTCAGAATCTAATGGAACAGACAACATGGAAACATATGTACCCACAAAAGAAAAAAACAATATTCAGGATAAATGGGAAATAATTAACAAAGGAGAGACATAGTAATTAAGAGGGGTTAGGAAAGTCTTTTTTTCTATAGAAAATAGAGTTTTAGTTGAAAAGCCAAAGGGTTGATAAGGGAAAAGAGAATTTTGTAGGTCTGGAGGATATCCAGAAAAAATTCCCACAGGTGAAGTATAATGTCTTGTTTGAGGAACAGCATGGAGGCTACTTTCACTGGATCAAAGAATATGTGTGTTTGTGTGTGTACATATATGTGTCAGTGTATATATGTAAACATACATATGTATGTATATATGTGTGTGTGTGTATATATATATATATATATATATATATACATATATATATATATATATGAACCAGAGACAGAGACAGAAAGACAGAGAGAGACAAAGACAGAGATGGAATGAGAATATAAGAAAATTGGAAAGATGTGGAGATAGCTTATGAAAGGCTTTACATACTAAACAGGATTTTTGCATTTTCTGTTAGGACTTATAGGGAGGCAGAGGAGTTTTTTGAATATGAGATTGATAAGATAGGACCTATACTTCAGGAAAATCATTTTCTTGTCTGAATGTATCATAAATAGAAGTAGCATCATGCCCTGTAGGTTAGAAGAGCCAGTCATTTTCCTCTTTTAATTTTATCTTAGTGGAAACTATTATACTCTCCCCTTTTTAACAAGTAAAAAAGTACTTTTGATAGGTCAAAATATCAAGAATTAGCAGAGACAGAGAATATGTGTGCATTTTTTTTAGCCATTGACTGTTTGATGACATTTTTTAAAAAATCTTTTTCTGGACTTCCTATTTTTAAAACTATTTAACAGTCCTATGCTGTTAATGGGCTGCATGGGAAGAATCATAGAACAAAATTAAGTCACTTGTTGACTCTCATATTGTCAAAGTGATAAATCAAACTTCTAGCATGGGTGTGAAACTTTCCCAGAGTTCAAAATAGCTTCTAAATACTGTTTCATGTGTTATGTTTTGCTCAAAAATCCTTTTTATTGAAATAGTTTATTTATATTGTATTTTATAAACATTCTACCCTTACTGGAGGAGACATGTAATAGAAAAGATAATGTTTATATTTGTGAACATCCTTTCTTTTTAGATACTCTTTCCTACCTGAAGAGTGATTTTTTGAGACTTCAAGGTATATTTTTGATGGGGTAGTGGTAGAAGAAGTAAGTGTTCTTCTCTTCTCATTATAATTGCCAGTTGAACGAACCCTTTCTAGGAGCATGGACTTGACCATCCTGGCATGTACCAGAGGCTGCTCATTGCCATATTATTTCTTTTCTTTCCTATAGCATTAAATTTGTGGACACTGAAAAGTCTGAGAAGGTAAATGAGAGCTAGTGAAAAGTGTTGTGTTTACCTGAATTAGTTCAGTTACAGCAGCAGGAGAAGAAGAAGTCTTGCAAGAAGGAAATTTGCCCAGGCCCAGTTTACTTCATGTATAACTCCCTTCTTGATGACTCTGTTGGTGTATTTTTCATGAAAATTCAAATTCATCATGATGAAAACTGAAATATCCCCTCCCCAAGTTGAAATATCTTGCCCCAAAAAGGTCTTTCTCCTAATTTCCATTGTTAATTGTTTCACTATTCTCCCAATTGCAAAGGCTGGAACTTTGGGAGTCACTGTATCTAATGGTCTTTTCTCAGTTTTCATCCTTGCTGTCTTGGCAGCAGGCTTTGACATTGTAGATTTCCCTCTTCTACTTGATATTCCCTTCTTTCTAGGTTTTCACAATATTTTTTCTTTCCTGATAATTATTCCTTTACCCTATGACGTTCTTTGTTTGTTTTGCTTGATCTTTGCCCAGGTTATCCACATAAAGTATACATGTTCCTCATGGCTCTCTCTTGAACTCTTTTCTCTTTTCTCTCCATACTATTTAACATGATGATCTCAGAAGTTTCCATGGATTCAAATATTATCTTTATGCAGATAATTCTCATATCTTTATTCCAGCTCTCACCTCTCTTTTGATCTCCTTTCTTGAATCTTTAACTGTCTGTTACACATTTGAAATTGAATATTTCATAAATATCTTTAACTCAACATTAAAATCCAAAATTAAACTCATTATGTTCCCCCTTTACCACCATTCTCCTTTGTTCTTAACTTTTATTTTGCTTTCTGGAAACCACCATTCCCCCAGTTACCAACACTCTCTATGCAGGTGTCTTGCTTAACATTATGATTACTTTAACCCATCATATCTATTCAGTTGCCAAGACATTAATTTTGTCTTCATTAATATCTCTGCATATTCCTCCTCTACATATACACATCTATATGAATACATTTTGTTCATAGATAGCTTTCACATTTCCCCTAATAGTATCTGAGCTCCAAAGAACCAAAGTTGTTTATGTCTATTTTTGTATACTTGGCATTTAGCACAGTGCCTGAAATATAGAAAGTGGTTTTATTAGTTTCTTCCCTTCTTTCAAATTCAGTAAAGAATGGGGAGTGAATGGATAAAATTTCTGTAAGTCAATGTTTAGTGAATAATAAATAAACTACATATAACAGTGGTGATTTTAAATGATTTGCATAATATTTATTCAGTTACAAATTGATAATTATATTACTGCTGAGAATTTTTTTATTTATATAGCAAAAGCAATTGAAGAAGTCTTCTTTTTATCTATTATTTTTTGTTCCTCTCATAGGGAAGCTAATGGAAATAAGCAAAGGATTCCCAAACCCTTAAATTTCCTATCCTCCTTGACTTTCAGTAAAGCTTCCCATGTACTCTATCCAATAGGACATAGAATAAATTCTAAGATTTATCATGAATATTCACATAATAAACAAAGTATAGTTATTAAGTAAATGTGCTCTTTTGTTCCCTTGATAAGCTTTTTAAACCTCCTGTAAGTTCATGTATTCCAGGATGGTAACTTCTAGAATAAGAGGTTAAAAGTAACAAGAAGAAGGTCTTATTACAATTATTGAGTTTCAGAATTTGTGCTAGGTGCTAGAAAGACAGTCACAAAGATGAACCAGAATCTGGCCTCAAGGATCTTATGTTCTATAGGGAAGGGGGGTGGGAAGCAAGATGCATACACACACAAACATGCATACATATGTACACAAAATTTCTAAAACTAATTGAGAGTAATTATTAGCAAATAAGAGGTTAATAAATATTTGCTAATTTATTTATTGATGTATCATAAAAGGCTGCCTGTAGAAGATAACACTTGATTTGAGCCTTCAAAGAAGCTAGAGACTATGTTAAGAAAAGTGAGGAACATATATATATTTAGGAAAGGAGAATAGCCTCTCTATAGAGATGGAAATGGAATTTTTTATTTTTTGTTTTTAATAGTATTTTATTGTTTTCCAATTACATCTCAAGATAATTTTTACAAGATTTTGAATTCCAAATTCTTCTCCTTCCATCTGTCCTTACCTTAGAAAATGGTAGGCAAGTTAGATTATAGGCAATATAGATTATAAATATGTTATCATGTGGAACATGTTTCCATATTAGTCACAGTTGTGAAAAAAAGAGATAGATCAAAAGGGAAAAAATACCACAATACCACCAAAAATAAAGTAAGTGGGGAAAAAGTATGCTTTTACTTTCATTCGGGATCTACCAGTTCTTTATCTGGATGTGGATAGCATTTTCTTTAGTGTATTTCTTGTAAACAACATATTGTAAGATTCTGTTTTTTGATGCACTCTTCCATCTGCCTCTGTTTTCTGGAAGAGTTCATCCCATTACCATTTATACTGGTGAATACTAACTGTGAATTTCCCTCCATTTTCTTTTTCCTCCTATTTGTCTTCTCTCTTCTTTTACCCTTTCTATCCTCACAATTGTTTTGCTTCTCTCTACCATCTTCCCAGTCTGTTTTCCCAACAGTTTCTTTTCCTTTTTACTTAGACTCTTCCTTCCCTTCTTCTGTGTCATGTGAAATAGATTTTTTATATTCATTAGATTGTGTATATTTTTTCAGCCACTACTTTTGAAAGCAAGGTTCAAGATGCCTATTACTTGCCTTCTCATCTTCCCCTCTATTGTAATGAGTTTTTGAGCCTCTTCATGTGAAATTACTTAATCCCATTTGATCTCTCCCTTCCTTCTGAACTCAATGTATTCTTCTTTCTCAACCCATAGTTGTGGTATGTGCGTATGTGTGTGTGTGTGTGTATGTGTGATTCCCTTAAATTCAGCTTATACTTTTGTCTATGTATACTTCTAGCTATATATTGTTAGTGGTCCACTTTTGAAAGACATCATCTTCCCATGAATTGTAAATAGTTTAATTCCTTTGAATCCCTTATTCCCATTTTCCCCTTCTCCTCTCTTTAGGCTTTTCTTGGGTTTTGATATTAAAGATCAATTTTTTTTCTTCAACTCATCTTGTGAAAGCTTGAAATCCTTCTATTTCATTGAATGCTTATTTTTCCCCTTTAGTTATAATGAATTCATTGAATATTGATGTTTCAGAGAGTCATTAGCTTCTACTTCTCCAATTCTAACTGTTGAGGAGTTCTTTTCTTAGTTTTTGTACTTCCTTTTTCATTTGGCCAATTGTACTTTTCAATGACTTGCTTTCTTTTGTGGATTATTTTTATCTCCTTTTCCACTTGACCAATTCTTTTTAAGGAGTTTTTTTTTCCCCCAAGCTGTTCACTTTTTTCCCCATAATTTTCTTGCAACACTTATTTTTTTCTACAATTTTTCTTCTACCTCTTATCTGATTTTTAAGTTCTTTTCTGATTTCTTCAATGAGTTCTTCCCAGCCTTGAGAATGCTTTTTCTTTTCCTTTGAGGTTTTGCTCAAACCTCATTGTTTTCCCCTTCTGAGTTTGTGTTTTGGTCTTCTTTGTCATGATAATAAATTTCTGTGGTCAGTGTTTGTTGTAGTTGTTTGTTCATCTTTTTTAGCCCTTTTTTCTTTCTTTAAAATTTGATCTCTGCTTCCAAGTTGGAAAGTTTCTTATGCCAAAGGCTGCAGATCTGGCTGTTTATCTGATGCTGCCCTGATGTTCCCTGGAAGGATGCTGGGACTCATCCTATCTTCAGCTTCACTGAGAGGATAAATGTGGGGGGAGTGGCTAGTGCTGCTAAAGGTTGTAGCAGCTTACTGCTCTTCAGCAGAGGTCCTAGTGCTGGTGTCTTGCACTTATTGATGCTGGTGGAATGTTTCTGCATATTCCTGGGGCTACACTGAGTAATGTGACTGTCCAGGCTCCTGGAGGTTGCATATTTGCCCAGGCTATGATGAAGCACATGGAAGTTTTTAGAACTGGAATTTGCTTTTTCTCCTATCTATGCTGAGACTCATTTTGATACCACAGTGGTTTTTAGCATCTCTTGAGGGTGTATTGCTTCTGGTTTGCTTAGATACTTTCTGCCCTAGACTACATTTATTTTTTGCCCAAGTGAGGCAGGTCTTTCTCAGTAATATTCCAAGTTTCTTGGGATAAAAATTGTTTCTTCTTGTCTTTTGGCTGATTATGCTATTCCAGGATTTGTGTTGGGGCGCTATTTTTATGGTTCTTTGGAGGTGGACGTTGGAGAGTTATTTCAATATGCTAATTCTGCCATCTTGGCTCTCATAAGTCCAAGTTGAGATGAAATTGTATATAGGAACAGAAGTAGCAAAAAGGCTAATATGGGTGAAAGATTATATGAAGAAGTAAAATAGGCTGTATAAAGGTGGGCTGGAAATAGTTTGTGAAAGGTTTTAAATGCTAAGTAGAAGTTTGTCTTTCTTCCTGGAGGCAAAAGGATTCCTTTGAAGTTGCTTGTGTAAAGGAGTGACCTGTGCTTTATGTATATTTCTTTGGCTTCTAGCTGTATAGAAGGCTAATTGAAAAAAGAAAGCAGTTTGGGGCAGGAAAAGTATTTAAGTAACTCTTATTAGTTCAGGTGAAAGGTGATGAAGAACTGAACTTGTGTGGTAATTGTATTAATGTGAAGTGAATAGAAATGAGATACTAGGGAGCCTGAAGTAACAAGACTTGACAGTTTGACTATGTTCACACAAAGAATGAGCAGCAGAGTTAAGATTTGAACTCAACTCATACAGTGCCAAATCAGGCTCATGATGGTTTCTTCCACTGAAACAGATAAATTAGGAAGGAGAATGTGCTTAGGTGAAAAAATGTTTTGTTCTTAATTATGTCTTCATTTTCACCCATGATTTAATTAAAACTTTTAACATATTACTATTTTTTGGATTTCTGACTAACATTTGAATTCTGCACAATTTTTGAAATTTTGATAATAATTCTCCCAATTAAGAAATATTTTTCAGTGATAATCTGCCTTATCAGTTGAAAGAGAATTCAGTAATCACAAGATGAGCATAACATTTATTAAGTATTTTTGGAAGCCAAAGATGATCTGCTGTCCATACAGATATGGGGAGGATTGACTTAAGTCCACCATATGCCTCTCCATTTCCATTTGACTTACTCATAGTATTGATTCTTCTGAAGCTGTATTGTTGCTTAATATCTACTTACATAACATCATCAAAAGGATATTGGTACTAAAAATCATATTGTATCTGGAAGTAGTTTGGAATCAGTGAAGATGCCAAGTTTCCCATATCCATTATGATCTACCCTTCCCTATCAATTATATTCTGCACCCAACTCCTTATTTATCTGCACAGTCTTGACAGTTAACATTCTTAAACAGTTTCCTTTTTCCTATGTAGAATATTATGCCGATTCCTTTTGAATATGTGGAGGCACTAGAACTAGGAGAAAATTATGGTATTCTAAGTCTTGATGCTGCCATTCTCAAACAGCATAAATGGAAGGATTCCCTTTGGCTGGTGATATCTTCCAGATGCTACTGTTTCAGGATGACAGTGTGCTGAAGGATATTTTATTTGAGAATGTTTAATACGTGGTCTTTTAAATGTGATCATTTAATTTGGAAATGTGCTGAGCACATACTCACTTCCCTACTTTGCCTAAGTAATTGAGGAAGGGGGAAAAGGAATAATGCCAACACTGTTCCAGATCTGAGAAGGAGTCTCTGACTTGCTTCCCCCTGGGGTACTGTTAGATATCTCCATTTAAATGCAAATGATCTCCTGAGTTACCCCAGTGAAGTCTATAACAAGGAAATGGACAAGTTTAAGTTCATTTTAAAAAATGATTTCTGATAGGCTTAAACCCTTATTTCCAAAGGGTTTTAGAGTTGGCAACGGATAGTTGGCAATTTACCAAGAATCTTCAAAAAGAAAAACTAGCCCCACTGGCTTTGATAAGGAGAAAGAAATCTTTTCTACAGAAATCATGGGGGTATGTGTATTTGGAGAGTGACCCACGAAGCTGGAAATTTTAAAAGGACTTGTTAAAGAAGGGTGGCTGGAGAGACAAGGGTAGGCAGGTCACATGTTCTGAAATCTAACCTTCCAGTATTCCAACCCACATATAACATTTTAGCCATAAAGAACAAAGCTAAATGTTTTATTAGCTCAAATGTGGATCAAGAAGCCATAGACTAAATGACAGATCATCCCCTGCTTCAGAAATCTGCAATTAACTGACCACTTAATGGGTCGATTTAATGGATTTTAGCACATCTAGAGAAACAAGGCACCCATTAACCCCCACAATAGCTACTTTCTCATTAAAAAAAAAAAGTTTTGTGCCATGAAAAGTTTCCACCCTTTTCTGTTTTTCCTTACAATCTTTTCTAATTTCCGCTGTTATAAATCAATTTAGATTTATTAGCTTTATACAAAAGAACTCCAGTAGGTTCTTAATAATAATTATCGTTATTACTGATTAAAGTTATATTATTCATGCCAGATGGAGCCCTTTTCCTGTTAGCCAGAATGAGTTTGCATTATGTAGTTATAATGTGTTTGTGATCTAAATAAACAGATGGCAGAGAGTGACAGGAAATTATACGCTGATGATGTCAGCAATTGCGCTTCACAGGCATAATTGCCTTAAATGAACTATAATATAGCAAGGATCTGATGCTTTTATAAAGGTGGCTGGAATATAGTATGTATAATTACTGTACAACCTAATCATTAAAACCATCCATATCCAGTTTGGTCGAAGGACATGGGAGGAGTTGGAAGAAAACTTATGTGTGTTGTAGGAGGAGGGGAGTTAGGGAGAGTTTTTCAGCATACTTTTAACGAATGAGTTTTAAACATGATGTGTTCAAATAGATGTCTACCAGTGAAAAATGAGGTGCCTATTCAGATTGTTATGTCTTCCCATGTGAGGATTTAAATATTATAGGCTATATCCTGCCAGAAAAGAAATAAACCAAAGATGCAAAAAGTGACAGATTTTTGGACATGATCATAGGAAAATTTATGTTGCTTGACCATGCAGCTATGCATGTAAGTGAAAATTATATAATTTAAATTAAAAAGACTATAGTTCTTAAATTAAAATTAGGTCATAGATTGATGTCTATCATATCTACACTTTTGAAGAAATGTTTTATAGATGACATAGAGTTAATTTTACTTCACTTATCCATTAAGCATCTGCTCATTCAGAACTAACCACAGAGTTTGAAATAGGGTTTAATAGAGAAGGTTAGGTAGAAAAATTCTAACAGATTTCATATAGAGATGGTTTCAAGTAGAGGTCACATAATATAATGGAAAATACATGCAAGTAGATTTCAAGACATTGCAAGTAAGTAAGTATTAAGAGAATTTTTTTTCTTGCTATTTTACTAATTTACTATGACTCTGGACAAGTCATTGGCAGCTTTGATAGTAACATGGACAGAGTTCTTGCTCTGGATTAAGAGGATCTCAGTTGTATTATCTCTCTGATTTGGGGCAAATTACTTCTTACTGTTGCTGTTATTGTTGTTGCTTGTCCTTTGTTCTTGAAGGACATCATGGAGGTAATATTGTGACAGGAGAGTGAATTGGATTTAAGTGAGGGAGGGCTGTACAAGGTCACTTGCCTCACTTTCCCTCTAGAGTCATCTGGATCCAGTAGCCAGATAAAGATTAAGAGAACTAAGATGGCTCCAGATGCAATGGGAGACCTTGTTCTTTTTAAGTTATGATCTTCAACAGGTCTCAGTTTGACTGAGATCTCACCAATTCAGTAATTAAGGCTAGGTAGCAATTGAGGCAAACAATCTAGTCTTTCACCTAGTCTCCTCTTCTCCCTACACCCAAAAAAAAAAAAAAAAAAAAAAAAAGGAAATCCAAATAAATAAATAAATAAATCTGGGAGAGGAAGACCCTCAGGATTTCTACCCAACATAGAAAGGATTGCTATTTACATTCAATTCGAGTCAGTCAGGACCCAAATAATGACCAGTTGGGGTTTAACATCTCTGGGGCTTAATTGCCTAATTTTTGAAGGAATCTAGACTAGCCTCTGAGCTTCTCCCTCCCCCTCCCTTTCCCCTCTCCTTTTTCCCTTTCTCCCCTCCTCCCTTTTCCTCTCCCTCTTCCTCTCTTCTTTTCTCCCTCCCTCTCTCACCTCTCTCTCTCTCCTTCCTCTCCCCTTCCCTCTCCCTTCTCTTCTTCCTTTCCCTCCTTCTTCCCTTCCCCTATTCCTCTCTTCCTTTCTTTTCCCCTTACCCCTCCCTCCTCCCCCCTTCTTTTGCTCTTTCTCCCTATCTGTCTGAGTCTGTCTGTCTGTCTCTCTCCTTCTTTCTCTCTCCCTCTCCTTCTCCTTTTCCCTCTCCCTCTCCTTCTCTGTGTATGTCTGTCTCTTTGTTTCTATCTCATTTTTTTTTTAATCTCAGTCTTATGAACTTCTAAGAGCCTCATTTCCTCATCTCTGGGATGAGGGTTTAAGGATGAGATTTTCTCTAAATCACTTTCACCTTTAATAATCCCTAATTCTGTAAGGTTCATCTTTAAGTATCCATTGCCAATATTATTATTTCAGTGAGCCGAAGAAATTGATTTATTTTTGCTCAGTAATGTCAGATTCTTTATAACTCTGGGATTTTCTTGGTAAAGATACTAGAATGGTTTACAATTTTCTTCTCCAGCTTACTTTATAGAAGAGAAAAGTGGCTAACAAGATTAAATGATTTGTCCAGGGTTAGTAGGTGTCTGAATTCAGATTTTGAACTCAGGTCTTTCTGATTCCAAACCTAAAATTCTCCTCTCTCCTTACCATCCAGCTGCAAAGAAATCAGATAGCAAACTGTGAAGAAATTAAATGTTGTCAACTTCCTTTTCTTAGATCCTTTGGTTGAGTTCTGTGAATCTGCCTATGAGGAAGCTGTCTGTTTGCTTTAGGCAAATGCTTTTGACAAAATACTCATAAGAGGAAAGAGACAGTTGGGAGAGATAAAGGGCACATTTATAATTGGGAAAGTTCCTATATCAAATTTTGTACACTAAATTGGATTTTATAGGCCCTTGGCTCTTAAAAAACATATGTGAAATTGTTTCACTATATGAAGAAGTATGAGAATTATACTTAGAACATTTTCTTCCTAGAAGCTTATTTATTAGAATATGTTGTTACTCTGTGGTTTTCATATGCTTCTTTGAATATTAATTTAATTCTTCTTAACTGGCATTTAGGATTAGAATTGAAATTCCCCAAAAGATCCACAGTAGATCTGCTAGACAAAGTGAAAACTTGTTTCATGTACCTTCTTCCTCTATTCCTCTAAAACAACCAGATAAAAATTCCATAAATTTAATATTTTTGTTGTTATTAAATAAAATGATGGGAGGTTTTCAAATAACACGAGTTGGTGCTCCAATCCCATATATATTTGACATTCAGGCCTTCCTGTTTAAGTGGACTTTTTATGGGCAATGTTTCAACTCTAGTGCAGCATAAAGATTCTCATAAAGGAGTGAAAGTTGTTTCCCTTGAATGATCACTCCTGGTCAAGAATTGAAAGATTCTAATTTGCATACTTTCTTCTTCTCTCCTGCAGGTGGAAGGTGTCACAAGTCTTGCACAGGCCGATGTTGGGGACCCACAGAGCACCACTGCCAGAGCTGTAAGTCATTGACACTAAGGAAAAAGAAAAAAAAGAGGATCAAAATGGTCATTTTTTAAATTTCCTAATCCTTTGGCATAGGAAAACACATCATCATATGTGTTAAACATGGGGAATATAAGAAAGGGGCCAAAACAATAACTTGTCTGAAGGGGCTCACAGTATAATAAGGGAAACCACATGCAAATATATAGCAAATAACATACTATTATCACAAGCACAAGCCCTCTATTTGGTTTAATTCACTGCCCAGGGGTGAGAGGGAAGATATGGCTAGTTTTGTAGTGCATTGTGAAAAGGAGGAGAGACATTAGAGCAATAACTTCAGAACAAAAAAGAAACAAATTTGAGAGTGGAGGAGTATGTCATCCTGAATTGGTTTAACAATCATGTCAAAATTGGGAAAGGAAGAAACTAAATCAGCGGTAAGGATGCTGGCTTGGGAAAACTGAGAGAGGAGATGGTGTCCAGGAGGAGAGTATAAACATTCTCAAATGTTGCAAAGGCAGTCAAAAAGGAAGAGGTTTGAGGAAGGCTAAAGAGAGGTGAAATAATGGAGAAGGTAAAAATGGGAGAATTGAGGCAAAGAGAGAAAGGGAATAATAGAAAGTTGTTACTGGATGAGAGAATTTCAGAATTTTTGATGATGAAAGTGGATCACTTGTAGGTGATGATAAGATGAGGTTATAATCAGATCTCTGTGAAGAAGGATTGAAGGATAGAGATTTGGAGACCATGGTCCTTTGAGAGAACATTTAATATCAATGTGGCATTCAAGGGTAGAAGAAACCTATAAAGCAGGTACTGAATTTCCTGAGGGAAAAAATATACAAATCTAAATAAGACAAAATATTCATTTCAAAGTGTTTATTTTGGTTGATGGAGGTTGAAATCCCTCACCCTCCTTTCAGGAGCATCAGGAAAAACCTTATTTAGCAGGTACTAAACTTTGAAAGAATCCCTAGACATTATAGGTGAAAGTAAGAAGGAAACACATACAAAGTGTGGGAAGCAGAGGATGCAAGGTACAGAGATTGTAGGTTGTATCTTATGTCTGAGAAATAGCACTTAGACTACTTTGTCTGAATTGTGAGAGTGTGAAAAGAAGTACACCACAACATGAGCAAGTAAATGTGCCAAAGTTCTTTGTGTTCTGGACATAGTGCTCTGGAAGTTCAGAAGAGGGGAGGATAATGAAATTGGGGATTATTTGTTACAGCCCTTATCAGGGTCAAGGAAATGACATCTTCCAAGAGGTGTCTCTTTCTGATACTGAAAATGAAGCAGGAAATATCTCGTGTGTCATTTGCTAGTAAAGAGTGGTAGTAAATGACAAATTGCACAGTCTTCGGGAGAACAAGGTTCTGATAATGAATGTCTTGTTAGTGGGGAAGTGAAGCAAAGAAGAGAGATCTGAACAAAAACATCTTGGCCTGAACCAAAGTGGTTGGTAAAGAAAAATCCAAGTATCTCAAGGGTTTCACATTGATGAACTTGAACTGAGCTTTTCAGGAGGCAGATTTTTTTTTAAAGGAAAGTGAAAGTGTTTTATAGAATTAGTGGATCTTGAAACTGAAAGTGTGACTATTCTGACAATTTGCTAGGGATAATCATCTTCAAACCTGCCAGACCTAAAGTTGGCAATGAAAAGACTTTGTGACTTAATTTGTACAGTTGTCTGCAAGCTGAGGTTAGCTTTGATCTGCTGCTGCATAATTTATGTATCTCAAACTTTTGTGTTTTCCTCCCAAAGCACATACTGATTTTAAGATTAACAACTGCTTCCCCCATGGCAGTCCATCTTCTTCATTTTCCTACTAAATGTGCCAACATTTGTACCTTTATAAAGCTCCTGGTGAAATACTGTCCAAGACCAAGTGAAATGTGATTAATGCAAAGCACTGCTTTTGTTGCTGGTGATGGGCCAATCAGTGACAAGAACATTTGGAACAACATTGTTGGAGATTGCTTTAAATTGGATTTATTTCTAGTGCTATATGCTACAGATCACACTAAGTTATGGGCTTTGTGTGAAGATTAGAGCAAATTGGACATTTGTGGAAACCAAAAACATGTAATGCATTTGTGGTTTTAGACCCCACCTGAAAATCAGCATAGGAAAATGGTTTTATAAAGCTATTTAACATCCATTTCCTCAATTCCCATTTGACATTAGAGTGGTCATATCCATATATAAATCTCAATAAAGAATTCATTCCTTACTCAATTGCCAAGGATATACATCAGATTTTTGATCAAAACTGGGAGCCGTGGCTCTTATGGACTTGGGATCCTAACAACACGGTATTTTTAAGGTGGGTGAAATCGTGGCATACCTTGTTACACAGAACAGATTAAGGAAATTGATTCAGTGGATTAATGTAGTCATGTCGAGTAGAGGAAAACTTATCAGTTGAACTGAAGTCTAAAGCCTTTACGTGTTATTCTGTAGGCTTAGTTATTCCTTTCACTTAAGAATGACAACTCTCCATTGGTTTAAAAAAAATTGAGCCCCAAGAGCTGAGCCCTCTGAGTACTGATATGAGGGTGACTAAGCCTTAAGAAATCAATAATGATGAAGAAAGGAATAAAGTTATCTCAGGGCCAGCAAGATATATGGAGTCCCCTTATCTCATTTAAAATAGTTCCTGAATGCCCTTTTATCTTTAAGCACACTATCAGCATAGCTTTTGGAGGGATCCTGTTGTCAGACATGTTTGTTGTTTCATCTCACATATGCCTTTTGTACTGTTAGCAACTGTGTCATGTTGGCTAAACACAACATTTGGAAGAAAGGAAAAAGGTATTACCTATCAGAATTAGTAGTTAGTTGTTTAAAATTAGCACCAATTTTGTGTCCAAACTCAAACCCTGGCTTTGTCACCAACTAGCTATGTAATCATACTTATAACTTTTCCTGTCCCAGTTTTGGGTATTCCTCTATAGAAATCTCCCAATGCTATATAAACACAGACTACTATTGATTGTTATTAGTATTAGGTAATGATTTTTTTCATTCAGCAGTGCATGAGGTTTATGAACTATATACTCACAGTTTTCCAAGCTACTAATCCTAAAGTAGTTGTTTAGTAGTTTTCCAGTTATGTCTGACTCTTTATCTTCCCTGAATATACTCTACAGTACCTCTGCTGTGAGGGCTGCCAGGGCTGCTTTCCACCTTTGGTGTCCACCTGATCCACTTGACTCTCAGTTGTGGCTCCAAGAAGCTGTAGCACACACAGCAATCACACCCCAGTAAACCTTCTCTGCAAATGAGCTAAACCAGGTTCAGCGAAACAAAGGGTCTCAGACTCTATGGTGAGTTAGGCAGATGTCTATCCCAAACCTGTAAAGACTTCCCCTGGTGGAATGGATGGATAAGAGTAATTTGATCCAATGGCCCTTAAGGCAGGTGATGCAGGTGTTAGATCGTGGTTAGACATTCTTTGAAGGTACCAAGGTCATCCACTGCATCTTGAGCCATTGCTAGTCATCTTGATTCTATTCTGCACCTGGACAATGGTGGCTTTAGGAGAAAGAATGAGCTGATGACTTCATGAAACTCTGTCTCTCTTATATCCAATTTATGTTCAATTAAAAAAAGAAGACTGTGATCTGTTTTGAGAGTTTTCTTAGCAGAAATACTAGTGTTGTTTGCCATTTCCTTCTCTAGCTTACTTTACAAATGAGGGAACTGAGGCAACACATAGTCAAAGTCACATAGCTAGTATATGAGGTGAGATTTGAACTCAGATTCTTCTGATTCCAAGCTGAATGATCTATCCACTGCACCACATAGCTGCCATAACCACTCTTAAAAAATCATTCAATTATGTTAATTGCATATTTCATTCTTAGATGCTTTAATATATATTATTAATTCTTTTTTTATTGACTTTGAAATCTCAGCAATGTAAGTATTGCCTTTAATGGGTTGATCACAACCCATCATTATCTTTCTGCCTACAGATATTCTTTCCTCTGCCCTTTCATAATTAACAGAGGAAGAAACTATCCAATGTAGCCCCTCCTTTGATCATTTAGCAATTTGTGGACACTGGTAAAAACAAAACAAACAAAAAACTGAATATTATCCACCTGTTTTTTTTTTCTTACTCAAGCAATATAACTATCTCAACTATTTTTCCAATTTCCTGGTTTGTATCTTTTAATCAATCACTAAACATTTGTTAAGTATTTACTCTGTGCCAGGCAAGATAGCAGGGTGGTACAATAGATAGAGCACACAGCAGAATCTGAGCTCAAATCAAGCCTCAGACACTTCATAGTTGTGTGCGCTTAGACAAGTTACTTAACCCTGTTTACCTCAGTTTCCTGATCTGTAAAATAATCTTGAGAAGGAAATGGCAAAACACTCCAGTATCTTTGTCAAGAAACCCCCAAATGGAGAGTCATACCTGATCATAAAAACTCAACAATTACAACAACAAACGAGAGCAATATATGCCAGGCAATGTGTTTTGTGGCTTTTATCTCATTTCTTAGGCACAAATCTCTGTTGGTAATGTGCTTTAGCCTATTTACGTACCACAAGGTGTCTCACTTATGAATGTTGGAATCACATAATATATCTATCAATTATCCATCATCTATCAAGTCTTTTATCTATCTAGGATATCTTCATAGATACAGAAATAGTTTTGTTCAATGATCTGATTATTGATATCAAATTATGTAAAAGAGGGAGATATATGCTCACCAAAGGGTTAACTACTTTTAAAAAGGATATTCTTTTTGGAAGTAAGTTGGAAATGAAACTCATTGCAGACAGCAAATTCTTCTAGATGATTTTCCTGGAAGATTATTTGGTATTGATTGTGTCATATTTCAGAATACAGCTTTATCTCAGTAGAATCCATGATATCAAAAAAGATGGATCTAATCATCTCTAAAAGAAAAAGAAAGTAGAAAAGAAATAATGTTATTCAGTCATGGTCAGTCCTGCCCAATTCTTTGTGAACTCATTTGGGGTTTTCATGGCAAGGATATTTTCCAGCTCATTTTACAGATAAGGAAATTGAAGTGAATTAAGGTTAAGGATTAAGTGACTTGCCCAGGGTCACACAGTTATTAAGTGTCTAAGGCCAGATTTGAATTCAAGAAGATGAGTTTTCCTGACTCCAGGTCTAATACTCTAAATACTGTGCCATGTAGTTGCCTTGGGTGAGCAATATTTATTGCCTAAATTCTGACATGAAGCTATTTGGCCAACTTATTCCATCAGTGTGTGTTGGCAGAGGGTGGGGTGGGGTGCCAGGGAAAGAGAGTAATATGGATTATGTTTGAGGAATTGTGTAGAGCTTTGAACAATCCTGAATTTTCTAGCTTGTATAAAAAGTTCTCTTTTTATCAGCAGTGTTTTCAAAATGATGTTATAAGCTGTGAGTCATGAAATCATACAATCTGCTAAGAAACAAAAATGTGGATGACTCAAAAGATAATAGAAGAATGCATGATGGGTGTAATTAGGCTGTAGAAATCTGACATGACTAGATAGATATAGATATAAAGTTATATTTGAGTATTTCAAAGTTTTCTCCCCATTATTGGAGAAATCTTTACCTATGTGAATGTATTTTTTCCTAGTAAAGGAGGGGTGGGAGGAGAAGGCATATATCTATATTTGTTGCTATTCAATCATTTCAGTTGTGTTCAACTTCATGATGCTATTTGGAGTTTTCTTGGCAAAAACACTAGTGGTTTGTCATTTCCTTCTCTAGTACATTTGCCCAAGGTCACATAGTTAATATGTATCTGAGACAACATTAGATCTCAGGAAGATGAGTCTTCTTGCATCCAAGCCCAGTGCTCTATCCACTGTATCATCTAGCTGCCTATCTATATCTATATCCATAAATATACATGGCAAAATATCATTTCATAAACCATAATTAAGGGGTAAATTTTCCTTTTAAGTGAATGTAATTAACACATTTATGAAGAACTCCTTATTTTGCCTGATAAAATGCTTTTCAATATAATTTATTTTCCCTTATTCACTGAAACCAAATTTCTAGTATGAACTGTGTCCTTCACAAATGGTCTCATTGATCATACTGTCCATTCCTCATGTGACATGTGCCTTTTTATCTAAGGAAAACAGCTTAACTTCTTGTTTCTGACTGAAAAATTAAAAAAAAATAATATTAACAGAGAAAGGCAAATGGAGAAAACTATAGTTGATTTTATTTTATCAATAAATGTCTTTTGGCAGTTTCTACAGGGGGAAAGTAAAATGAAATAATTACAGAAAAACTTTGTAGCAAACATTGTTTCTACACAAGGACTGCAAATTCTTATGAAAAAATTTCAGTATACTCTGGCATTTTTCTCAGTAATTTATCATGTGTATTTAAAAAGAATATTATTTTCTAGGGTTTTCATAAATTATAACCTTTGGCTTTGTGAAACAAAGACCCTCCATGGTTTTATTTGTGGATTGAATTTTAAAATCATAGCTTCTAATATTAATTTTTCTATCTACTTAAAATATGGGACATAGTGTTTTTTCTAAAGTTATTTTTGCAGCTGCTTTTAAAGTAGGGTTTTTAATTCAAAAGATGTTTTATACAGAAAAAAATTACCAAACATTTTCACAAAATGTAGAAAGGCTCATGGAGATCTGTAAAAGTTCCAGTGCCAAATTACAAAAAAAAAATAATAATAAACTATTTATGCAAACACACATTTGTACATGTATCATTTGTCTGAAGCATAATAGTATTTACAGTCTTTCTGCAACAAATGTTGTTTAAAAGAAGGTGCCGATGCAGTAAATATCCAATTAGAGCAGTGAAAAGCAAGTGAGAGCTAATGGGCAAGAGAGAAAGAGCTGAACCAGCAGCCAAGATCAATCAGAGTAACAGAGAGCCTTTGCAAAAAGCCAACATCTTTAATTAACATCCTTGTATTTCACTAATAACTTTGCATGTTCATAAGCCTTCCTTATTGATTTCAGTTATTTCCCATTTTTTTCTTTGTGGATTTATGGTTTCGTGACATATTGTAAAATTAAGGGAAACATTACAATACACTCATTAATTGAATGCTTTTATAAAAGTAAAACTAAGCATGAGTTCAAGAAACTCAGAAAAAAACTCAAAACAAACTGGAAACTGACCTATTCTGAATATAAAAACTTCCCAAGGTACTGGTGATTCTAATACAAATTGGTTATTGCATTCATTGTACTCTAATGACTGAAAAAACCTGGATGATTTTGTTTCCTATCTTTGGTGAAATAGTTATTCATAGAATTCTTTGCTCTTCTCTCAGAAAGTACTATCCTTTTCCTACTAAGGAAGGAATTACTATTCTCTGCAGAACACATCTACTGCCTAATCCTGTTCTTTGGTACATGTCCAGACATAAGACAATTCAAGTCGATGTGACAAGTATATATTAATCACCTATTTTGTGATACATATCAATTTTGAGGCATGTTCTTTTTTCTCAGAAATTTCAGTAGTCTAGAGAAACAGATAATAGGTCAAAAGAAGTGAATAATGTGCCAAAATATGCCAAAGAGAGGGAAACATCTGTGACTCAGTTTAAGAGGAATCATTTAGATTGGAATAATGTTATAAAGTTTCATGTAGCAGATATAATATGATCAATAACATCACAGGGTTAAGTGAAATAGAATATTATAATTAGAAAAAGCAAGGCAATTGAGAAGACAATGAGAAAATTCCACTTATTTGAAAATGTAATTTTTAGTTTGAAGTACATTTTCTTTTGCCTTTCCATATAATGGTAATAGATTACCTTGGATTATTCACTCTCTATTCCAGAAGGATAATTGATTATATTTAGAGTGACTTTTTTAAACTATGCACCTGTAAATATCTGGATCACCTACATGTAATTGATTCAATGAGATATCTCAAAGTGTTGGAGATTTGGATTAATGATTTAATTAATATAGGGAATCACTGAATCAGGAAACTCCATGTACCAATCCAGACATATATTTCCTCTGTAATTTGTAATTTTAAAGAGTTGTCCTGAGCAGTAAGATTAAATAGCTTGCTTATAGGGGTGTCAACTGATATCAACTTACTATTAATTTAGGCTCCCTTAGTCCTAACATAGCAAGGATATACAAAAAGGATACAGAAATATTTAGCTTCAGTAGACTCCTCTAACCTTGTCTCCATATAGAAATGAATCTGGTCAATAGGACAGAATATAGTGACTTGTGTGGGCTATACACACCCACTAAATTTGGAAGAATTAAGATCCAATATGGTAAGATCATCTATGCCCAAGAAGATCAGAAAGTCATGTCAATACTACCTAAAGCTACCATGAAGCAAAGAAGGCACAACTTGAGCCTTGTTCCACTCTTGTGCCAAGCAAGTCCTGGGTTTTGTAGCTTTCTAGAGCCTAACCCATTTTCAGGAAGAAGGTATAATAATTCTAGGTGGTTGACTGTAATCCTTTCTCACTTGGCCCAGGTATTCTTGGTTCCAAGGCCATCTTTCTATACAGTATGCTATACCATGTCTCAAATTTATTATAAAAAATGCATCAACTAGGGCGGCTAGGTGGTGCAGTGGATAGAGCACCAGCCCTGAAGTCAGGAGGACCTGAGTTCAAATCTGGCCACAGATATTTAACACTTCCTAGGCTGTGTGACTCTGGGCAAATCATTTAACCCCAAATTGCCTCAGCAAAAAAAAAAAATGCATCAAATGCATCAACCATCTCATAAGATCTGCAGTCATCTATAAATTAGCCATTTTGTAAGTGATATTCTTGTGAATATTTGTGGGATATTATCCATTCGCCTGAATCTGGTATTAAAATCTTTGATTATACAACTCTGTTATTAAAATAGTCACTGTCTCTGGTGATTTGAAATAGGAACTGTTCTTGTCTTTAAAAAAAATAGAATAAATAAATAAATAAACAGTTACCTCTCCTTTGGATATGAAAGGAAATTTAAAGAAGCTGTATTCACTTTTTTGAGGCTGCTGTTTGGGCTTGATTAGAATTTGTTACTATATAATAGAAATCAGTGGAGAAAGGAATTGAGGTGGATTGGTAAGAAGTAGCCAGGGAAACTGTGCAACCTTTCTACTTAGCTGTTCCTGTAACAAAAAAAGAGGTCTTCATAATTTTGAAATTAATTCCCTGAATATCATGTACCCTGATATTCAAATGCTAAAAGTGAATACAAATGTAATGATATAAACATTTTACAATTTCTAAACTCTTTACGTATGCAGCTTCATAGAAAGGAAAGCCATGCAAGTTGTATGTGAGAGTTCAGGGCTCTATTGCTCAACTCCACTTCTGGTGGTAGACATGGGAGTTAGGTTGAATAGAAAAGAAAAGGTATTATCCAGGAAAAGCAAAGAGGAGTGCTTTTTTCATGACTCAAAACTACACAAGATTGACACATAACTTTTCTTAACTCTTTCTGTTAAGTTTGATGCTTCCTTCTGATAGAGTCCCAAATGATATAAACTTTTAGATTGTTTTATTGTATGTGTGTCTGTTTATCTGTCTTTCAACATACCATTGGGGGAAAGGGGAATAGAAAGAGAGAAAGGAGAAAGATATTGCAAAAGTGCCATAATTCAATTATAGCTTTCTATTCTATTGCTCAAGAAATCTTTGACTGTTTGGAATCATATCTTTTTCAGGGTTTATGTATTCCCAATATTGTTCTGAGATTTCTCAGTTCATAGCTCTATTCAGAGTCTGCCAAACAGTCCATAATCTCTCCCTTAGGATTATACGCATGAACAGTTATTGGAATATGGCAATTTATTGGATGTCTCAAGAACTTTGGTGATGCTTGTAGCTTATTAATTAAAATTTCCTTGGTGCCCAGAAGTTTCATTTAAAATCATTTCTGAGATTCCTCATTGAGTCTTCATGCATGGATTTGTAAAATTGATTGACTAAGGTTTCATAGTGATACAAAGTAGATGGTGATAAGGAACAGATCAAACAAGATACCTCCAATTCTGATATAATGCAGTATCATTATGGCATAGCTTAAGGATCTTGGTGAACTCAGTGAATGTATCTGGGGCAAAGGGTCAATGCTAATTAGTCATTACCAAAATCTTAGCCCTAATAAAGTTATCAGACATTATATGTCAATGCTATTTTATAAGTGATATGAAGAAGACTGGCAGTCATTCACATTATTTATCCTATATCTATCCTATATATCTTAAATAAGACTGAAATAAGGTATTTTGCTATATTACTGAACCTAGGAGTTAATGGTGTATAGTGCTATTTGATGTAAACCTTGACAAATATTGTTGCATCATGTGAAGGCAGTATCATGAACTATAGCAACTTGGACATTTTTCACATTTTATTTTTAAAAATGGAAATCATGATGATATCATTGAAATTTTCTGGCATTGACACTGCAATATAGTTTGTGAAGGAAACCAGCTAATATAATAGGACCAAGGAAGTGAAGGAAAACTTCTCATTCTTATTAGAAAAACTAATCACCAAATTGCCACCAAATTCATTTCAAAATGATTAAATTTAATCCAATCCCCATTTAAGTGCTTAATATGTGCAAATTTCTGTACTTGACATTGCCAGTACAAAAACAAAATGAAAAATAATCCCTACCCTCCTTTCCATTCTATTATGTGTTTGGATAAGGAGAACAAAGATACAAAACATAGAATGGTAACTACTTACTTGAAAATTTGAGAATTAAGAGTGTTACCAAGCATAGGGATCTGGAAGGGTTTCTTTAAAATTCTGACAGATACAAGATGAAGGCAGCCTTTGAAAAAAAGGCTGAAGATCTGAAGATAAAATGCTCAGTTTGAGGAAGATCAAATAAGAGAATATCAGAAGACTTTTGTATATTCTTCATGATTTCATGATTTTACATATTAGGAAGCATTATATAATACATAGACCTTCATTGGTAGTGATAAGAAGAGTACATATGTATTTCTAGCCTATGGCCACAATAATTCTAGGATTCTTTTTAAAGGAGTTTTGTGAGATAATGCTATATATAGTAAGGACCTTACTGCTCATTTCTTTGCCATTTTATCTCTAATTCTTTGTCTTTCCAGAAGATAGGAAAACTCATTGAAAACTCAGATTATTACTTACCCACATTCCCAATCCATTTTGCTCTGAGAAAGTGCTGATACCTCTTACTCTGTAATCATATAGGGGGCAACAGAGGGTAGCTATTCTTAGGGGAGCATTTGGACAGTGCTCCTATCCTTCTACTGTTTTGGCAGGTTCAGCAGAAGGAGTTTATCAAACCATACTTTATTATTCAACAGAACTGTCAACAATGCATTAATGGAGATTATTATATCCATTGTTCATTGATGGTGTCGAGTCTATTCATTCTCTTTGGTAATGGATAGAAAGGAGCTTTTTGTCTTGATTACCCATAATATGTTTTTATGAATCTCATATTGACAGTGTTTTTACTCAGATAACTAAAAGTAGGTCCTGGTCAATGAGCTGATTATTTTTTCCAGTCACAACCTCAATGTTGACAATTAAATTATGGCTTCTAGAGCTGTAAGGGACCTATAAGAACTATCTGGTCTAGATCCTTTATCTTTAAAGAGGTAAATGTCTAGATTATACAAATTATATAATCATTTTCTTTCTGAAAATATACAGGGATTTCTTGCAGTCCTACTTGGTAACTTTTCTGAATCTCAGTTTCCACATTTACCATATTCCACATTTAGAATTGAGAAATAAGAAATTTGGATTTTAAAATGAGAAATTATAAAAGGCATCATGGCATACTAGGTAAAGAACCAGTCTTTAAGTCTTCTCTCTGACACAAACTGCTTGTTTCTGAGACTCTGGGCTGGTCACTTAAATTCTTGGTATTCTAGGCCAGCTAAACATGAAGTCTATTACATCATATCTAGTGATCCCAATTGTATTTTTACTCATTTTATTAAAGAGTTCCTAACTTGAAGTTGTGTGAATGACTCAGTGCAGCCCATGGGTAGCATGTATGACACCTCAGTTCTAGACAATTTTTTCACTTACAGAGAAGATGCTGACATGGATTGACAAAGGGAAGTTTCTTACCTCAGAGTTTTATATTTCAATGAAATTTTAGGTCCTATCTCCATTTTAGATCCTAGCCAAATAATACTTGTAGTCCACCCCTCAGAGAGTCATTGTGAGCACTAGATGGAAAAAATGAAAAGCACTTTGTAAAGCTTTAAGATCTATCCAGTGTAAGCTATCAGGAGGATAGTCCTGTCTAATTGTTCCTCATGTTAAAGAGGCAACCAAACGTAATATGGGAAATAATATGATGCTAAGGTAGAGAAAAATCAGACAGGACCACCCCCTAAAATCTCAGAGTAATTCTATGGAAGATGATATATTATAGTTGCATCCTTTTTTTGTCAGAAATTCAATAATATGAAAAATACAGATGCATTACTGGCTGTCAGAGAAACTGTCATTAAACACTAAATAAAATGAAGTCCAGGATGATAGAAAACATAAACTGTGGAAGTGTCATGATATAATGAAAAGAACTCTGAACTAGGAGCCCCTGGCTCTAAGTCTCTTCCCCTAGCTGGCTATTTGACCTTGGATACTCACTTGTTTCCTGCTTTTTTAAAATAAGGAGTTTGAATGAAGTGGCCCTGAAGTTGCCTTCTAATTTTGAAATATTTGATTACATGAATCCAGTATGTTGAGGCAGAATAAGAATAGGTTAATATTAGGGCTTGTAGGAGACCTATATCAAGCTTATTCCAAGTAAGGACCGGGAAGATGCTCTCTCGTGTCAGACATGTTTTGCTCTATAATGAGGTCTCAGTTCTGGAAAAGAACAATTGATACAGGCTCCTATGAATATCTTTTAGGACTAGATCTCTTGGAACCTCGGTTGGCCCAACAAGCAGTGTGTACTTTCTAGGGAAGCAAGTTATATTTTGTGAGAGGATGTAGATCTTTCTTTGACTTTTCCCTCCCCAGTATCTCCATTAGTTGCCTTAAAAAAGACTAAGCAAATAAAGCCTCAGGGCAAGTCTACTTTAAGTCTTAAAAGTTTTTCTTTCTACAATTGAAATAAAGTATAGGAATAGATTGGGGCAAAGAACAGGAAAGGACATGGCTAAGGTTGGAATCATTCCTGTTTTTCAGACCAAGGGAATATTTCTCTTCTTTTGAGGTCCTGGTACCTTAGTGTCACAAAGTTTATTTTGTAATGGGGGTGAATTTGTAAAGAATATACCAACAGTAAGCTCTGTTGGTTGCTACTAAGTTAAATCTACCAGAAAAGGTGTTTATGTCTATTATTCAGTTATTCATTTGGGTAAGTTGGGACAGACCAATCATCAGAAGGCTGGCCACTAATTTATGCGTGCATGCATATATACATGGATGTTCAGGGATGTATCTGTATGGCTTTTATATATGCTATATATATGTATATACACACATACACATATATGCAACACACATATACTATATATGCATATATAATATATACTTAATATAGTTTACTATATATATATTAGTTTACAAATATATATATATGCACACTATATATATACTATATATGTTTTTATGTGTTTATGCATGTGTGTGTATGTGTAATCATGTCAATTAGCTCAGACCATTTATAAAGATGGGGATGAGAAGTAGCCATGACAATGAAATCAAAATCCTTTTAAAGTATTCAGTGAAATAGGTGCTCATTAAAAAACAAAAAAAGGCAAAAGAGAAATGAATGAGTGAAAACATAACTTCACTTAGCTGACTTCATATAAAAGTGCCATGTGTCTAGGGACTTCTCTAATTAAGGTAACTGGATATTTTAATTTCTTTAGGATGAACTTAATGTATGTAAGCAGTAGAGGCAGAAGTCAAATAGATAAGGCTACCCTAATGTTGTAAATATTATCTCATAAATTTCCTTTCTCTATTTGAGCTGTCTTCCCTGCAGCGTAGCCTGCATGTATAATTCTTTTAAACCTTTAAGCATCACCCTTGGAGAGTTCTTGGATATTTATAATGAAACCCTAATTCTGCTTTCAGACTCTGACCCGATTATGATAAACTTAAACTTCTGAGTATTTACCTTTTCCAGTTAACCAATCACTATTAATGGTATGTTAACAAATGCAAAGACCAGTTAGAATCCTACCAAATGTTTCTAATGCATCCCTATGTAGTAATTAAGAAAAGATACTAAATACTAAAAAATGTTAATGAAATAATATTCAAGTCAGGATATAAACTAATAAAACCAAAGTAATTATATGTTAATGTTACTGTGGAGGCCATGCAAGTCAACTTGGTGTGTTTAGTTGATTTTGTTTTTTTTTTTTGTTTCTATTTAATGATGTATTTGTATAGTTGGGGATACTTAATTTATACAAAGTACATGAAGCTCATCAGTCTAGTAGGGATTAAATATGTTTACTTTGTAGAAACCTTCATTTTATCCTGTAATAGTATATTTGTGAGTTATAAAGGGCTGAATATTAACTTTTTCCTACATAAACTAGGAAGTACATAAACATGAGAAATTTATCTCAGGTACAATACTTTACTACTTAAAAATTACCTGACGACTTAGAGATGAAACTTTTGTTTGGTTGCCTCCCCTTACTTCTTTGCTTTCATTCTTTAATCTTTGAAGTATTCATGTTATATCAGGACAGATATTTTCCCAACCAATAAAAAAAGTACAAACTTTTCCATTATTGGGTTTTCCAGGGTTGCTGTAGCCAGAAAAGTTCCAATATCCTAAGCATGAGCTGAATAATCTGTCTGGCAGACAACCCATTACCTGAAACTTGCTCTTAGACTTTCATCTTAAGTAATTGCTGCGAAAATTTGTGAAGAGGAGGATTTGATTGAAATTTTAAGTCATTATTCTCTCCTTTTACATCATTATGCATAAATATATTTCCTTAGCCCTTAAAGAAATGTTTTCAAAATATTTCCTACTCACTAAATTTTCAATTGGAATTAGCCATGTGATAAGATTGAGACTGAATAATATGTTGCTTTCATCCATTGTGTTTATCTTGTATGTATTTCAAAATATAGACACATTTATTTATGTCTATTATATGTGAATGTATATATTATGTCTATAAATAACTATTGCTACCTATTATATATATACATATATATATGATACTCATTAAATTCTTCAGCACATTCCCTCCAATTCTCCTTCCTTCAAAAAGTACTGAGAATATTTAACAAATATTCCCTATATACATTGCCTCTGCTATCTAAATAATTCAGAGAAAAGGCAAAGTACTACTATTAAGAAGGGTTGATAAAATCTTAATATCTAGCTTCAAAGCAGGACTTTTCCTTTTTCAAATTGCTCAAAATTAAAGTAATAGCTCTTTTGGAAGCTAATGCTAATCAAATACATATGCACATATCTATATACATATGTATGTGTATATATATATATATGTGTGTGTATGTATATATATATATATATATATATATATATAGACACAGAGAAAAGTAGTTCTGTGAGAATAATGAGACTTATAAAGTTGTCATGTTATTTGAATTCTTGCTTCTTTGGGCTTGGAACCAATTGTTATATTTTCTATAATTATAACTTCATATATTTCAAATTCAAATATATGTGACCTCTTCATAAGATTCATTATTTGTGTTAATTAGGAATAATTATTTACATTAATTTAGGCCTAGTAATGGGTTGCTTTATCTATCTACCTATTTATCTCCTCTAAAGCAAAAGTTATATTGCTGTAATCATTATCTTATATGTTTTTCATTTTTATGTAGATACCTGCTTTTTTCAAATTGACCAAAACATTATCACACTTTTATTTTAGTGTCAATAATAAAGTTTTTTGGAACACGGCCATACTAATTTATTTAGATATTGTCTTTATAATGTTATTGTTATTGCATATTTATCCTTCCAATTTTGCTCACTTTGCTTTACATCATGTTATACAAGTTTTCTCAGGATTTTCTAAAACCTTATCATCATAAAATATTATAGTATTAATGTTACCCTTAAGCTGAAAGCATAATAGAAGAATAACCACTGATTGATACATGTCCATTCATTTTCCTTGTGTATGAGAATATTTGGATATTTGTCTTTCTTTTTTATTAATATGTAAAATCTTGAAAGGACAGCAAACATAATTCATTTAATGTGGGTTTTCAGATTTCATATGAAAAAATAAATTCATTTGTCTTAACTTTCTGCAACTGCTTTAGAAAAATTGTGTGTATTGCTGAATTGTTACTTTTTATTTTGAATCATCATAGCTAGAAACTCTAGTTGGCTTTCTATCTTGCTAGGTTATTTTCACATATCAGCTCAGACCAGGAATGGTAATCTTCGTATCTTTCTGTCTTAAAAAATATTTATATATGTGTCAAATATGACCTTATAATTTCTTAGGAAAATGTGGGCAATATTTTAAAAACAAGTTCCAGGTCCAGTTTTAGTTCTTTTCCTGTGATTATGGGTGTGTGTGTGTATGGGTGTCACATCCATACACATTACATTTACATACATATAAGCACACATACATATATATATATATATATATATACATATAAACACATTTCTTTGGCTCTATCTATATTCATGTATATACACATATATTTAGGCATATATTTTTCTCTTTTTAAAATTTATTTTATTTGCAAAACATATGTATGGGTAATTCTTCAACATTAACCCTTACATAGCTTTCTGTTACGGATTTTTCCCCCCAACTCCCCACCCCTCCCCTAGATGGCAGGATATCCACTACATGTTACTTATGTTAAAATACTTCGCAAATCGAATATATGTATACATATTTCCAAACTTATTGTTGTGCAAGAAAAAATGTATCTACACAAAAGACATGTCAGATAAAGGAAATACAATGTAAGCAAACATCAATCAAGAGTATGAGAATGTTATGTTGTAGTCCACATTTCACATCCCTCTCTCTGGGAGTATATGGCTTTCTTCAGTGAACAATTGGAAGTGGTTTGAAACATTTCCTTGTTGAAGGGAGCCGTGTCTATCAGAATGGATCGTCATATAGTATTGCTGTTGCCGTGTATAATGATCTCCTGGTTCTGCTCATTTCACTCAGCATCAGTTCATGCAAGTCTCTCCAGGCCTCTCTGAAATTGTCCTGCTGGTCATTTCTTACAGAACAATAATATTCCATAATATTCATATACCATAATTTATTCAGCCATTCTCCAATTGAAGGGCTGTTTTTCAGTTTCCAGTTTCTAGCCACTACAAAAAGGGGTGCCACAAACATTCTTGCACGTGTGGGGCTCTTTCCTTCCTTTATGATTTCTTTGGGATATAAGCCCAATAGAAATGCTTCTAGGTCAAAGGGTATGCACAGTTTGATAACTTTTTGAGCATAGTTCCAAATTGCTCTCCAGAATGGTTGGATCCGTTCACATCTCCACCAACAATGCATCAGTGTCCCAGCCTTCCCACATCCCCTCCAACATTCATCATTGACTTTTCCTGTCATTTTAGCCAATCTGACAGGTGTGTAGTGGTACCTCAGGGTTGTCTTGATTTGCATTTCTCTGATCAATAGTGATTTGGAGCACCTTTTCATATGACTATAAATAGTTTTAATTTCATCCTCTGAAAATTGTCTGTTCATATCCTTTGACCATTTATCGATTGGAGAATGGCTTGAATTTTTATAAATATGAGACAATTCTCTATATATTTTAGAGATGAGACCTTTATCAGAACCCTTAAATGTAAAGATGATTTCCCAATTTATTGCTTCCCTCCTAATCTTGACTGCATTGGTTTTGTTTGTACAAAAACTTTTTAACTTCATATAGTCAATTATCTTTCTGGTTTTCAATTAAGAGTTCCAGTTCTTCTTTGGACATACATTTATTCCATCTCCATAGGTCTGAAAGGTAAACTATATTACATTCCTCTGATTTACTTATAATATCACTCTTTATATCCAGATCATGAACCCATTTATATCTTATCTTGGTATGTGGTGTTAGATGTGGGTCAAGCCCTAATTTCTTCCACACTAGTTTCCAATTTTCCCAGCAGTTTTTGTCAAATAGTGAGTACTTATCCCAAAAGCTGGGGTCTTTGGGTTTATCAAAGACTAAATTGCCATAGTTATTGCCTAGTTTGTCTTGTGATTCTATCCTATTCCACTGATCGACTACTCTATTTCTTAGCCAGTACCAAATGGATTTGATGACCACTGCTTTGTAATATAGTTTTAGATCTGGTACAGCAAGTCCACCATCATCAGCCTTTTTTTTCATTAATTCTCTTGAAACTCTTGACCTTTTGTTCTTCCAAATGAATTTTGCTACTATTTTTTCTAGATCTGTAAGATAATTTCTTGGGAGTTTGATTGGTATGGCCCTAAATAAGTAGATTAGTTTGGGTAGTATTGTCATTTTTATTATGTTCGCTCTGCCTACCCATAAGCAATTTTCCAATTGATTAGGTCTGATTTTATTTGTGTGGAGAGTGTTTTGTAGTTTAGTTCATATAGTTCCTGACTTTCCCTTGGCAGATAAATTCCCAAATATTTTATACTATCAAGAGTTATTTTGAATGGAATTTCTTTTTGTATCTCTTGCAGTTGAACTTTATTAGTAATATGTAAAAATGCTGAAGATTTATGTGGATTTATTTTGTATCCTGCAACTTTGCTAAAGTTGTGAATTGTTTCTAGTAGTTTTTTAGTTGAGTCTTTAGGGTTCTCTACATATATCATTATGTCATCTGCAAAGAGTGATAATTTGGTTTCCTCATTACCTACTCTAATTCCTTTAATCTCTTTTTCTTCTCTTACTGCCAAAGCTAACATTTCTAATACAATATTAAATAATAATGGTGCCAGTGGGAAGCCTTGTTTCACACCTGATCTTATTGGGAATGGTTCTAGTTTGACTCTATTACATATGATGCTTGCTGAAGGTTTTAAGTAGATACTACTAATCATTGTAAGGAAAAGCCCATTTATTCCTATACTCTCCAGTGTTTTGAATAGGAATGGGTTTTGGATTTTATCAAATGCTTTTTCTGCATCTATTGAGATAATCATATGGTTTTTGTTAATTTGGTTATTAATATAATTGATTATGTTAATAATTTTCCTAATATTGAACCAGCCCTGCATTCCTGGTATAAATCCTACTTGGTCATGGTGTATTATCCTTCTGATAATTTTCTGTCATCTCGTTGCTAAAATCTTATTTAAATTTTTTTGCATCAATATTCATTAGGGAAATGGGTCTATAGTTTTCTTTCTCTGTTTTCTCCCTACCTGGTTTAGCTATCAGCACCATATCTGTCTCATAGAAGGAATTTGGTAGTACATCTTCTTTCCCTATTTTTTCAAATAGTTTATATAGTATTGGGATTAATTGTTCTTTGAATGTTTGGTAAAATTCACATGTAAATCCATCTGGCCCTGGAGATTTTTTCTTAGGGAGTTGATTAATAGCTTGTTCTATTTCTTTTTCCAAAATGGGGCTATTTAAACAATGTATTTCCTCTTCTGTTAACCTAGGCAATCTATATTTTTGTAGATATTCCTCCATTTCATTTACATTATCAAATTTATTGGCATAAAGTTGGGCAAAGAAACTCCTAATTATTGCTCTAATTTCCTCTTCATTGGAGGAAAGCTCTCCCTTATCATTTTTGAGACTAACAATTTGATTTTCCTCTTTCCTTTTTCTGATCAAATTAACTAAAGGCTTATCTATTTTGTTGGTTTTTTCATAAAACCAACTCTTAGTTTTATTTATTAATTCAATAGTTTTCTTATTTTCAATTTTGTTAATCTCACCTTTTATTTTCAGAATTTCCAATTTGGTACTTGATTGAGGGTTTTTAATTTGCTCTTTTTCTAGTTTTTTTAAATTGTAACCCTAATTCATTGATCTTCTCTTTCTCTGTTTTATGCAAGTAAGCATGTAGAGATATAAAATTACCCCTTATAACCGCTTTAGCCATGTCCCACAAATTTTGGTATGTTGTCTCATTATTGTCATTCTCCTGGATGAAATTATCGATTGTGTCTATAATTTGCTCTTTCACCCATTCATTCTTCAGGATTAGATTATTTAATTTCCAATTAACTTGTGGTCTATTTTCTCCTGGCCTTATATTACATGTGAGTTTTATTGCATCGTGATCTGAGAAGGATGCATTTACTATTTCTGCTTTTCTGCATTTGATTTTGAGGTTTTCATGCCCTAACACATGATCAATTTTCATATAAGTTCCATAAACCCCTGAGAAAAAAGTATATTCCCTTCTATCACCATTCAATTTCCTCCAGAGATCTATCATACCTAACTTTTCTAGCCTTTTGTTTACCTCCCTAACTTCTTTCTTATTTATTTTGTGATTTGATTTATCTGTTTCTGAGAGAGCAAGGTTGAGATCCTCCACTAGTATAGTATTACTGTCTATTTCTCCTTGCATCTCTGTTAGTTTCTCCTCTAGGAATTTGGATGCTATACCACTTGGTGCATATATGTTTAGTATTGATACCACTTCATTGTCTATGGTACCCTTTAGTAAAATATAGTTTCCTTCCTTATCTCTTTTAATTAGATCTATTTTTGCTTTTACTTGATCTGAGATAAGGATTGCTACCCCTGCCTTTTTTTGTTCACTTGAAGCATAAAAGATTCTACTCCAGCCCTTTACCTTGACTCTGTATGTATCTCTATGTTTTAGATGTGTTTCTTGTAAACAACATATTGTAGGATTCTGGCTTTTAATCCAGTCTGCTACCGCTTCCATTTTATGGGAGAGTTCATCCCATTCACATTCACAGTTAAAATAACTATATCTGTATTCCCTGCCATCTTATTTACCCAGAGTTATGATTTTCTCTTCCCTTTCCCCTTTCTCCCTTCTCCCCTCCCCAGTACTTTTTTTTATGACCACCTCCCACCAATCATCCTCCCCCCCTTTAGAGTCCCTCCCTCCCCTTTATAGCTTTCCCCTAATCCTTCTATTAGTTTATCCCTTTCCTTTCCTCCTTTCCCTCCCAGGAGGGTCAGGCCTTTCTTTGAAGCCAAATGTGTCTGATATACTCTCTTAGAGTCCAATCTAATGAGAGTAAAGTTTACACAATACTCATCGCCCTACCTTCTTTCTCTCAATTATATTAGATCTTCTATGTCTCTTTATGAGATTTTGCCTTATTTTACCTCCTTTATTTTGACTTTATTTTGCCTCCTTTCCCCCCCTCCCTTTTTTTCAGTATGGTATCCCTTCCACCTCTAATTTCCTTTCCATTATTATCAAAGAAAAATCGAATTATACTCCCATTCTTTAAGGATACCTATAGTAGAAATATTGCTCTCAAGAGTTCTTTCCTTTTTACCTTTTTATGCTTCTCTTGAGTTCTGTATTTGGAGGTCAAATTTTTTGTTCAGATCTGGTCTTTTCATAAGAAATAGGTGAAATTCTCCTGTATCATTGAATGACCATCTTCTTCCCAGGAAGATGATGCTCATTCTAGCTGGATAACTTATTCTTGGCTGTAATCCAAGTTCTTTTGCCTTTTGGAATAGGAATTTGGATTCCAGGCCCTTCGATCCTTTAATGTGGAAGCTGACAGATCTTGTGTAATTCTCACTACAGTTCCTCGGTATTTGAACTATTTCTTTCTAGCTGCTTGCAATATCCTTTTCTTGGTGCGATAGTTTTGAAATTTGGCCACGATATTCTTGGGGTTTTAATTTTGGGGTCTCTTTCAGGAGGTGATCGGTGAATTCTTTCAATGCCAATTTTGCCTTCTGATTCTAAAACATCAGGGCAATTCTCTTTCGTGATTTCCTGGAAGATAGCATCAAGGTTCTTTTTTACCTCATGGCTTTCAGGGAGTAAAATAATTCTTAGATTGTCTCTCCTGGATCTGTTTTCCAAGTCAGTTGTTTTTCCTAGGAGATATTTAGTATTTTCTTCTATTTTTTCATTTTTTTTGTTTTTGTTTGACTGATTCTTGAAGTCTTATAGAATCATTTACTTCTATTTGTTCAATTTTAAAGTATTATTTCCTTCAGTTATCTTTTTAACTCCTTTTGTAGCTGGCCAATTGAATTTCTTGATTCAATGCATTCTTTTGCCATTTTGCCAATTTTATTTTTCAGTGAATTGTTGTCTTTTTCCAAGTCACCATTTTTATTTTCCAGTGAATTGGTGATTTTTTCCAATTCACCAATTTTGTTTTTCAGTGAATTGTTTTCTTTTTCCAATTCACCAGTCCTGTTTTCCAGTTTTTGATATCTCTGTTGCCTTGATCTCAATTTATTTCCCCATTCTTCTAGCTCTCTTTTGAGATTCTTTATGCAATCTTCCAGGTAAGCCTTCTGGAAGGGAGACCAGCTTAAGTCCAACTTTGTGGCTTCATCTGGGATTGTTTTCAGAATCTCAGGATCTGGGGACTGTTCTATTTTTTCTCGGTAAAAGCTGTCTATGGTGAGAGCTCTCTTAAGCTTCTGACTCATGGTTTTCAGCTGAGGTATCAGTCACCAGCAGGGAATACTGCTGCGGTTTCAATTTGCCCTGGGGCAGTTTGCCGAGTTGACTTCCGGTCTGAGGTTGGTTGGGCTAGATCTGCACTAAGACCACATTTTCAGCTGCTCTCAATCCACCCTTTACCAAAAAGGCAGATCTGCCAAAGCACCTGCCCGCAAGCAAAGCAACGTGGCCCAGGCATCTCCCAGGGGCTTCCTGGGTGCCTAAAACCTGACTCTGTCCAACTTCTGCCCTGGCTGCGCCCTGGCGTCTGATCATGGCCATTGGCCAATGCCCCTGAGGCTAACCTTCTCCGGAGTTTTTTCAAAGTAGATTGTTGATAGAAGTGTGTTGCAGTCCAAGTGTTTGGTGGAGCCCTCACTCCAAAACCAGTTTGGAGGCTCAGTTTGTCTGGGTCTGAGGGAAGGTTTCAGGAGCTCACAGAGAACACTGTCTGCAGTTCGCCATTTCGGCATATATTTTTCTATAAAATTTTATATTGCCCCACCTAATTCAGCCAAGTTCAGCAACACTTATTGTTTGTTAAATGTACATTGTCTTGAATTGTCTTCTTAATAACTTGGATATTTTTGCAAATTAAATTCAGAATAAGAATATAAAACCTAATATTCTACTAGTTTAAAGTATTAATTAGCACACATTGTAAGCAACAAAAGTATGATCTTTTCATATGAAGATATTAATAGTGCTTATAAAGGATAAGTACATAGATTATATATATATGTATTTACATTTACATACATGCAAAATGAGCTGCATAATTCAGTTCAACAATCTTTATTTAGTTTCATGAATTTGTATTATCTTGAATTGTCTGTTTTAGCAAAAAAATAGTTGTGTGTATTACAGAATTTCTACTGCTTATTTTGAATTATGACAACTGGAAGTTTTAGTCATTTTCTTAACAATTAGGATGCTTTTTTTTTTTTACAGATTAAGCTCAGAACATGAATATTTACCCTAGGATAAAATTGTATACTATTAAAAAGTTATTTTCATTGTTTGTAAATGCCAAAAGTATGATATTTTTTTCTAGAAAATATGGATAATACTTTAAAATAAAATTCAGATGCAATTTAAAAAATTCTTATAATACACATATACAAAAAAAATCTAATCTTGTTCATGATATTTATTAAGCATGATCAATTTATATGCAACTATATTTAAATAATGGGGAAAATGATACATTTTTCTAGTCCTCACAAATGTTGTCATCTTAAAGTTAACATAGAAACAAAAATATATACATGTTTTTAAAAGATGTTATTTCCAACTAAATTAAGAATATTAACTGACCTTACATTAACATTTTTGTTGTCTATTTAACTCTTGGTGAAATTCCTATTGTATACTCAGATTAGGAGGATGTGTCTCAATTAACAAGCCTAATGGTTTGTTTATTTAACTCCTGGCTGTTGCCTTAATTGAAAGCTATTGCCAAGTCAAAGGACTATTTTTGAATGTTTTGAAATGGCATTTTGCCACTTTACTACTTTTACTTATTTCATTTAGTATATGCCTTCTATGCGCAGTGCAGTCTCTGTTAAAGAGTTAGTAATCAAATCATTAAGTTGAGAAAAAGAAAATCAGTATAAGCAAATTGTTGATTTGTAGCTAATTTGATAGATTATATAAAACAAGGTTATATAAAGCTTCTTAAAAATCTAATACATGAATTATAATGACATTCAATTAGCTAGGAACTCTAAAATTTATCTTCAGAAATCAAGGTTGGTCCATATACCTTTTGAATTTTTTTGATATTAAACATCATAGATATATAGAATTTATTATAACATAATTTAAATTTATTAATAGAAAGAATTGAGATCATTTTAATAACTATTTTTATAAATAGAAGAACAGAGATCACCAGAAATTTAAGTGACATGGCAAAATTATTTGTCAGTATCAAGTCTCTAGATTTCTGTCTACCACCCTGATCATTCTGCAATAGTTTTCATTCTACATATTCAAAACTAGATAGAAGCTCAAGTCAAAACCTACTGTGTTCTGATGTCTCAAATTATGGCTTGTTTTGACTTTATCATGTTTTGTTTTTGATTTCTCCATATGTTCTAGATTTAAATATCTGATCACATAAATATGAATGTGAGTGATAGTATCCCATGTAATAGAACAATGTATCCCAGATTTTGGGATAAGAACTCACTATTTGACAAAAAGTGCTGGGAAAATTCGAAACTAGTATGAAAGAAACTAGGCATTGACCCATACCTAACAGCACATACCAAGATATGGTCAAAATGGGTTCATGATTTAGACATAGTGATGCTATAAGCAAATTAGAAGAGCAAAGAAAGAATAGTTTACCTCTCAGATCTGTGGAGAAGAAAGGAATTTCTGTCCAAAGACAAACTAGAACTCATAATTAAACACCAGAAAGATAATTTTGATTATATTAAGTTAAAAAGTTTTTGAACAAACAAAACTGATGCAGACAAGATTAGGAGGGAAGCAATAAAATAGGAAATCATTTTTGACATTTACTGGTTCTGAAAAAGGCCTTATTTCTAAAACATATAGAGAATTGACTCAAATTTATAAGAATTCAAGCCATTTTCCAATTGATAAATGGTCAAAGAATATTAATAGACAATTTTCAGATGAAGAAATTAAAACCATTTCTAATTCTATGAAAAGATGCTTTAAATCACTATTGATCAGAGAAGTGCAAATTAAGACAACTCTGAAATACCACTACACACCTGTCAGATTGGCTAAGATGACAGGAAAAAATAATGATGAATGTTGGAGGGGATGTGGGAAAGCTGTGACATTGATACATTGTTGGTGAAACTGTGAATGGAGCCAACCATTCTGGAGAGCAATCTGGAACTATGCTCAAACAGTTTTCAAACAGTGTATACCTTTTGACCCAGCAGTGTTTCTGCTGGGTCTACATCCCAAAGAGATCTTAAAGGAGGGAAAGGGACCCACACATGCAAAAATGTTTGTGGCAGCCCTTTTTGTGGCTAGAAACTGGAAACTGAATGAATGCCCATCAATTGGAGAATGGCTGAAAAAACTATGGTATATGAATATTATGGAATATTATTGTTCTGTAAGAAATGATCGGCAGGATGATTTCAAAGAGGTCTGAAGAGACTTGCATGAACTAATGCTAAGTGAAATGAGCAAAACCAGGAGATCACTGTACACGGCAACAGCAAGATTATACAATGATCAATTCTGATGGACATGGCTCTTTTCAACAATGAGATGACTGATGACAGTTCCAGTGATTTTGTTTTAAAGAGAGCCATCAACACCCAGAGAGAAGACTGTGGGTACTGAATGTGATACACAACATAGCATTCTCACTCTTTTTGTTGTTGTTTTGTTTTCTTACTCATTTTCTTTTCTTTTTGATTTGATTTTTCTTGTGCAGCAAGATAATTGTATAAATATGTTTATATATATATTGATTTAACATACATTTTAACATGTATATCATATATTGGATTGGTTGCCATCTAGGGGAGGGGATGGGGGGAAAGAGGGGAAAATCTGAAATACAATGCTTTACCAGGGTCAATGTTGAAAATTATCTGTGCATATTTTTGAAAATAAAAAGCTTTGAAAAAATTTCTGGGCTTGAAAATTTATGATTTCATAGGAATTAATCTTAAGTCCTTTATAAATCATCAAAACTTGTGTATATGTTTTCCTGCTTGTTGTCATGTAGGTAGCATATGATGGAGGTGGGGCTTGAATATAGGTTTTCTGGTTTCCAAGGTTAGTGCTAAATTCATAATGTCTGACTGACTATAAACTCCTTGAGGGCAGGGATTATTTTGGGTTTTTGTTTTGTATTCTTAGACTATGACAGTACTTGACATACAGCAAACATCAAATACTTATTGTTTGATATTTTGAACTGCCTCTCTTATTCTCAAAGTACTCTCTTACTCTTATATTTCTCAAACTCAAGTAAATAAGCTTATCAATTTTAATAGATAGACTAGGTTTTTGCACTTATCAACTCTTTAACTGAATTAAAATTGAGTATGATCCTGGAAATCACATTCAGTAACACCTATAAAGACTTGTGTGAGGTTCTAAAATGATAAATATGATATTGGACGGATTATTTAAGATAGAATACAGTTGTCTAGGATCCCTGTTTTAGCAATTAAAACATCTTAGATAGACCTCAGTTATTATAGTTGTCAGACTCTCTCTTCTGTCTCTCATTTACTGAAATGTTTATGTTTTGGCCTGCCTTTGAATTCCATGATGTCTTTGTATTTTGCAGTGACCAAAACAGTATGTGCAGAACAGTGTGATGGCAGGTGCTATGGCCCGTATGTAAGTGACTGCTGCCATCGAGAATGTGCTGGAGGCTGCTCAGGACCTAAAGACACAGACTGCTTTGTATGCTACCTTTTTCCTATCCTTCCCCTCTCCTTCCTATTTGGCACATTCACACACTTGTCAAACTTCTGAAAATCAAACGAAAACTCAATTTGACCAAGTTCAGAAAAATTTTATCTATGTCAGTAGTGGAAAGAAAAATTTCATTCTTTCAATATGGAGTTATCAGTTAATGTCACTTATTTATTTTGGATTATTGTATGTTGTTCATTTAACTGGGCTTTGTATATCACAGAATAAACTGTTTAAAAGATGGTTCTGCAAAGGACAGGTTTGAATGACATTCTAATTGGTCATTTGGAAGAAGGAAGGGCTATTAATATCCTTTCCTTTGGAGTATTTTCACTCTCAGTGAATCCTGTCCTGTTATTAAACAAATGCCTTAATTCAAAGTTTTACCATCTTTGAGTTTGAATCCCTATGTTTAGCATGTGGCTGCATTATTAAACTATTTTTCCAGAATATATTTCAAAATATTAACAGATATTTTTATAAATTTATCTGTTTTCCTTGCCAGTTTGTATGGCTTACAAGCTTAAATTACCTATTAAAACATTTATGGATTTTACAAATACAGATTTAGAACTATTTATATGTTAATATGTATGATTTTTATCTTAAATGAAGACGTTTTTATTCCCCTAAAATTCATTTTTATAGCTTGTTGGGACTCTTTTAAATTATACTTTAATATTTTCAATATTGTTCTTCGTGTTCCTGCTGATTTTGAGAATGTTTTGTAAGCTGTAGTTAAGCACAGCTCTCCATATTTTCCTAGTTTTTCCAATTAGTTTTAAATTAAAATCATATACAGAATTTAAATTTTCTTAATTTCATTTTTCTTTTAAAAACATAGAAAAGAACATCATTTTAAAAACCATTTAGTAAAAAAAAAGTCCAATTCCCTAAAAACCATATTCTAAAATTAAGGCTGTTTCAGACAGCAGGCAGATTTATAATCCACGGTACGTCTATAATGATGAAAAAAGAAATATTGTGGGGTGTTGAATGAGGAGGAGGGAGCCAAAGTGTAGATAAATTTAGGAAGGTGTTTCAACAGATTTCCATTCGTCTCCTTGTTTGTAACTGAATAGAAACCAGGGCTAGCATTACCTATGACAACTCCATCACAAAATTTGTAATTTTGATTTTTTGATCACGATAGACTTCTAACTTTATAATAATTATAGCAACAGACACATTAGAAGCTCCATTAATACTTTTGTGTTGATTTACTGAACACAGTTGAGTCACCATTTAGCTAAATTATAACCTGATCTTCACATCACTCATTTCTCTGTTGTTTTTTGGTGTTCTAGGGTTCTACTTTGGCCTATGGCAAAAGTGTAATACCAAAATTTTAGTGGGTGGACGGTATGTTGAAAGTTTAATTATTTTTCCCTCTAGGGTACTTTGCTTAGTTCCCAGGCAAACAGTATATTACATAATATATGCCAGTGTAGCAATTATAAGGCCACACAGACATTTGTAGTTATAATTTAAAACTTACTGAGTTTTCTAGATTGGTTTTTAATAGATTCTTCCTGGAGAGTGTCATCTTAGGGAGAAATATACCATCAATATGCTTCATTCTGATTACATATCTAGTAGATGATCATGAGGAAATTGTCATGTTTATGATAAAGTACTTGCTTAAATACAATGGATATAGCAAATGTGTCGAGGCAACACAACAAATTAATGCTTATTAATAAACACGCCAACAATTTACAATCTAATGAAAAATTTTACTTGGTTCACATTTGCTTTGCAAAGCCTAAAATATCTCACTGTGAAAACTTTTATACTCTGAGAAGTCATTTAAGCATCTTTTTTTTTTCACAGCACAATATTGATGTATATATTCACTTCTAAAAGAAAATTCCACAATCCTCTGGTGATTAAAAATTATTTGGGCATATCCAGAAAAAAAATGTTTAGTAATTTCAAGCTAAGGGTGAAAGTTTAAATCTGGGCCACATGATAATTTGGAAAAGAGAACTTTTCATTTTTTTGGGGGGGAGGAATTTAAGTAAAATATAACTTTATAAGAAGACAAAGAGAAGTTGTGTTGTATGATTTGATCACTAGCTTTCCAGAGTTACCTCTTTTCATAGTTATTGTAGTTAAAATCTAAAATAGTCACTTGTCAAGGTGTTTTCCTTAATCAGTAGTGGATGGTGGCCAATCTTAAATGAAAATAAAAGTTCAACTATTCCCCTCTTCATCCTGAAAGATGGTAAATAACATTAGTTAACTTGACACTAAGAATAATGTCCACTTTCCCCACTTCAAAGGAAATCCTGCTACTTTGATGGCATAATTAGGAGTTTGCTTGTCAGCTGGCATTTGGCCTAATACCAGTAGAGACCATAAAGCCAGGAAAGATCAGAAGGTCAGAACATCAAAGCACAGATCATTTGTGTATTAGCAGTGTGGGTGGTTTAAATAGTTCTTTTGTTACTAGCTAATTTTAAGCACACTATCAAACTTGAAATGAGTCAACAGATTAAAAACAAATACAAAACAAAACTTCATTCTAGCTTTGCTCTGTTTAGAATATTTGTTTACAGACATTAAAGAAATAATCACTTAAAAACATTTTGAATTCAATTATTGTTTATTTTTAAACTTTCATTGGGAAAAAAAAAGTTTGGGAAATAGGTACATAGGAAAAAACGGCATCCCAAACAAGAATAAATCCAAGGCCCAAAGGATTCCATTGGCATTATTATGAAAGTGTCTCCTGAAAGCCAAGACATGCTCTAAACTATTTCAATTCTGTTCCAGGCCTGCATGAATTTCAATGATAGTGGAGCATGTGTCACTCAATGCCCCCAAACATTTGTCTACAATCCAACCACTTTTCAATTGGAGCACAATTTCAATGCAAAGTATACATATGGAGCCTTCTGTGTCAAGAAATGTCCACGTAAGTAATCGAAATTCCAGAGATCTACAAGTAGAATTACCAGACATTATGTGAGAGCAGACCCTAATGTGCATGGCACATACATGTGTATATGTACACATGTGTATACATGTACATATATGTATGTGCCTGCTTGTGTGTGCATATATACATGTATGTGTTTGTGTATATGTTCTGCTCAAAAGAATTAACAAAAAAATAGAAAAGTCTTTTTTTTTGTTCTTTATGAAGTTGTTCATATTCTTAAAGAATACTAAAGCTAATTGCTTAGAACTTAAGAGAATATGGTATCACAAAATTCCTCAATCTTTGCTGGAATTTGTTTCCTTTCTTTTGATGATAATGACAGCTCTGTGAATACTAGGCAATAGAATGTTTTACATGTTGGGGAAGAGGTCTTGGGAAATTTAGAGTAGGATTGTATGTATATCCCTTAAAAATGTGGAATCCAATTTTACATTGATTCACTTTTTTTTTGCTTCTATTTTTGTTTAAAAAAATGTTTATAATGGAATTTTTTTATCTTTATTTTGGTCATCCATTTCCAATATGTCCTCCTCCCTTATTGAACCTACTCATGTAAGAACAAAAGGATGTTAAGCAAAGCATACACAAAATAACTTTGCCTGATAGTCTATCTAATATACTTATCCTGTAATCCTCCCTTCTCTACTGAGAAATGTATTTTTTTTCTTTTTGCTCTCCAGGAACATATTATAGTTACATATTATACTCAATTTGAGCTTAACTATGTTTAACCTTATTTTTATTTAGAGTATTGTAGTCACTGCCCATTTGATCTCTTGACTCTAATTATTTCTGTATCAGTCTGTGAATCTTTCCATGTTTCTACACGTTCCTCATATTGCTTGGTTTTCAGGGTGCAACAGTATTTTGTTATATAATTCACTTTGTTTATTGTCATTCAATTAAGACTTTTTTTTCTTTTCCACCCTCTCCCTGTTTCCCTTTTCCTTTCCCTCCCTCCCCCTCCCTCCGTCCCTCTCTTTCCCTCTCCCCCCCTCTCTCAGTGTCTCTCTTTCTATCTCTCTCTCTCTCTCTCTCTCTCTCTCTCTCTCTCTCTCTCTCTCT
>JAJPUD010000299.1:0-147005 GCA_023553655.1 Myrmecobius fasciatus | reverse complement strand
CTCTCTCTCTCTCTCTCTCTCTCTCTCTCTCTCTCTCTCTCTCTCTCCCCCCACTCCCTCCCTCCCTCTCCATGAAGTTATTTTTATAAATAATTACCCAGCAGAGACAGAGAATTAGTGAAGGAGAATATATCATTGAAAAGTGAAAAAAAAAGAAGCAGAAAAAGGCCAAATTTCCTTCTGAATCAGAAGCAGTAAAGGATAAGATAAGGAGAGAAGTGAAAGTGAGAAAGAATATGAAAGGAATTTTATTATCTTCCTTTCTCATGAACCTCAGGCTGAGCTTAAAAGCATACTGCTACAGCATAGACCATAACAAAATTCAGAAAACTCAATACCATTCAAATCAACAACCACTTATCAAGCACCCACTATGTGGTGTTAAAAATTCAGTAATAGAAACAACATGTTCCTGTTTTCAAGGAGCTTCTTTATAAAAGGACTCCTACATTCTGGATTATTCCTTCTTCTGCAAACTGGCTATCATAGAAGCTGCCTTTCCAAAAGAGCCAGGATACCTTCAGACTATTTCTGAACATAATAAAGTCTAATTTATGGATGCCCCAAATTCCAGCTTATTTGTTGTTATATAATGTCACAGGATATCCTTATTAAATTAGGTCAGTTATAGCAATAGATAGAATAGTTTAAAGTTTGTCTATACCTACATTCAGAATCCACTAGAAACTTATTCATCTAGCGCAAGCTCCCAGAAGGTAGAGTAACCAGGAGAAACTTGGCTTTAAATAATACCTACATTATTTAAAAAGATGTTTTATTAAAGTATTTTCTCAAGTCACTGTCTTTTGAAATTTCATGTAAGTATATTCATATAAACAGGCGGAGAAAACCCCTATGACTAAAATTTTCTATCATAGTGTTCCCTTCAATATAGCACAAAATTTAAAAACTTCTTCTTTAGTTTTAGTATAATATATTTTTTCTTGATTTAAAGCAGTTTCATTTAGGCTTCATTTGTGTTTCAAAATAACTGTAAGCACTTCTAGATTTCAAATTTACATCACTACATGAAATGAAGTGGAACCACTGGGAAAAGACAAACTAAATGTCATGTAGTTTATTAAGCCTGTAAAAAGAAATTTACTCTGTCCTGAGGGCTCTGGAGCTATGTGAGATTAGAAAAAAATTAAATAAAAACAAACAATTAGCAGCTATTCCTACATCTTGTTCTTAGACAAAGATACAAAGACAATGCAAATCTCTCTTTCTGAAAGTTTCATCATCATCCTCATATCTTTAATGCATTAAGGTTTGCAAATTATAAATTTTATTTTATTCACACAATAACTATGGCAAGTAAGTGCTATCACAATCGCTATTTTTAGATGGGAAGATTGAGGTCACTTAGATAGTACATATCTGAGTCTAGATTGTACTCAGATCTTTTTGACTCCAGGTATAGTGTTTGATCCTTAATTGTGCCTTTGTTAACCATTAAGTGTGTAGTTGGAAAAGTATAAAATTATTATAAGGGGACAGTCATATGCATTATTTTATATTAGTTTATATGATCACTTCCAAATACCAGAAAACTCCCCTCTTCAAACTACTAACCAAACACTATTACTGAACATTTTATTGCTACCTTGCAGATAATTTCGTGGTGGATTCCAGTTCTTGTGTGCGGGCTTGTCCTAGTTCCAAAATGGAGGTCGAAGAAAATGGGATCAAAATGTGTAAACCTTGTACGGACATTTGTCCCAAAGGTAGGTTAAACTGTGATTCATCTAAAAAGAGCCTGGGGATAAAATTAAGGGTCCTTGTAAAGGAGAAATTGATCTCAGAAAACTGAAAAGCAAAATGATGTTTTATGCTTTCAGAACATTTTCAAAAGTCTAATCATATACAATATTCCTGGATACTGTGCTTAAAAGAAACAAGAGATGATAGATAGTTCCCTGTACTCAAGAGGTTCACAGTCTAATATAAGCAAAGTGGCCCACATACTTGAAAAATTAAAGTATCAAATCATAAAAAAATTGTACTGTATTCTATACTTAAGAAGCCTCAATGGTATACACTCACTATGTATATAAATAAACTTTACTGCTACGTTATCAACAAATATTTTTTAAGTTCTGGTTGTGTGTAAGGCACAAACAATTTCAAAATAGGTTTCTGTTCTCTAAGAGTATAGATTTTAGGTAAGATATAAGACATGTGCAAATTTTTAAAGGGGGAAGGGGTACATTGCATTGCATTAGTACCAAATGTGCCATATGATGGAGGATAGTCTCAAAGCAAGTAGAATTCTCAGAGGGAAAGCAGGATTTATATGATTTTTGAATCCTGGGCAAGGCTTTGTAAAGCAGAAACAGATTTTCTAAGGATCGGCCCAAGTTCAGAGTTTCATCCTTGAAAGAGCTACAAGATGACAAATATTTTTGTTTAAAGCAACTCTTGAGAAGCCTCTCTCAAGTCATAAAGTGAGTAATAATTTGTGTTAATGGGAATGCTCACATTGGCAAAATTGCAGCTCATTGTAATAAATATAATTTCACAGCAATATGTCAGTGTCTATCAATACTAATGGAAATAATAAAAAATGGACTAGCTACTTATTGAAAACTGCAGTTTTATATTTTTCTTTGATTTTTTAAAAATATATACAGCATGTGATGGCATTGGCACAGGAACTCTGATGTCTGCTCAGACTGTGGATTCCAGCAACATTGACAAGTTCATAAACTGTACCAAGATCAATGGGAATTTGATCTTCCTCGTCACTGGTATACATGGGTCAGTGATAAAACTTCATTCTATTTTTTTTTGTCTGGGAAGAAAGGGGAAAGAAGTTTTTAAGGAGATATCATGTAGATCACTTGGGTTTAGGAGTTCTTAGCTGCACTGCAAAGCGCTAAGCTGATTGATCATCCACACTAAGTCCAGCAGTAATGCTGTGAGTCCATGGAAATGGTTTGAGGGGAAGTAAAGGAGAGAGAGCAAGAAGGGCAAACCTGCCCAAGTTGAAAATGGAGCCGGTCAAAGCTTCAGTGATGTTAAATAGTGAAATCTTCCTTGTTAGTGGACACTAAGCTTCTGACTTGGAGAGATAGGGAGATAAAGTAAAAAAACAAAACAAAAAAAAAACACAACTTTAATTCTGTGTTTAGAAAATGTGAGTTTTATTTTAAATATTGGATAGTTTTTTTCTGATTTTTTTCCTTTAATTTTGCACTATATTACTGACAACACTCATTCCTAACTATGCCCTACTAAAACATCTGATTTTTAATTAATAACAAAGAACAAAGTTTTGAAAATATATTTATAATTTAAATTTTGATAATGACTATTTAAACACATAAAGTGAAGGGGAGAGCAGATTGTGAAGCTCATCAAAACTTTGAGCACAATGCTCATGATTTCCTGAAAGAATAATTTTCAGAAAATATTGGCATTATTTTAGACAAAAAAGCACATTGTATTTGAAAACAGTGTTCGAATTAATGGTTGAATAAAGCATAATTATGTAAATCAATAAATCTCTAAAATTTGAAACTCTGCAAGTTACCTTAAGTTAAAATGCCAGTATATTATTTTCTGGAAGGAGTGATTTTACAGTTTGTACTTGAAAAATCACTCTATACTTGAGAGTATGCCTCCCCCACTCCTCTCTGTCTCTCTCTGCTTCCTCTTTCTCTTCCCCTCCCTCTCCTCTCCTATTTTTCATTTGGGAAGTAGTAACTATTGTACCTGTTCTGTTTAATAAATTTCAGTTTTACAGCATGTAAGAGAAACTGTGTCTGTGCTCCTTCATTATAGAACCACCTGCTGGTTTTAGCTGGAAAAACAACTGATCTCATCTTTCTAGAGCCACAATAAACATGCCAATTTTCACTTTCCATTTTATCTGTTTATGTTTGTTATTTTTAATCCCAAAATATTAGTGCCATAGGTTAAACAGTTATAGAAACCAACTCACATCTAACAGTTGAAAATTTTACTGTGCACTTGTATTGCATAATAAAATCAGTGTGACATATAACAAATATATGTTCAAGCAAAAGCAAGAGACATTACAAATAAGAAATTATGTTTCCATATACAACAACAATTTTATGTATGTGTATATTATTATTTAAAATACTTCTATTGCTTAAAATATCTATTAGAGCCACATATTGCTTTCTGGAATTAGTGTTAAAGCAGTTCTGATCTTGATATTGATAATATTTGTTTTCATACATCTGGAAATATAATATGTAGAACAATGCCATCATCTCCCTATTTTTAATTATGCTCACACTTATGATTAGGAACAAAGACTTTCCCCTGCATATTGGATTAAAATAGCAAAAAAGAAATATCCATCTATATCATGATATTTGTTGACACTTGAAAATAATAAATGAAATTAGCTCTACTCTTTCTGCATTAGGAAACATTAGAAAACAGCTATCTAATTAGTCATATTATGTTTTTTACATGACATTATGTTAATTAACCAGCAGAATTAGCCCACAGCAATTGTATTTTCCTCTTCATTTTGGTACCTTTTCACACGATGAATACGAGATGAAAATTTTGGAAATCAGATATTTCAACAGGCAGGTATTCAGGAAATCTGAATTTTGAGAGAGATGAGGATTCCATTGACTAGATTCCTTAAAGCATGGATTCTTATTCTGGGATACAAGAATACCTTAGATGGCAATGGGTGTCTTTGAACTAGAATGGAAAAAATTACATTACTGATATATTAATAAAATGTAACCTTTCTACTGTTTTACACATATAGACACAGTCAAATGTATAAGCATCTACAATAATCATACTCAGTACTCAAGAAAAAAAACTGATGAGTGCTCTCATTGATTTGAATATTTTGTCCGGTGTTTCAATTTCCAACCTATCTATATCCATCCATCCTGTGTGATTTTTGCTCACACCCTACCCTAAAAAATCTCCACAAAGGATTTATCTAATAAATGGAAACAACTTCATTAAAAGTAGAAATACTCCTGGGAATACTATATCATATAGAAAAATTGTAATACATTCACATAAATATATTTTGAAGTGAGAAAAGTAGTTTTTCCATGCTAAAAGAACTCCTATGCTTATTATTAATTTTGGTAGAGAAAGAAGACTTCAAAAAGGCCTCAAAATATGCTTTTCAGAATAGTCATGTATTAGAAATAAAACCTTAAGCTATCTTCTTGTGTTATTTTTTTAAAACATAATTGCTTTCTGAATGTGTGCTTAAATTGTAATTGTCCTCTTAGGACACTGGATTAAAAACATCCAGTTTTCAGTACCACATATTGTGTAATAAATAGTATTTTCTAGAATTGCAAATAGCAAATTAAAGCCAAGTGACTCTTGTGATGACAGTGTTTCTTAAATAGTGATTTCATGAGTCTTAGTTGTCACTCCAAGTACTGTCAGTATTTAATTATAGCTATTATGCCTGAAGAATTGAAGGGAAAATTAATAGAAACATGTATCTAAAAAAGTGACATCTAATATTTTCCTGATATAAAAATAATGATTCTACTTTCTTTAATCTCATCCTCCCATTTTCTTGCTACAATGATAAGCTTGACCTGTATTTTCTGAAGTCCTTTCCTGTTATCTTGGGAGAAAAATGACATGAATCATCTCAGTGGGGCAGATTTCTTTACTCCAAAAAAGTCTGTTTTAATTATTTGAAAAAGGTAAAAAAAAAAAAAAAAAAGTAAAGGAAAATGCAAATTGAAAATTTCTGGTACCTCAATCAACTACTTTACCCTAATTACCCCCAATAAGCTACTAACCAGTTTTTTAATAAGATCATGTAGCTTGGTTAAAATGGCTGAGGGGCTTCTGTGAACTATCACAAGAAGAACAAAGTTATATTAAAATGAAATGTAATGATACATATCTAAAACAAGTTTTCTCAAAAGGATCTTAAATTGCTCTACAAATTATCAAACATTTAAATCTTATTTTGTGATAGACAAACCAAGTTGTGTAGAGGTTAATTGGCTTGCAGAACCTATAGAAAAATAAGGGCTTATGCCTCATCTAACACAAGGATAACCTTGTGTTAGACAATGCTCAGCTGCTTTAGCTAATAAAAGTGACAACATTTTTTTCCTCTACTGCCACACTTGATATTGTTTCTGTGCATTGAAGTAAACTGGGAAAATGCTAAAATATATATATATATATATGTATATATATATATATATCATTTTGAGACACTGTCAGTAGCAGACAGATGAGACTAGAGAGGCTGAAATTCCAATACTATGGTAATGGAGAATGAATAGGAAATAATATTTCACTTTTGTAGGCATTGACCATGATTAGAATTGAACACACAAATCTAAACATTTAGTATATCTTAACTTATGCTTAAATTTTGTTTTAAGTCTCAATAGCATGCTGTGAGGCCATGTACAGAAGGACAAGCTGACTGTGTGTCTTTAGAATGCTTCTCAATTTAACTTTGAATATACTTCATTGTTGGATACATATGGGTTTCATGAGATAAATATGTTTAAAAAGTTTGTGAATGAAAATCTGTTACTTTCTTTTTGATGAATGCCCTAAATTGCCAAATGAAGGACATCAATCCTTGAGATTCTTGATCTTTATATTAATATTCCAGAATTCATTTAAGTCCTGGCAACATGGAAATACTCACTGTAAAGATTAGAATTAACTCCATTTATCAATGCCTATAAGGAATGTTGAGTATTTCATAAAAAAGGAGTGGACTGTGTCATTCTACAAAGTATATAAGTACTATACTTGTACACAAGATGAACAGATATTAAAAAACTCAGTTAAGAATTTGAAAATATAAATAAAAAATTCTTTTATATACAAATGGTTCCTATAAAATTATTTTAGCAACATAAAGGATTGCTTTAGTTTTTTTGCTTTCTTATTCAATCTGAATTTCACATTTTGTTAGTACGTATTTACTATAATAGGGAATGAGTCAAGGAAACAATTTATGAGCTCTAGATATCCTTTTTGGATATCTAGAGAAATATAAATCGTGGATAATCAAAAAGCACTAATCCACGATTTGTGACTGAGTTAAAGAAAATCATCTTCCATGTGTCTTCTGATCTTAGCCATAATCATTTTTTGAAACTCCTTTATTGGAACTTGTTAACCTAGAAGGGAAACATTCCACAGGTATTTACAAGGCACATTATGAAGTGCTAAGGTTAGATAGGAAATATCAAAAGGACAGGATCATTAATCATATGAAATGCTCTTTTGGGGGAATTATACTACAAAAGTAAACTCACTTTCAGTCCCATTGAAATGAGTCTCAAAACACCAGAGCAGTTAGATGTCTTGCCCAGAGTAATATAAACAGTTACTTTTTTTGATAACATTTATTTGATGCTATAATCCTTATAATTGGCTTAATGACTTCATCATTAGTTAATCAATATTTTAAGACCATTGTGTTTAACATCATAGCTAGTTTCCTAAACTGGAAATTTCTTAAGAGGTTTGCAGATAAATTAAAATTTTGAGAGGAGAAAACATACTCTGCTTATCTTAAAAGTAATTTTAATATTAAGAATTTAATAACATTAATAAGAGATGCCTTTATCATCTACAAAAAAAGATAAAATATTAAGTAATTTTTTTATTGGGAGGGGGACAAGATATGGTTAAATTGCATTTTGTTCTCACATATCCCTTACTTTCACATGTAATGTAATAAATACAGATGGACTAATGACTATTTAAGGTTACTTAGTTGTACCCTGTAATATATTCTAATCAATGTATGAATGTATAGCTGGAAAAGAAGGAAAATGCCTCTGTAAAGAATAGCTCATGATGAGAACAATGCCCCTTTTTCTAATAAAACAATAATTTACATAGATAAAAAGGGTAATCTTATTCCAAATAAATCTAGAATCCCAGATGCATTTATTTATTTCTAGTAATTAATTGTTAACTAATAATGGATTTGATTAGCCATCTGCAATATGTCTGATGTCACACACACCTAATCACCCTCATCATTATCAAAGTACGAAATCATTGTATATAGCATTTCCTTTTTAGATATGATATGAGATTTTACAGAGAATAAATAAATTTTTTACTGTGTTTTATTTTTTAAAAAATATGACTCCAGAGACAGATAATAGAGGTTGTTATAGTAATTGATCAAGAATTTTAGAGTTGAGAAGGATTTTAGTGATCATCTTTCAACAAGTGTAATTCAAAAGATAAGGAACTTGAGGCCCACTATAAAGAGTGTCCAAGACACCTTACATGTTATTCTCATGTCAAATAAGAGTTTTTAATTTATATGGAAAAACTTGGTTTTAGCGAGTTTTCCTCTTCATATGATAGACGAAATATACTGGCTTATTTTTGAGTCATTCATCAAGAATATCTTCAACTTTTAGGGATCCTTACAATGCAATCGAAGCCATGGATCCTGAGAAACTGAACATCTTCCGGACAGTAAGAGAGATAACAGGTAACTATGGAGAAACAGAGTTATAATGTAAAACAAATTTTACTCTATGATGCTTTTATTTAAAGTACATCCAATATTTTAATCAGCATCTTCTCAAAATAAACATGAGCTGCTCAAAACCATGAAATTTTTTCATAAAGGTCTGCAAATACTTAATAGTGTGCATATAGTTTGATAGGTTCTGCAAATGGAAAAAATTATGTTGAAATTGAAAATTATTAGTTATTGCAACTGTCAAATAATCCTCATACACAAATAACATTTTTGTAATATGTTGAAATACAGTTGTGATAGTATGGCAGAAGTGTAGCATCTCATCATTTTCACCATCATCTTTGTCATAGCTCCTCACATTTACATAGTTATCAACACTTTACAAAGGACATACACACATCTCATTTGATATTCACAACTGTCAGGTAGATGGATCAGTTATTATATTCCCATCTTACAAGTGAAGAAAGTGAACCTCAAACCACCTAAATGACCTTTCCAAATTCACAGCTTCTTACAGGTAGGCTAGAATTTGAGCATAGCCCTTCTTACTCAAATCCATAAAATCTCTTTACCATCCATCCCCTAAATCTATAAATTACAAGAACCTGGAAGGCTTCAAATCTTAAGTTAGAAAGCATCAAATTAGGGGCAGTTATTATTATATATTTTTGGAGGCAATTAGAATTAAGTGATTTGCCCAGGGTCATATAGCTAGTAAATGAGGTCATATTTGAACTCAGATCCTCCTGATTGTAGGACTGGTTGCTCAATCTACTGCATCCCCTGGCTAAAGAGCAGTTATTATTAAAGTTATTAATAATGATGATGATAACATTTATATTGGGTATTAAAGCTGCAGTAAGATTTATAAATATTATTCCATTGGATCCTTCCCACAGATAGATGAGGAGACTGACACACAGAAAAGTTAAATGAGTCAAAGAGCTAGTTAGTGGTCAAAAAATTCATTCCCACTTACACTAAGACTAATCTATTATCCACTATACTATGCTGACCTTTGAAGTCTAAGTCTTTTCTTTCTGAATACATTTGCATCTGAAACGACATTTTGTACTTTTTGTTACCTCTCACTGGACATTCATTTCAGCACAGAAAGTATGAATGCAATTCTGAGCCTCTTGAGTTGCTGAAAAATCCTATTATTGGAATGACACAACTGCCAATCAGAAATGCTCTTGACCTATTTGTAGGTTTTCTCACATGCCCATCATGTTACTTCAGCATAAGGTGATCCTGTCATGTTTCAAGATTTGAAGGATTCACTGTGAACGAGACAATAGGATACTGACATTTCTTTTTGCCCTTATCTTCCTCAGGTTTCTTGAACATACAGTCTTGGCCCCCAAACATGACAGATTTCAGTGTCTTTTCTAACCTGGTCACCATTGGTGGAAGAGTACTTTATAGGTATGTGTTCAATATCTCTGTTTTAGTCGTTAGAACTCTCAAAGTTCACTATAAATAGATATATTTCTTCAAGGCTCATGTAAAATATCAGAAATCTCTTAGTTTCATTGATTTCACTGTTCCAGAAAAATCAACTTTTCCATTTTCCATCCTGGAGATAAAGCTCATAATAAAAAACATGCCACAAATGATGGACTATAGAATGCAGGAAATGTGCCTCTTGATTTTCCAACTCCCTAAATCATTTAGAATAATACAATGAATTTTCTGGGTTGAAAATATAAGATATAAGCCACAAATTTCAGTCTACCTTTTCATCATATTTCATCATAATCAAAAGATATATTTGGGTGACAGTTAACCATTGGTGCTGACATTTGGATCAAGAATTCTTTAAATAGTTAGTACTTTACCAGTCGATGAGTCTATATGAACATAGTTCATGACAGTGAGATCAAAGCAGAGTTCAATAAATCCAGAGGACAGATTTTTAACTAGCATACTGGATCAGTAATTGAAACAGTCAAAGATCTCTAATGGAATGGAACATAGTAGATGTGAGTATGTTTCAACATATTACACATGATGAATTATTCAGGATACGCAGTGTTAAGGAAGTTATTAGAGAAATGGATAATGGGAAAATAAAAGAGATAGGCTGTCCATGAAGTAAGAATGGGAAGGGAAAGTCTAGCTGGGGGAGACAAATTACATGTTGTTTTGGTATTCATGTAAAGAAAAGAGAATCTGAAAAAGGCAGCCACTATTATGGCAATGTTCTAGGAAAACATGAGTGGGAAGTATGAAGAGTGATCTGAGACCTCTGTTATTGGAAAGAGTCACAACATGAATCAGATCACCAAGTGGTAATATTTTAGGAGTTATTTCTGACCTCGTTTCACATGTGTGTTTATGCATACTGCTATTCATAGACATGAACTTGTGAATTTGAGGTAGAAAAATGTTTGCTAACCTGTGGGATTTGCTAAGAAATTTGAAAAATAGCAACTGAATTTTCTCTTCCAAAACTTCACTGAAAAAACCCCCTCAAAGGTCATTGATACAAGTGCTATATTTGTACAAAAGTTGATAGGAAAGACTAAAAAGGAAGCCAACATAATGAAAAATAATAGCCAATGGAAACAATCCATCTGGATGATGTATACCACTAATGCTGACTCTCTCAGTTGAACCAAATGCTATCAATCAGGCAAAGCATTTTGCTGATGTAATAACACTCAGAAACTGTAACAGATTGTGAAAAGGGGAAAAAAATCAGATTGAATTGAATATTATTATCCATTCCTGAGGTATTTGTTCTTCTTGCAGATTGGAGGAACAATTATTGTCATCTTAAATTATCTTTGGAAATAAAAGTTGTTATTACTAGATTTATAAATACTATCCATTGGTTGGTGACATTATAAGAAAGGTTTTTTTTTCCCCATGTGATAAAAAAAGAAAGGTAAATCCCTTACTTCCCAAAGGGAAATGTAGAATGACAAAAATATCCATGAAATAAGACTTGCTTTTGTACTAATATTTATTAAATATTGAGGGAAACTCTTAGTCCACCTGAGTTATTAGTGTTTTAATCTTATTTTGTGGCATTCCTTAATTTTTAAAACTTACATCCCATTCCTTTTTGTCTATCTTCTTTCCATTATCATTGGAACATTTTAATCACTGAGGTTGTTTATAATCCAATTAATTCTACATATGCTATATTTTTTATATCTTAAAGAATACCTCAGTATATTGTAATAGCAATGACATTAAGGAATGGATCAAGTTAGTTTGCATCTTCCTTTGAGAAATTAAAATCATTCAATTTTCATTTTATGCCTGTGTGTGTATATACATTTGTGGGGGGTTCAGACATTGTGGTAGGTGTATACATACATGTCTGCATGTATGTGTGTCTCTATTAGGAATTATATGGCAGTTTCTATTTTATATATATGGTATGGTCTTAATAGCTATGGAAGATAAGAACAAATAGAAGATGCCTTCAACATATCTTGCCCTCCAGAAATTTCCATCAAGGGCCAAATGATTTTAAAATTCCACAGATTTTTTAATGTTGTTTACATCAATCAATCAATACTGATTTATTTATTTATTAAGTATTTACTATGTGCCATATGCTTTGGTAGGCAATGGAGATAAATAATCTCTCCTTTAATTAATATATTCTAATGAAGAGGGGAAACTATATATAAACTATACTCAAATATAAATGTAATGCAAACATATAAACATATATAAATCTATAAATAGTTAAATAGAAGATAATATGGAAGAGGAACTATAAATTAGGAAATCATAAAATGCTTCATTCAGAAGATGATGTCTGAGCTGCATTTTAAAGAAAAAGAGGGAGTGCCTTCCAAAAATGGAGGATGGCAAATGAAAAACTAAGAATATGTGAGATAGTATATTGTGAAAAATAGAAATAATGTCAGAAACATAAATATCACAATCTTTCTGTGAATAATGCAGAATACTATTGCTTCTCCTTCTCATACTTGCTCAGTCACCTTTCACTTTTGATGGATTTCCAAGATCAGCTCTTCTGGTAAATTGCCATGGCAAATTTCATAGTAGGGACTTCTGAGTATGTCTATTTTTATACTTATTTTCCTACTCTCCTGAGTGAAAGATAAGATCTAAATGCTTTTGGTTGGCGATTTGTAGATTCCTTCCAAAGTTCCAAAATAAGAAAACTCTCTTTAGCTACTATCTATAAGGAATTATTTCGGCCATTTATTCTATCCTTGTCTTTTCTGGGAATGCAAATAGAGTCAATGTTTCCCAGTTCATTCTAAGAGTGTCTTCAGACTTCATTCAGGGAATATTCTTAAGACCATCATGAAGTCACTTGGTTTTGAGTCTTATTGGGAGTTTCAATTTTGTTTGGATCAGGACAGGCTGAGAATTTTTTAAATACCTATTATGTAGAAAGGAATATATTAGGTAATGCAAGATGAAAAAATAACATGTCTAGACTAACAGTAGTCATGCATCTTAGTAATTCCATTTGTTTTCTTTTGGATTACTTGAATTTGATGTTTCTAACAATTATTGTGTGCTTTGAAATTATTTTTGGCAAAAAAAAATCTGTGTATTTCACCTCTTGTCTTTGTTTTATTAACATTCCTTCAACAGCTAAGACATGACAACCTTTTTATGAATGAATTTAATGTTCTAGAAATAATCATTAATTTCTCCCTTTTGTTTTTTCCTTCAGTGGTCTCTCATTGCTTATTCTTAAGCAACAAGGCATCACCTCTTTGCAATTCCAATCCTTGAAGGAAATCAGTGCAGGGAACATCTATATAACTGACAACACCAACCTATGTTATTACCATACAGTTAATTGGACCACCCTCTTCAGTACTCTCAACCAAAGAATAGTAATTCGTGACAACAGGAAGGCAGAAAACTGTAGTAAGTACATCTACCAAAATGGAAAATGTTGGCTTACATAATGATTCTTGTCATGGGAACTTTTGAGGGCAGGATGAAGAGTATATTTCCAGTGGTCAACTTAGATATAATTGAAAACATAAAATTAAGAATATACTGTCTTTCATAGACTTTTATAGGCTTTATAGCTTTTATATAGCTTTAAGATTCAAAAAATTTTACAAATATTTCATTTTTAAAATCCTCACAATAATTCAGATAGGTGTTTGTTTTATAGATGAGTAAACTGAGGCAATGTGACATTAAGTAACTTTCTAGGGCCACAGTAGTGGCCCTAGTAGCTACTAGTATTTGAGGTTAAATTTGAACTCAACTCTTTTTGTGCTTAAGTCCAGCACTCAATCTGGTGAGCCATGACTAATAATGAACATATCTATTTAAGTTTCTTTCTTTCTTTCTCTGTATTTATTATTTATTAATATGGTTTTAATATTTTCATCTATTACAAATTAAGGTGAGATTGGAATTATTTGAATCTACCAGAAGCCAAAACTGATCATTGTTATCCTTCTTCATCAAGAGAACATCTTAGATGGCATTGTACATTCTGATGGTATATAAGTTCATTGGAGGGTCAAGGTAGTAGAAACTGTGGAGATACATATTTGAGTTCATTTTAAGAATCAGCTTCCTAATAGAACTCTCCCAAGAAAGAATTTCTTGCATCTTGGGGTAATGAGTTTTCTCCTCACTTTAAGTTCTTATAGAAAGGCCAGATGACTACTCGTTGAGAATATTCTTAGAGATCTTTGGTATAACTTATATATAACTAGCTTATAATAAGTGGCCCTTCCACGACTGAGATTTTGTCGTTCTGTGAATAGTTCTTTACATCATTGACAGGTTTTTCTATGTGAATGATGCCTGCAATGTATGCCATTGTTGGTGATTTGCTGTGATAGGTTTTTTTTTTATTTTTTTTTAAGGAGACAGGGTTCTGGATCTATGATTTCATTAGGATAGGTATCTTCTAATATGGAAACTTCCTCCACTGATAAAGATCATCAACCTGAATACATTGGAAAGTTTCCTGGAATCATTGAGCATACTGAATGACTTTTCCATAGTCAAACAACTAACACATATTTATGTACTCAAACACACACATATACATATTTCAAAAGAAACATGAGATGAGCAAATTTAGAGATATCTGCACTCTACATGTTCATATGAACTATATGTGCTCAAAGCCTTTAAAGTTCATACTGATTAGCTGCAGTGGGATACACTGTAGCCTGACCCCACAGTAATGATCTCATATTTGTCATCTTAGAGCATGAAGTCCAACAACTTGAGGTTAAAAAAAGGAGGTTAAAAATAAGGTAAAATCTCATGAAGAGGCAAAGAAAACCTAATATAATTGAGGGAAAGAAGGGAGGGGGATGAGCATTGTGTGAATCCTACTCTCATCAGATTGGGCTCTAAAAGAGTATATCAGACACATTTGGTTTCACAGAGAAACTTGTCCCTCCTTATAGGGAAATGGGAAGAAAAGGAGTAAAAGAATGGGATAGACTAATAGAAGGGAAAATAGAAGAATTAGGGGAAAGATGTAAAAAAGAGGGAGGGATTCCAAAGGGAGGAGGACTATTTGAGGGAGGTGGTCATCAAAAACCAACAACCAATCACACACAGAGACACACAGAAACACCTCTCTCTCTCTCTCTCTTTCTCTCTCTCTCTCTTTCTATATATGTATATCTATGTATGTGTGTGTATGTGTATATATATATATGTGTATATATATATATACATATATACATATATATATATATATACACACACACATACACACACACATGACAAAATTTGAGCCCAGGCCTTTCTAACTCTAAGACCTATTCTTTCTCCACTATGCTATATCTCCTTTCTTCATGAGCTTTACCTAATTACTACCAATAATAATTTTCATTTGTAGAATGCTTTAAATTTTTCAAAGCACTATACATGTACACACACTTAAAAATCTCATTTTTTATATAACTATAGGAATTCTGCCTCAAGCAATCTCATCTGTTTAAGCAATCTATTTGATATTTTTTACTTTACTCCCATTCCCTCATAATTTCTTCTCCCATGTAGCCTTTTATAGCAAAGAAAAACAGCAAAAATAAAGCTAAACAAACTATCACCTGATTCTGATAGTTTTTGCAACTTTCCATACTTGTACTACACAGTTGCTCTCCCCAGAGGAGGGAAATATGCTTTTCATTGGTCCTCTGGAAACAAGAGTTGGCAATGTTTAATCTGAATTCTGATGTCTTTTAGTTTGGATATACCATGTTCTTGGTTCTGTTTGTTTCACTTGGTATCAGTTCATCTAAGTCTTTCTATTCTGAATTTGCTCATCTTTTTATACTGTGTATCCCTAATTTGATTAAAAAGCCCTTATAGCTAAAATGACAGGAAAAGTTAATGATGAATGTTGGAGGGGATGTGGGAAGGCTGGGACACCGATGCATTGTTGGTGGAGCTGTGAATGGATACAGCCATTCTGGAGAGCAATTTGGAGCTATGCTCAAAAAGTTATCAAACTGTGCATACCCTTTGACACAGCAGCATTTCTATTGGGCTTATATCCCAAAGAAATCATAAAGGAAGGAAAGGGCCGCACATGTGCAAGAATGTTTGTGGCAGCCCTTTTTGTAGTGGCCAGAAACTGGAAACTGAATAGATGTCCTTCAATTGGAAAATGGCTGAATAAATTATGGTATATGAATGTTATGGAATATTATTGTTCTGTAAGAAATGACTAGTAGGACGATTTCAGAGAGGCCTGGAGGGACTTTCATGAACTGATGCTGAGTGAGATGAGCAGAACCAGGAGATCGTTATACACAGCAACAACAATACTATATGACAATCAATTCTGATGGACATGGCCCCCTTCAACAACGAAATGTTTCAAACTGCTTCCAATTGTTCACTCAAGAAAGCCATATACACCCAGAGAGAGGGATGTGAAATGTGGACCACAACATAACATTCTAATACTTTTGATTGATGTTTGATTACATTGTGTTTCCTTTATCTGATATGTCTTTTATGTAGATATGATTTTTCTTGCACAACAATGATAAGTTTGGAAATATGTATACATATATTCGATTTGCCAGGTATTTTAACATAATTAACATGTAGTGGATATCCTGCCATCTAGGGGAGGGGTGGGGAGCTGGGGGGAAAAATCTGTAACAGAAAGCTATGTAAGGGTTAATGTTGAAGAATTACCCATACATATGTTTTGCAAATAAAATAAAATTAAAAAAAAATAAAAAGCCCTTATAGACTAGACAATCATTTAAAATTTTCATGGCTAATAATACTATTGATTCAAGAAATGTATAAAAACATTTGATAAGCAAGACTTGATTGAAATAATCTTTTTGCCAAAGCAGGGTGCTCATATACCTATGTGATGAATTAATTACTTTGGAGAAAGAGTTTCTTAAAGAAAGATTCTATCTAAGGCTATTTCTCTACCTCTTTATAATCAGGATTGAGAAAACATCAAACACTAGATCTTAGAAATGATTGTGTTAGGCTTTTAAAGTAGATGATTAAAACTCATTCTCACTGAACCTAGCAAATTTTGATTAGATTTAAATAATAAATAGCTACACTCTCATAGACTGGGGGAAGGAACAATGGACTGAAAAGGTCAAGAAAATTGGATTTCACTCCTAGATTAAGTATGTAAGTAGAAGAGTCAACTTGGATGGGTCATCTATCACTTCTGGGTTCTAAATTTCCTCATTTGTATAATAAGGGCATTGAACTTGGGCAAATACTCAAAGATCCTTTCTGGTAGTAACATTATTGTGATGATGTGTGACTAGATTAATGATTCCTGAATAGCTTACTCATATACTATTGTTGATGCTCAGAAATATTTTTTACTAGAGATAACATTTTCTACAATGAGTGTTACTTTAAAATAAGTTTAATGGGGAGCAATTGATAGAATCGATAAAGTGGGAAATTTATGCTTATTTTAAAAGAAAAAAATTAATAAATTAAATTATCTAAATATAAAAATGGGCTAAATATGAAATATGGCTCATTATTTCCATGATACCGTCCATGTCTATCTGTCCATATCCATCCTTTTCTCTGCTGTCCCTTTTCCTTTTTTTTGACAGCCCAGCATAGGCTTTTATTACAATATCAGCAAAATTACAATCTTTTGGGAATATTCACTTATGTGTCCAGCAAACATAGGTCTGCAAGTCATCTACCTGCAAAGACCTTTGTTACCTGGATGGATCTGTATATAATAGATCCTTAGCACCATTTAATTGTCCTAAAGCAGTAATGAGTAACCAAAAGGGAATGAGTAGAGTAAAAAATTGGAGTGAATAGAGTGAAATTTTTTTTTGCACAAAGTGCCCAGTTACAAAGGACTCTAAATCTTAGATGAAATCATTACAGTGATAAATATCTTTTTTTGTTTTTTTTTCCTAGAAGGGCACATTCTATAAGACAGTTCCAGATATTTTTAGATTCTTCTTTCATCTAGTGGTTAGCACTGTACTTGATTTAAATAAGAAATATGGAAAATGTACATTCTTTGGTCTAGATATTCCTAATTGTTTGCTCTTATTAGACATAGATTTGAGCTAGCTCTTATCACAAGATCTAGTTATTGGCAAAGCACAATTCAATTATATTACATTTTATTGAGATGTTTCACAATGGTTTTGAACAGAAAGGGAATCTCCATAAGCACCCTTACCTGGAGAAGCAGATTTGCTAGAGGCAGATGCTCTGAGGACCACTCTGTTCTAGTATTCCTAAGAACAAAGGCTCCCAAAGCACTGGAGGTACTCTTAGGAGCATCAGGAGATGCTTTTAGAAACCACAAAGCTCAATGAGATGTGTAAGCCCTGAAAGAGGATGGACTGATGAAATGCACAGTGGGAATGGATCTCTGAGGAAGAAGAGTTGACCCTTCCCTCTCATTCCTTCTCCATGCACCTTTCTTTGTAAGGTTAGCTTGACAAAAGGGAAAGCGCCAACAGCTCCTGTCAACGTTTTGATCAATCTCTTTTCCTTTCCCTGATGGTATTTTCATCATGTTAAAACACTTACATATCATAGTTAAAAACTTGTAATGAAATGTTTGCCATAGCACCTAAAAATACATTGAGGAGAATGTGTGTGTGTGGGGGGGGGGAAGGGAATAGGGGATTGATTTATTTGGCCATATCCAGCCAAAAGGAAGAGAACAACAAAGTAGGAATCTAGGGACCCAGCTATGGCCTCCAAGTGTTGTCTGAAATAGGCAATGGGATTACTTTGTGATGTTGTTCCTTGGAATCCTTATTATGTTTAGATATAGATTTTGGGAAGGAAATACAGAGATGGAGGGAAGAATGATGGGGGTACATGAGGATAGGGAATTGGGGATAGACATGTTACATCTAGATTTGGGAGGTGGAATTCATAGGTCCCGGAATGCTGGGGTGTCAGGGATCTCCTTTGGAGTTTGACCCTGTGTGATATAGTCCTGGTCATCTGGCATTTCATTAGAAGTTGTCACAGTCTGTTGCATTTGTGCCATTGCATTTTTGGGACAGTTTCCAATGTGCTCTTCACAATCCATGTTAGTCAAAGGGATATCAGTGGAAAAGATGCCCTGGGGTTTATCCTGAGAGACATTCTGACCTGCCTCTTTATCTTTCTTTTCAACATCATCAATACCTGAAGGGCTGTCCTGGGGCTGACAGCAGTAGTTTTCTCATTAGTCACCCTTTTTTCTTTTGCTTTCAATCTTTTTCCAACATCAGGGTATTATCTAGTGAGTCCTGCCTTGTCATTATATGGCCAAAATATTTAGTCTTTAAATTCAGTATTTGACCTTCCAGTAAATAGCCTCAATTATTTCTTTAAGTGTTGACTGATTGGACTCCCTTATTGTCCAAGGAGCTCTTAAAAAAAAAAAAAAAAAATTACCACGGGGCAGATAGGTGGCTTAGTGGATAGAGCATAAGCCCTGAAGTTAGGACGGCCTGAGTTCAAATCTGGTCTCAGACACTTAACATTCCCTAGCTGTGTGACCCTGGGCAAGTCACTTAACCTCGATTGCCTCAGCAAAAAAGCAAAAAAAGTTACCACAATTCAAAAAAGTCAGTTCTATAGCGCTCAGATGTTTTTGTCCAATTCTCACAGCCATACCTCAGTATTGGCAAAAACACAGCTTTGCCAATAATCTTAATTAACATTACCAAAACTATTTTGATCTGTTAAAATTTATAGATTCCCATTAAACTTCATTTTTATGTCATCCCTTAGGATTTCCTAAAATTACTTATTTGAAACTTTCATTCTTGCTATATCCACTATACCTCTACTTTTCTGGCATGTCCATCCCTTTTAAGTATATAGAAAATCTTAAGTGTAAAATAGAAATCATGCCTTCATCATAAGATTAACCTTGGTAGAAAATTAAGGATTTTTTTTAACTGGGAGAGAGAAGTACAGTAGTAAAACTAAGTTCTAGTCACATATAATTATTTACAATGCATGGTAATTTTTGTTACATTTTTGCAGTGGATCCCAGTTATGAAAATTTCATGAAATTTTTTTCTTCCTTAATCTCCTCAAAAAAAAAAAAGATATCCTAAAAAAATCTATAATTAACATTCTAACGAGAATAGAACGAGAATAGTGGAAATGATCCTTTTCCACATGTATTTGATCAGTATAGAATGTCTTAGAAATATTCTTATTATATTTATTTGTACAAATAAAAAAGATTGGAAAGACTAAAGAAAGTTAGATGAGGAAAAAAAAAAGAGAAGAAAAGAATGTTTCCACAATGATCCACATGGTTTTCAAGTTGTTTAAAACTGCAAATCAAGTTATAGACAAAGAGGTTATTAGGATGATAACATTAGTTTTTAGATTCAACTATCTAGAGGTGAAAAAAAAAACATCCGGAATCATTTATTATAACTCCCTCATTTCACAAGTGAGGAAATTGAGCTTTATAGATAAATGGTTTGCTCAAGATCAAACATAAAATAAATAGCAAAACCAGAATTTATACTCAACAATCTGTTGACTATTTAGCTTGCTTGCCATGTTATCATTGGGCTCATATTGATCATTAATATATCCTATTATTCTTTCAAAATTATCCTGAACATAATATTAAGCATTCTTTTCTGCTCTTAAAAATTGTTTATTAATTTTCAACATTTACTTTATATATATGTATATATATATAATGTATACTTTTTTTTACGTTTGATTTCTATTATTTTTCTCCTCTTCCTTCCCCTCCTCCTTCTCAATATGACAATCACTTTGACATAGGTTACATGTGAACAATCATATTAAATATACATATTGTTATATATATATTAAATATATCATATTGTGAAAAAAACAATCAGAACAAAAGGGGAAAACTGCAAGAAATTAAAAAAAGAAACAAAAAAGTAAAAATAGCATGCTTGCATATGCAGTCAAACCCCATAGCTCTTTCTCTGGATGTGGACAACATTTTCTATCATTAGTCTTTTGAAATTTTCTTTAATAATTGAATTGCTGAGAACAAAATCTATTAAGTTGGTCATCTGCACAATGGTGCTGTTACTCTGTACAATGTTCTCCTGGTTCTGCTTATTCACTCAGCATCAGTTCATGTAAGTCTTCCCAGGTTTTCTGAAGATATTAAGCTTTCTGTAGTATATTTTTAAACAACTTTTCTTTCAGGCTAGCTATCTTTCAAGTTAGTAAGCTTAGTTTTGAAGTCTCATAAGTCTATTGAAAAAGATCATGATGAGAACATTTTATACAAAAGAAAATCCTCATTTTAATTCAAGCTAAAGAAAATCAACCAGGCTACTCAACTGTAGATGACTCTAAGCTTATCTTTGAATTTGGAGAGGTCTTGGCTGATCTTTGGCACTCCTGTATAAAATGGGATAATTGGGTCAGTATAGAAATAAAGTGCACATACTTCACTCATGGTGAACTCACTTTGATAAGTTGTAGTCATGATGGTTTTTAAAAATAATTAAATCAAATAAAACTGTATTTTGCTTCTAAGGTTTAGTTTGTTAATCTCAAAATATGCATTTCATATGATGGGTATGTACTATATATTTTGAAGTGAATTTTTTAAAATGAAGACAGTATTATGGTGTTCCTCATGTTTTAGATTCAGAACAAGAAAAGAAAAAAAAAACTCCTTTAATCAGTGAGGGGTGACAATTGAATGAACCATCATGCTCTTTTAAGTCACGGATTTCAAAGCAAATAGTGCAGTTTGTAAGACTAACTCAGACATGAGGACACAAAAATCAAAAAGAAACAGTACTTGCCTCATTTTTTTTAAGCTACTATGCTGGGAAATGTACAGGGCTACAGGAGATGTGTAAAACTTCAAAGCATCTATAATATCATCATGCTTTTAAAAAAATTAAGAAGAAATCATCCAAAGTATCAAAAAAAAAATCCTATCCTGAATTTCAGGTAAATTTGGTCCATACTCTGACCCAAAGATTCCACTACTAGGTATATGCACCAAGGATATCATTAATATAAAGAAAATTCTTTCCCCAGACACCAGATATTCATAACTGTGCTTTTTATGGTAGCAGACAAGTAAACAAAGGAGAAGACTATTAAAAAATAAATATCTAAACAACTTGTGATCTTGAATGTAATAGGACATTACTATGCTATAAGAAATGATGGACTTGATGAATACAGAAAAGCACAGAAAGATTTCAGAGAAAGATATTTACAGAAATATAGACCAGAAAATATAGAAAAAGTATGGAGTGAATGAAGTGATTCAAAGAGAAGCAATCAGAAACAAGAAAACTACATAGGCAATGACAGCAGTTATTGAAATGGAAAGGCAACTACAAAACAATTGAAAAACATTTTTTTTTCCAAAATGATGAAGAGCATTGTAAGCCCCAAAGGAGAGAAAGAGAAGACCCTCTTCTGCTCTTCTAAAGAGGTTGGGGACTATAGGTGTATTGCATATTTTTACCTATTTTTTTATATTGATAAATTTTACTGAATTTTCTCTTTTCTTTTTAAAATTATTTATTTTTAAAAAATTAAATTTATTTTAAATGATTTGATATATTTTTCATTATTAATATTAAATTTATTATAAGGCATAGTTCTGTGGGAAGGAGGAAGAAGGGAAATATATTTGAAAATCTAAAGGATATAAAACACTAAAAATCAATTTTTAAATGAATTAAATAAAATAAAGGCCTATTAAAAAGAAACATAAGTTTTATTGGCCCCCAGACTTTCTAGTTTATGAATTCCTTTATATTCTATTTAAGAAGCAGAATGGCCGCATGGATACCTTTCTGAACTTAGAATCAGAAATAGTTGTTTCATATTCCTCCTCTGACACTTAGAAGTTGTATTTCTATGACTGTTTTTTAAGCTCTCTAACTCAACTATAAATGAAGAGGTAATACTATCTATATAATATCTCTATCATGGGGTTATTCATTTCAAATGAGGTGACATATTTAAAGTCTTTTGCAAACATTAAGCAATATTAAGACATGGTAAATAAACTATATGAACCACATACAAAACTATCTATAACTAATATATATATATATGAACTATGTAAATATCAATTATTATTTTATTAATAGTAAATAATGAATAAAATATGAACTCATTCTTTAACCCCTCCTTTCTAATGTCTTTATAACTATTATTGTACTCACTAGTATCAATGTAGTACTTAGATTTCCCTCTCTCCTTTTCTTTCTCATTCAAGTATTAAATTTCTGCTCATTATATGCCTCTCCACTAGCCATTCTTCCTCCATTTCCAGTCATCTCCTGCATTAATCACTGAAATAGTATCTACTTTTCTGATCTTTTTTTTAGATTAATAGATTTGGAAAATCAAGGGCTGTTAGAGTCAAATCCAGAGTCCATCTAGTCATTAATTTTCCAAACAGAAAAGAACATTAGCATCCTATTTCAATCTCCTTAGTTTATAGGGGGTGGGGGTGGGGCAGAGGCAATAACAGGAGAGAATTAAGTTGCCTACAATTAGTGTTAGAGCCAGGGATTAGAATCTAAGACTAGATTCCTTCTCCAGCATTTTATTCTTTCCCCTACACTTCCTTCTTTCTGAAAGCTTCCTCCCTATCTATGCACAAACGTTTATGCTAACCTCTCTCATCATAATTGTACTGTTCCACATCCACATCTATACTCTTCAGCTGAGTATCCAAGTGTTCTTCCTGATACCTTTTCTTCAACTTTCACCAACTTCCAAAGTTCCTCTATATTGACCTGGGGTTGGCATTTCACCATGATGGAAATTACTGTGTTATTATTGAGTTATATTGCCACCCTTTAAATATAGGACTATACATATCATTCACTTTTATTTATGTATTTATTTTGTTTCTTTTGGGACTCCTAAGGATATTTTGGAGTGGCTAGATGGCTCTTAAACCTGGAATCAGGAAAACTTGGGTTTAAGTCCAGCATCATACACTTACTAGCAATGTGACATATAACAGGTTGTAAGAAAAATCCCCCCATTTGTGTTTCCTTCTGAATTTCTGGGTATTATTTTTTCAGTTTTACTTCTCTCCTCCCTCCCTCTCTGCTTCCTTGTCTTTCCTCCCTTCCTCCTTCCTCCCTCCCTTCCTTCCCCCCTCCCTTCCTGGTGGTCTCCCTACTTCCTCCCTATCTCCCTCCCTTCCTCCCTTCCTTTCTCTCCTCCACTTCCTTCTTCTCTCAAGCTCTACACACACACAAACACACACACACACACACACACACACACACACATTCTTTGCATCTCATCATCCACTTACTGATTCAACCTTCTACCTCTCATAGAATTTCATCCTTTGTAACAATTAATTAGAATAAAGCTAATTAAGCATCACAATGATCCTGTCTGAAAATACATGTCCCTAGATGTAGCTTTAGTCTATCCCCTCTCTGTCCCAAAGTTGGAGACATGATTCATCTGTAGACTTTTTAAGTCATGATTAATCACTAATAATAAGACACAATAATATTATACACAGCATATGACTGACACACATCTGTATTCGCTCATGCTCTTCCCCTTTTCATTTACCGTTTTCCCAATTTCTTTCTGTCGCATCTTTTTTTTAAGATACAGGTCAAAATGACTCATCTGACTTTTAAAATATATATTGAGGAAGACCTGAGTTCAAATCTGATCTCAGACACTTAATACTTCCTAGCTGTGTGATCCTGGGCAAGTCACTTAACCCTAATTGCCTTAGCAAAAAATAAATAAACTAATAAATAAATTTAAATAAAATAAATATAATTAAAATTTATATTGACAAATTAATTTTCACAAATGTTATTTAGTGTACATTTTGGAAAAGGCACTATGTCAGGTGAGAATAATATAAAAGTGAAAATTAAACAGACTCCACTCAGCATTTATATTCTAATGGAATTATTTTCATCACTCCCATACTATCCTTTTCTTCAAATGTATGTATGCTAAAGTAACTGTGTGGTTATAAATTCATACATACACATACATATATATACACATATGTATATACACACATTTTCAAAAATAAATTTGTGATAATACATATTATATATACTATATTTTCTGTAATGTATATATATATATGCATTCATATTCCAAGCTTCCAGCTGATGGAGATATCTACCCATTACAAAAATTTTAAAAATGTATATATTTCTGCAAACACAAGCACACACGTATGTTAATCCCTTACTCTGTCTTTATTTTTATTAACATACATTTACTTTTGTTCATTTACCCTTTATTATATTTCTGTCCTTTACAGATCCAAAATGATTATAATTAACTTAGGGAGATTCAATTCCAAGTTGTTCAGTGCCACAAAAGACCATCTTTTTGTCATTTAATTCATCCCACAGGTTGTATATAGTCCAGGTCATGGTATTTTGACTTCTCAAACTCTTTCATATCCAATTCCTTCATTCTAGATTACTACTGTACTATAGCAAGTCATTTTTCTTCTATGAGCCTCAGTTGGGTCATCATCAAAAAGAAGAAATAATATCAACAGAACAGTCTCCTTCTGAAAATCAGATAAGAGATAATATGTAGATGAGTATTTAAATATCTGCTACAATTATATATATCTATGTCTTTATGGATAAACGCAACAATTCAATTCCAGCTTCATGTACTTGGGGATAAGAGAGTTTTTATTTCTGATTTCATCAGTACCAGGGCCTATTTATATGGTAACTCCCACTATAGGTATGTCATCAGTTTTTCTGTATTTTATAGACTCATCCTCTAGCCACTCTGCCATCTTGCCACAACATCTGGATAGTATATGTATTTTTATACACATTGATATGAATGGTCAATCTTTTGAATAACATCAAGAAGACCTTATAGTATTCTGAGTAATATAATATACTTGAAGAAAACAGTATAATGTCATCCACTAACTATAGCATCTGAGAAGCTATTCCCCATAAAAAGATGATAAATTCTTATTCTTGTAATAGATAAATATTTCAATCAACAGGGAGACTTTTAGAAAAGAAGCAATATGATTGTGTTTAATGCTGAGCCAAATTTTATGAATTTTACTATCTAAGATTTTTGTGATTCATGATATGTGGAAGAATTCCAATAGAAAATTTGTGGATTTATTATTGCTGTTAACCAAAGAGAAAAAGAGAGGTATTGCATAGTATGTAATATGAATTCTCATATTTTCTGAAAAAAAAAATTAAAGCAAAATTAATTTCTTAGACACTAACTGATTTCTTTTAAGCTTTTTTAATCAGAAAAAATGCTGATAAAGGAATCATTTTTCCCTTTTCATAGGAAACTAAATATTTTTTTTAGAAAATGCTTCTCATAGACCTTGTAGTAGATTATAAATTTACATAAAACTGATCAGCTGACAAGAGAAAAAAATGGCATTTAGGCCGAGGAGCATATGATCACTCATGAATTTCACTACTAATACATTTCTTCCAAAATGACCTCCTGAGATCCTAAACGAATAAAAATTCAGTGCCTGGAGGATCTTTTAAAGTATGAGTTTTTCTTTCTATTGCATTTCTTTCTACTGCTAATAAAAATCCAACATGAAATATTGCTGCATAATATATAATAGATTTAATGTTATCAGAATTTCTCCATAAAAAATGAATTATAAGAAAGCATTTTCTGGAAAAATATGTTTGATGTGATGTATACTGGCTTTTCCCATTAAAAAAAGAAAGAAGTTACTGCCCCTTCTTGGAGCTGGACCTGGTAGTGCTAAAATTTGATACTTGAAAAATCTTCTCATATTGAAAATCAATCTAAGAAAAAATGAAATGAACCACATGTGCATATATATACATACATATGTATCAATTTTCAACTATCAATGTGCTTAAAAGATATATTCAGAAATAATATTTTATATCATGTCATCACATGTTAAGATTTAATGTAGACACAGAATGCTAAGGAAATCCTTGCATATTAAATATCTAAATGGAATAAAGTGTGATACATTATTGAAAATGCTAATCTTCACATGTATCTATTGACACACATACATATATATACCTATGTGCACACATATACACAATTACATATAGATATGCATCTAAAACAGTATTAGCATGGCTGACATATAATGTAGGTTTCTCTCTTAATTAAATCTTTTATTGTATCTGAAATCAATGATTACTAGCTCTAGTTTTTTTTTTAAATAAATTTTACTCCCAATGCTTGTTATACGCTTCTGTGTATCTCTTATGTTTTATCCCTGCCAACTCTTTAATTCTACTCTTTAACTCTTACTATTATTTAATTTCCTCCCATCCTTGGATCCTTCCCTTATCTTTTCCCCTCACCTTGTTCTTCCTTCTTCATCCATTTCCCATTAATCTACTGACCTTATTCCTATAAATTAATCTTTGATGTTGCCCTTATATGTTAAATTTTCTATAGAGTTTTGATTTACTGGAGAAAAAGTCTTGAAAATCTGCAAGTTCATTGACTGTCCAATTTTTTCACTCTGTATTATGGTCTGTACATTTGATTTTTTGGTAGAGTTTTTTCTTTGATCTGTGAGTTTTAAAATTTAGCACTAATTTTTCTACATGTTTTCCATATAGGAGCGTGAGGTGGTGATTAGTGAATTTTTTCTATTTCTATTTTCCCTTCTCATGTTCTGTCATTCCAAAACCATTTTCTTTTACTATTTCTTGCATTATTGTGTCAAGGTTGACTTTTTGGTCACAGATTTCAGTTTGTCCAATTATTCTTATGTGTTCTCTTCTTTATCTATTCCAGATCTGTTGTTTTTCTTATAAGATGTTTCACATTCTGTTCTAGTTTTTCATTCTTTATATTATATTTTGTTATTTCCTGGCTTCCCCTTGCCTATTTCTAATTTTCAAATAATTATTTTCCTCTCTAAGACTCTGTATCTCCTTTTCTAGTTGGTTAACTTTTTGTATAATCTTGTTTTTCTTGGATTGTTCTTAATTTTTCTGTTAGTTTTTCCTCAATCTCTCTCACTTGATTTTTAAAGTCCTTTTTGAGTTCTATAAATTCTTTCTGAGCAGGTAGCCATTTAACATTTTTGCTTAACTGGCCTCCTCTGAAGATGAATCCTGATCTTTCCTATTCTCATAATAAGTTTTTATTCCTGATCATTTTTTTTTCATGAGAACTATCAGTGTAAGCACATCTAATCCTAGAGTGGGAAAAAGTGCCACTAGCTTTACTTCAGCTCTTCCCTCTGATCTTGAGTCCCAAATAAAAAGCTCTACCCTCCTGAAAGTGCCCTTAGGCAGCAGTATCACTGCCCCAGTGCTTCTGCTGGTTCCCTCTTCCCCAGGGCAGTGTCTCAGCAGTACAGATGCTATTTGTAATCAACAGTTTCCCTCCTCTTCCTGGATTCAAACTCCCGATTTCCCTCTCTCTTGGGGAAGTAAAAGTTCTTATGGTTGGGACTGAGGTTACCTCTGAACCCAGCTAGCTTTAGAATTCCCCCTTGCTGTTTTGGTGGAACTAACCTGGAGGTATTTACACTTCACATCTATCCCATTCTGAGAAGACTCCTGTTCTGCCCCAAGTCTTATTTGTTTTTCATTTGTCTATGTTCTCCCTGAGGAATATTTTGTTTTGCTTGTGGGGGAAATCTGGAGAGTTTGGAGTTTTCTCATCTGCTATCTTCCTGGAATCCTCCCAACAAATAATTTTCTTAGTAATTAAGAAGAAATTTATAAATTATATTATAAATTTATAATAATTGTAAATTATTATAAAATTACAAATGAGAAAACTGAGATTTAGAGACTTGTCTACTCTCACATACTAGTAAACAACAAGCATTTATTAAGTTCCTACTTTGTGCCTTACACTGTGCCTAGGCACTTGGCAGATAACAAAAGGAAATCATCCCTGCTCTCAAGAAGTTTACATATTATCAGTGAATATAAGATATTCAAAATTGGAAAGTAATATTTGAACACAAGAAGTTTCTCCCAATTCCATGTCCAGTACCCTGTGACTTGAAATACATTGCTTCTGTGTTAAATGAATGATTTTAGAAAGTTGTTTCTCTTGGACAAGCCTTACTTAAAGAGGGTTTTTAACTCAGGAGCAATCTTTTATTGGGAGTAGGGAAGAAGTTGGGCAAGAAAGAAAGATTTTCCTGTCCTGTTTGATACAGTAGTATTTAGCTCATCACCAGGGAATGATTTGGATCTATTTAAGATTTCACTTCCATTTATATTGTTAAAATTATTCTACATTAGTCTGTGTTCAACTGTTTCTGCTATCAAAAGCCTACTGTCTTGCAGCCAAATGATGTCTGCACATTCATGATGAGCTTATGATTTTTGAAGCAAAAGGGCCAAATGGCACCTTTTTTAAATGAAAGGTCACATCTGTGCAGTACATTTGATCTGTCACATAGTGTCTGGCCCCTATTATTATGAGGCTATCTCCATCATCCCTTCAGATTTCTCTAGTGCCTAAGGGAACTAAATTTGCCAGCAGCCAATTCACATTCCCAGAGCATTTAGTTGAAGGGAAATCTGTTCATTTTGGCTGCCTAAGAGTCCAGGGAGTAGCTCTTTGTATACTTTCTTATTTCTGACTATGTAATGTGAGGCCCTGTTATAGTAATGGCCCCCATCGGCCTGAGACCTTATGTTAGGAATGGAGGAACACACAGCCTGTCAGGCACATTATCACAATAGCTTCCAAAATGGCTTTCCTAACTCAAATCTCCTCTCTCTTCAATCTATCCTTACTAGAGCTGTCAAAATGATTTGGTTTCCATAAAGTGCAGATTTCATCATCTCTTTCTTCTCCTTAGTAAACTCCAGTGGCTCTCTTTACTTCTAAGATCAAACTCCTCTGACATTTAAAACACTTCATAATCTGTCATTAATATAATGCCAACCTTATTGTACATTATTCCTTTCATGTGCAATGTGGTCCAGAAAACAAACAAACAAACAAAAACTGGCAATCTTATTGTTTATAATGCTCAGTCTGCCGTCTCTTACTTCTTTGCCTTGGCCTTTCATTGGAAAGATTCAACCAGGTTCTTTAATAATCTCCTATTTACTGTTTGCTAAGGTTGGTGGAATGCAATCTTATTTCTAAAGTAGTCCTTTTGCTTATGTTAATCAGGAACACTTAAAAAATGAAATGTCCAAGTATCTTATGGTAGATTATTTATTTTATTTTTCTTTAGGTACAAAGTACAAATCTTTTAAGTCATATTTTCCTTTACAAAAAAAAAAATCCTTGAACTTTCTTTTTACTTTGTTACAACTTCTTTCTACTTTCTGCTTTTATTTATATTAAACTTTTCAAAATTGGTGCTCTTTAGTTATAGTAGTAGCACATCAACTCTTCCTTTTGTTGAACAAAAATGTCCCATGGAGAGTATGAGTTAGTATATCATTATTTAGCATTGATATAAATATTCTATGACCCTTAAAGGCACCCTTTGCTCCACCATCTTTTCCTTTCACATTTTAACCCCTAACACTGCATATTTCATGGATGACCATGACAAGAGGATTCATCATCTGATGTTTATCCCACTGCAAATACTCTCTGCTATGTAAGATGAAAATATCTTTAACCTCAATGAATGCAAAAGATCTTCAAATGGCATATACCAAAGAGGTTAGAATCAGCATTGGAAAAAAAAGCCACCATGTGATGGAAAGAGTTTAAAGAACAATGAAAATAACTTTGTTCTACTGTGGGGGAGGGAAAAGAAGGTCATTGTTGTCTAAAAGTCTAAAATACTTTGATCCCTCTTAGCTTCTAGGTCTTTGTCCTTTTAGAAATATAATTTATGGAGCAGCTAGGTGGTACAGAGGATAGAGCACCAGTCCTGAAGTCAGGAGGGCCTGAGTTCAAACCTGGCCTCACACACTTAACACTTCCTAGCTTTATAACCCTGGGCAAGTCACTTAACCCCAATTGCCTCAGCAAAAAAAAGAGGAAAAAAAGAAAGAAAAAAATAAAAAAGAGAAGTCCTTGAAATTTTTAATTTAGATAACTTAATGACTAAATGTATTATTTTAAATTTGCCTCCACTTGATTGAATACAAGATTAATAATCTTTACAAGGGTAAGAAGAATAGGCATTTTATTCTCTTTCCAAAAAATTTAGTTGATAGGCATAATTCAGGTGAGATAAAGAAAAATCTATCTTAAAATCTTCAAGGAAAACACACTGAAAGTTAAAAGTTGTCTTATAAATACATTGGTAAAATTTCCTTAGAGAGATTTATAATGCTCTCCTGCACTGTGTCATTGAATATAGCATTTTACCTCCTCAGCATGTGACTATCACTTTGGAAAGTCAAAGTTGTTGAAGCTTCAGTACTGATCGATGACTTCTTTTCTCTTAAGAGTTTCAAAGAAATGGCTCTCCTAGTCTTTTGTTCCACATTATATAGAGAAGTTTTCCTTTTAGTTTCCTATTAGAGAGAAAAAGATAAGCCAAGCTAAAATTCCATCTGATGAAAATAAAATAACATGCATATATTTTTATATAAACACATGCATATATGTATATATGTGTATGTGTTATTTTGCTTATGTATATGTATGTGAGCATATATATGTATCTATAAATATAATGTTCATTTGTTTGTTTACTTGTTTATTTATTTGTTTTCCTCTCCAACTGTAGGAAATGTTTTTTATGGAATCATTATTCCCTAAAGTCTTAAGAATAAAATATGAACTGTTCTTTTTAATATTTATAGACCTTCATAATCTGTCTTCAGATTAATCACTTTGGGATTCTCCCTCTCATCCACATTTCTTTGCAAAGATGAAGAGAAGAAAAATCATTACCTCTACAATGTGGACCTTTAGGAGATTCTGTAGGGCAAGTGGGTTCAGATAAATGGGTGTACCTCATCTCACCCCATGAGAAGTGTACTTCATGCAAGTAGTGGGCAAGTAGGCAGTGGTAAAATTGACCAAAGAACCAAGGGCACAGGTATCCTGCTTAGTATCTCTAACAATTTCCAAGTGAAACTGAGTAAATAGCCCCACCTTAGCCTCCATGTTACCTTTTCTCATATTATTAATGACTTATCTTACCTTTCTGAGAATATTAAGGAGAAGTGCTCAGGATGAAATCAAGAAAAGACAACAGCAACACAGTGTTATTGTCATTTTTGTTGTGGTTGGTGCTGTAGTCATCATCATTATTACTATTTTTACCCTATTTGTTCAGTCATCAGCCACATCTGACTCTTTATAATCCCATGTCCATTGGTTTTCTTGATAAAGATAATGGAGTGGTTTGTTATTTCCTTCTCCAGTTTTATCCAGACAAGGCTTAAATGATTTGCCCAGGGTCACACAGATAGAAAGTGTTTAAAATCATATTTGAACTCTGGTTTTTCTAACTCTAAGCCCAGTTTTCTATCCATTATGTCACCTTGCTTCCCCTATAACTGTTCTATAGCCATTTACAAGTAGCTACAAAAATTAGTGATTTTGTGCTGCTTAAAAATAATTAGTTTTTCTGTTTCCTTTTCTGTTGAATTTCATCTACTACATATATTTTGACATGATATTCTTAAGTTATGGCTCACTTAATTGAACTAATATTAGTCTCCTTTTTTGGAATCTATAAATATTATTTTAAAAATGATATTAGTCCCTATCATTTCAATTCTTATTCACACTCTATATTTCAGGGAAGTTAATTTCTTTTCTCAATTTAATTATTAGATCATAAAAACATCCTTGTCTTCTTAGTGCAAAATCCAGATGACATGATGGCAAAAATATACAAAGAGGCTGCTTCACAGGTTCAACATCTAGTTATTTGAGGTTTTTTTCTGAGAAGAAAGAACTTCTATGCCTACAAAGAATAAGACTTCCAAAAAACCTCTCACTGAATCTGTAGTATGTTTGCAGCTCATAAACACACTTCAGGTGCCATATAAAGAAACTCCATTGAGAGTGGTGAGGTAGTTTTATAAAAAAATGCAAATCTTACTTAGATGTGATGCACTTTTAAATTTAAATAAGTTGTAATATATACAATTTCCAGTGCTTGTAATTATTTGGCAGATTTAATATGTGACACAAAAAAAAGTTCTACAATGCTACAAGATTACTTAACTATTACATAAAATGATGAGGAGGTTGTGATTTGGTCCGGCTATTCTAGCAAACAATTTGGGTCTAGGTGACAGAATTAGTAATGTGCTCATATTTTTAAACCTTTTAGTCATGATATCAGGTGTATGTCACAAGGATAAGTGAAGTCATACTACAGAAAGGCAACATACATATCCTGCCAAAAAAAAAAAAATCACCACAACTCATTTTAAGATAGCAAAACAAACAACTGGAGACAAAATTGATTCCCATTGATTAGGAAATATATGAACATATCATTGTAGATGAATGTAATGAAATATTATTGAACCATAAGAAATTTGCTTCCTTCCTTCTTTCCTTTCCTCTCTACTATCCTCCCCTTCCTTCCTTTGTCTTTCTCCCTCTCCTTCTCTTTCTCCTTCTTCTTTCTCTTTCTCTCCCTCCTGATCCCCTCTGTTTGTTCTTTCCTTTCTAACTCTATTTCTGTTTGTATGTGTATGTCTGTGTCTGCCTATGAATACACATGTACTCTTCAAGTATGCAAATTAAAATCATACTGAAAATTAGGCGAACTGTAATTAATTGTAATGAATGGTTTTGTTCTCTACTAATAAGCAGTGGAGTAGATGTAGCCCTAGGCCTATGCCTAAGATCAAATCCCACTTCATTACATGTAATTTTCATTATATCATGACCTAAAAATGATACATTTGATATTTCTGCTTTTCTGTATTTGATTATGAGGTTTTATGCACTAACATATGAATAATTTTTGCGTAATTGCTATATGCCACCGAGGAAAAGATAAACTTCTTTCTATCACCATTTACTTTTCCCCCAGAGGTGTAGCATATCTAACTTTTCTAAAATTCTATTCACATCCTTAATTTCTTGCTTGTTTGTTTTGTTATTAGATGTATCTAGTTCTGAGAGGGGGTGTTGAGATCTCCCATTAATATAGTTTTACAGTCTATTTCATTTTATAACTCACTTAAATTCCCTTTCAGGAATTTGGAGCCAATACTCTTTGACACATACATGTTTAGTATTAATATAACTTCTTTTTGTATGGTACTCTTTAGTTTCTTTCTTTATCTCTTTTATTTAGATTTATTTTTGCTTTGTCTGAGATCAGAATTGCTACCACAGTGAGATTTTTTTTTTTCGGTTTTTTTTTTTTTGTGTTTTTTGGTTTTAAATGAAGTATAAAAGATTGTTTCAGTCTTTTACCTTTACTCTGTGTTTGTCTCTCTACTTCAAATGTGTTTCTTTTAAGCAACATATTATATGGTTGTGGTTGTTAATCCACTCTATTTCCATCTTATGAGAGAGCTCATTGCATTCATATTCACAGCTATGATGACTGATTATATATTTCCCTCTGTTCAATTTTCCCCTGCTTATATTTTTCTTTCTCCTTTTATCCTGTCCCTCTTCACCATCAATCTACTCTCCCTTCTATCATCACCGCCCCCTTTTCTTTCCCTTTTCCCTTCCTATTTTCATATAGCATAAGATAAATTGCTGTATCCATCTAAGTGTGTATGTTATTCTCTCTTTGAGATGAGAGTAATCTTCAAATAATGCTCATTCCTTCCCTTATACTATAGTAAATCTTTTGTGTCTTTTCATGTGGTATAACAACCTATTCTGCATCCCCCTTTATTTTTCTCCCTTGAATCCCCTCTTTTTTAAAAATATTGTCCCAACTTAAACCCACATCCTCTGTCTATTGTATACTTCTTCTAACTGCCCTAATAGAGATATGGTTGTCAAAAGTTGCAAGTGTCATCTTCCCATGTAAGAATGTGGACAATTTAATCTTTTTGAATAATATATTTGGCTTTTTTTTTCCCTTTCCTACTCACTTTTTTATAATTCCCTTGTGTCTTGTAATTCAAGATCAGCTTTTCTGTTTAGCTCTAGCCTTTTGATCAGGAAAGTTTTAAAGTCCCCTGTTTCATTGAATGACCATCTTTTCCCCTGAAAGATTATGCTCAATTTTCTTGGGTAGTTGATCCTTGGTTATAATACATGCTTCTTTTCCTTCTGACATATCATATTCCAAACCCTCCAATTATTTCATGTAGATATTGCTAAGTCCTGGATAATTCTGACTGTGGCTCTTTGGCATTTTAATTGTTTCTTTCTGGCTGCTTGCAGTATTTTTTCCTTGGCCTTATAATTCTGGAATTTGATTACAATATTGCTTGGAGTTTTCATTTTGAGATCTCTTTCTGAAGATGATTGATGAATTATTTCAATTACAATTTTCCTTAGTTCTCAGATATTAGGGTAGTTTTCTTTATTAATTTGCTGTCCAGACCCTTTTTTTGTCATGGATTTCAGATAGCCCAATATATCTGAAGTTATCCTTCTGGATCTATTTTTCAAGTAAGTTGTTTTTTTTAATGAAGTATTTTCCATTTTTTTTCCATTTTTTATTCTTTTAATTTTGTTTGGTTCTTGATGTCAGTGTCTCATAGTCATTAGCTTTCACTGGCCCAATTCTAATTTTTAATGAATCATTTTCTTGTTAACTTGTTTACCTCCCTTTCCATTTGGCCATCTCTACTTTTATTATTTATTTAGTTTTTGTTTTTTGTTTTTTTTATTAAAGCTTTTTATTTGTATAACATATGTATGGGTAGTTCCCCAGCATTGATCTTTACAAAGCTTTCCATTACAAATTTTACCCCTAGCCCCCTCCTATCCCCTAGATGGCAGGAAGTCCACTACATGTCAATGATATTGAAATACTTGACAAGTTGTGCAAGAAAAAATCCTATCTACAAGAAAAAAAAGAAAATCAGAGAAAGGCAACACAATGAAAGCAAACATCAATAGAGATCATGAAAATGTCACGTTGTGGTCCATATTTCATATTCCTCTCTCTGGGTGTATATGGTTTTCTTCAGTGAACAATTGGAACTGGTTTGAAACAATTTGTTGCAGAGAGCCATGTCCATCAGAATTGATCATCATGTAATATTGTTGTTGCTGTGTATAATGATCTCCTGGTTCTGCTCCTTTCACTCAGCATCACTTTATGCAAGTCTCTCCAGGCCTCTCTGAAATCGTCCTGCGGGTCGTTTCTTACAGAGCAATAATATTCCATAACATTCATATACCATAATTTATTGAGCCACTCTCCAATTGATGGGCATCCATTCAGTTTCCAGTTTCTAGCCACTACAAAAAGGGCTGCCACAAACATTCTTGCACATGTGGTTCCCTTTCCCTCCTCTAAGATCTCTTTGGGATATAGGCCCAGTAGAAACACTGCTGGGTCAAAGGGTATGCACAGTTTGACAACTTTTTGAGCATAGCTCCAAATTGCTCTCCAGAATGGTTGGATCCGTTCACAGTTCCACCAACAATGTATTAGTGTCCCAGTTTTCCCACATCCCCTCCAACATTCATCGTTATCTTTTCCTGTCATTTTAGCCAATCTGACAGGTGTGTAGTGGTACCTCAGAGTTGTCTTAATTTGCATTTCTCTGATCAATAGTGATTTGGAGCACCTTTTCATATGACTAGAGATGGTTTTAATTTCATCATCTGAAAATTGTCTGTTCATATCCCTTGACCACTTATCTATTACAGGGTGGCTTGAATTCTTATATATATATGAGACAATTCTCTATATATCTTAGAAATGAGACCTTTATCAGAACCCTTAAATGTAAAGATGATTTCCCAATTTGATGCTTCCCTCCTAATCTTGTCTGCATTAGTTTTATTTGTACAGAAACTTTTTAACTTAATATAATCAAAATTATCCATCTGGTGTTCAATTAGGAGTTCCAGATCTTCTTTGGACATGAATTTATTCCATCTCCACAGGTCTGAGAGGTAAACTATATTACGTTCCTCTAAATTGCTTACAAAATCACTCTTTATATCTAGATCATGAACCCATTTAGATCTTATCTTGGTATGTGGTGTTAGGTATGGGTCAAGCCCTAATTTCTTCTACACTAGTTTCCAATTTTCCCAGCAGTTTTTGCCAAATAGTGAGTATTTATCCCAAAAGCTGGGGTCTTTGGGTTTATCGAACACTAAATTGTTAAGGTTATTGCCTAGATTGTCCTGATAACCTATCCTATGCCACTGATCAACTGCTCTATTTCTTAGCCAGTACCAAATTGTTTTGATGACTGCTGCTTTATAATATAATTTTATATCTGGTACAGCAAGGCCACCTTCATCTGCCTTTTTTCTTTCATTAATCCCCTTGAAATCCTTGACCTTTTGTTCTTCCAAATGAGCTTTGCTACTATTTTTTCTAGATTTGTAAAATAATTTCTTGGGAGTTTGATTGGTATGGCACTAAATAAGTAGATTACTTTGGGTAGTATTGTCATTTTTATTATATTTGCTCTGCCTACCCATGAGCACTTAATGTTTTTCCAATTGATTAGGTCTGATTTTATTTGTGTGGAAAGTGTTTTGTAGTTTAGTTCGTATAGTTTCTGACTTTTCCTTGGCAGATAGATTCCCAAATATTTTATCCTATCATCTGTTATTTGGAATGGAATTTCTTTTTGTATCTCTTGCTGCTGGACTTTGTTGATAATATATAAAAATGCTGATGATTTACGTGGATTAATTTTGAATCCTGCCACTTTGCTAAAGTTGTGAATTGTTCCTAGTAGTTTTTTAGTTGAGTCTCTAGGGTTCTCTAAGTATACCATCATGTCATCTGAAAAGAGTGATAATTTGGTTTCTTCATTATCTACTCTGATTCCTTTTATCTCTTTTTCTTCTCTTATTGCCAAAGCTAACATTTCTAAGACAATATTAAATAGTAATGGTGACAGTGGGCAGCCTTGTTTCACTCCTGATCTTATTGGGAATGGTTTTAGTTTGTCTCCATTACATATGATGCTTGCTGATGGTTTTAAATAGATGCTACTGATCATTTTAAGGAAAAGCCCATTTATTCCTATACTCTCTAGTGTTTTTAATAGGAAAAGGTGTTGGATTTTATCAAATGCTTTTTCTGCATCTATTGAGATAATCATATGTTTTTGTTAGTTTGGTTATTAATATATTTAATTATGCTGATAGTTTTCCTAATATTGAACCAGCCCTGCATCCCTGGTATAAATCCTACTTGGTCATAGTGTACTATCCTGGGGATGACTTTCTGTAATCTCATTACTAATATCTTATTTAAAATGTTGGCATCAATATTCATTAGGGAAATTGGTCTATAGTTTTATTTCTCTGTTTTCACCCTACCTGGTTTAGCTATCAGCACCATATTGACCTCATAAAAGGAATTTGGCAGTATACCTTCTGTCCCTATTTTCTCAAATAGTTTGTATAGTATTGGAATTAATTGTTCTTTGAATGTTTGGTAGAATTCACATGTAAATCCATCTAGCCCTGGAGATTTTTTCTTAGGGAGTTGGTTAATAGCTTGTTCTATTTCTTTTTCTAATATGAGGCTATTTAAATAATTTATATCCTCTTCTGTTAACCTGGGCAATCTATATTTTTGTAGATATTCCTCCATTTCATTTAGATTATCAAACTTACTGGCATAAAGTTGGGCAAAGTAACTCCTAATTATGGCTCTAATTTTCTCTTCATTGGAGGAAAGTTCTCCCTTATCATTCTTGAGACTAACAATTTGATTTTCCTCTTTCCTTTTTCTTATCAAATTAACTAAAGGCTTATCTATTTTGTTGGTTTTTTCGTAGAACCAACTCAGTTTTATTTATTAATTCAATAGTTTCCTAATTTTCAATTTTATTAATTTCTCCTTTTATTTTTAGAATTTCCAATTTGATATTTAATTGAGGATTTTTAATTTGTTCTTTTTCTAGTTTTTTTAATAATAAGCCCAATTCGTTGATGTTTTCTTTCTCTATTTTATGCAAGTAAGCATCTAGAGATATAAAATTGCCCCTTATAACCACTTTGGCCGTGTCCCACAAATTTTGGTATGTTGTCTCCTTATTGTCATTCTCCTGGATGAAATTATTGATTGTGTCTATGATTTGCTCTTTCACCCATTCATTCTTCAGGATTAGATTATTTAATTTCCAATTAACTTTTGGTTTATTTTCTCCTGGCCTTATATTGCATGTGATTTTTATTGCATCATGATGTGAAAAAGATGCATTTACTATTTCTGCCTTTCTGCATTCGATTTTGAGGTTTTTATGCCCTAACACATGGTCAATTTTTGTATAGGTTCCATGGACTGCTGAGAAAAAAGTAAACTCCCTACTGTCTCCATTCAACTTTCTCCATAGATCTATCATACCTAACTTTTCTAACAATTGGTTTATCTCCCTAGTTTCTTTCTTGTTTATTTTGTGGTTTGATTCATCTAATTCTGAGAGATCAAGGTTGAGATCCCCCACTAGTATCGTTTGGCTGTCTATTTCTTCTTGCATCTCTCTTAATTTCTCCCCTAAGAATTTGGATGCTATTGCACTTGGTGTGTATATATTTAGTATTGATATTGCTACATTATCTATGGTACCCTTTAATAAAATATAGTTTCCTTCCTTATCTCTTTTGATCAGATCTATCTTGGCTTTTACTTGATCTGAGATAAGAATTGCTACCCCTGCTTTTTTTTGTTCACTTGAAGCATAATAGGTTCTGCCCCAGCCTTTTACCTTCATCCTATATGTGTCACTATGTTTTAGATGTGTTTCTTGTAGACAACATATTGTGGGATTCTGGTTTTTTATCCAGTCCTCTATCTGTTTCCATTTTATGGGAGAGTTCATCCCATTCACATTTACAGTTAGAATAACTAATTCTTTATTTCCTGCCATCTTATTTACCCAAGTTATGTTTTTCCCTTTCCTTTCCCCTTTCTCCCTTCCCCCCTCCTCAGTACTTTGCTTTTGATGACGCCCTCTCCCAAACAATCTACCACCCTTTAGATCCAATCCCCCTTTCTTTTTCCTCCTTTCCCTCCCACTTCCCTCTAGCAACAGACAAGTTTCTATGTGAAAATCAAGTGTCTGATATACACTTTTAGAACCCAACCTGATGAGAGTAAGATTTATACAATGCTCATTTCCCTCCCCTCTTTCTCTCAATTATATTAGGTTTTCTTTGCCTCTTCAAGAGATTTTACCTTGTTTTTACCTCCTTTTTTTAGATCTTTTTTTTTCCTTTTTTTTTTTAATTGAAGCTTTTTATTTGTATAACATATGTATGGGTAGTTCCCCAACGTTGATCTTTACAAAGCTTTCCATTACAAATTTTACACCCAGTCCCCTCCCCTCCCCTAGATGGCAGAAAGTCCACTACATGCTAATAATGTTGAAATGCTTGAGAAGTTATGGAAGAAAAATCCTATCTACAAGAAAAAAAAAAGAATCAGAGAAAGGCAACACAATGCAAACAAATGTCAGTAGAGATCATGAAAATGTTACGTTGTGGTCCATATTTCATTTCCCTCTCTCTGGGTGTATATGGTTTTCTTCAGTGAACAATTGGAACTGGTTTGAGACAATTCTTTGTTGCAGAGAGCCATGTCCATCAGAATTGATCATCATGTAATACTGTTGTTGCTGTGTATGATGATCTCCTTGTTCTGCTCGTTTCACTCAGCATCAGTTCATGCAAGTCTCTCCAGGCCTCTCTGAAATCGTCCTGCTGGTCGTTTCTTACAGAGCAATAATATTCCATAACATTCATATACCATAATTTATTCAGCCACTCTCCAATTGATGGGCATCCCTTCACTTTCCAGTTTCTAGCCACTACAAAAAGGGCTGCCACAAACATTCTTGCACATGTGGGTCCCTTTCCCTTCTCTAAGATCTCTTTGGGATATAGGCCCAGTAGAAACACTGCTGGGTCAAAGGGTATGCACAGTTTGACAACTTTTTGGGCATAGTTCCAAATTGCTCTCCAGAATGGTTGGATCCGTTCACAGTTCCACCAACAATGTATTAGTGTCCCAGTTTTCCCACATCCCCTCCAACATTCGTCGTTATCTTTTCCTGTCATTTTAGCCAATCTGACAGGTGTGTAGTGGTATCTCAGAGTTGTCTTAATTTTTTAGATCTTATTTTACCACTTTTTCCCTCTTTTCCCCACCTTTCCCCCTCTAGTTTTCTTTTTCATATTATCAAAGTAATATCTAGTTAATTATACCCCCAAACTTTAAGTATCCCCATAGTAGAAATAAAGTTCTCAAGAGTTCTTTCCTTTTTACTTTATTATGCTTCTCTTGAGTTCTGTGTTTGGAGGTCAAATTTTTTGTTCAGATCTGGTCTTTTCATTAGAAATAGGTGAAATTCACCTATATCATTGAATGACCATCTTCTTCCCTGGAGGATAATGCTCATTCTAGCTGGATAGGTTATTCTTGGTTGTAATCCAAGTTCCTTTGCCTTTCGGAATATCTGGTTCCAGGCCCTTCGATCCTTCAATGTGGAGGCTGACAGATTGTGTGTGATTCTAATTATTGATCCACGGTATTTGAATTGTTTCTTTCTAGCTGCTAGCAGAATCTTTTCCTTGTGCGATAGTCCTGAAATTTAGCCACGATATTCCTTGGGGTTTTAATTTTGGGGTCTCTTTCAGGAGGTGATCGGTGAATTCTTTCAATGGTGATTTTGCCTTCTGATTTTACAATCTCAGGGCAGTTTTCTTTCAGGATTTCCTGGAAGATAGTGTTTAGATTCTTTTTTTCATTATGACTTTCAGGAAGTCTAATAATCCTTAGATTGTCTCTCCTAGATCTATTTTCCAAGTCAGTTGTTTTTCCTAGGAGATATTTCATGTTTTCTTCTAATTTTTCATTTTTTTTGTTTTTGTTTGACTGATTCTTGAAGTCTTATTGAGTGATTCACTTGCATTTGTTCATTTCTTATTTTTAAAGTGTTGTTTTCTTCAGTTACCTTTTGAAGCTCCATTTGTAACTGGCCAATTGAATTTTTTTGTTCATTGCACTCTATTTCCACTTCACTAATTTTATTTTTCAATAAATTGGTGTCTTTTTGATATCTCTTTTGCAGGGCATCATATCCTTCTTGCACTGATTTCAGTTTATTTGCCCATTTATCCTCCAGCTCTCTTTTGAGGTTCTTTATGCAATCTTCCAGAAAGGCCTTTTGAAAAAGTGACCAGTGATGGTCTTTAATACCTTCTTCTGGCATTTTGTCTAAAGGAACCTCAGGATCTGGGGTCATGGCTTTGTCTTGATTAAAGCTTTCTATGGTGAGAGCTCTCTTTTGCTTCTTCATTTTTTTTTTTAAGACAGCATGGATGTCTCTTTAAGGCTGGGAAAAAAATCTTTGCCCTGGGGCACTTCGGCGAATTAACTTAAGGTGCTGGGCCAGTGGGGGCTGGGACTAAGTCCCAATTATTCCTTAAACAAGGCAAGTCTGCCAGAACACCTGCCCCCAATCAGGGCAGAGTGTTCTGAGTGCCTCAGATAAACTCCAGGTGTTTAGAGTTTGGAGTTTGCAGTTTCTGCTAGGCTGAGCTGAGTCCCACCCTCACTTCTGGCCTACACCCAAGTCCACTCTTTATCCCTCTGCCTGAGTTAGGCAAACCTGATATGAAGTTCTTCAGAAATCAGTGTCCAAATATTTCTGGATTCGTTGACTTGAAGATCAGTTCAGAGACTAATTTTATTGTTGGTTTGAGAGAAGATCGGAGGAGGACACAGAGTCACGTTTTCACTCTACCATCTTGGCTCTGCCCCCCTGGCCAACTCTACTTTTAAAGGATATGTTTTCTTCATTGGATTTTTTTTTCCATTTTGCCAATTCTATTTTTTAAGGAATTTTTTTTTTCAGTTAGTGCTTCCTTTTTCAAGCTGTTGACTTTTTTTTTCAAAATTTTCCTGTATGGCTTTCATTCCTTTTCCTAATTTTTCTTCTGTTTCTCTCACCTGATTTTTAAAAATCTTTTTTGAGTTCTTCCAAGAGAACCTTATGAGATTGAAACCAATTTATATATCTGTTTAAGGCTTCTTGAATAGACATTTCACCATTGCTGACCTCTTCTGAGTTTGTTTTCTGATCTTCCCTGTTGTCTTAGTAGATTTCTATGGTCAGGGCTCTTTTTGGGTTTTTTTGCCCATTTTCAAAAATTTGCATTCTGCTTCTAGGGCACAGGGAATGCTGTCCCAAGCTTCTTTTGTTTGAGGACAGGAGCCTTGTCGCTCGCTTTCTACATTGGAGGTGATGGTTGTTTGCCCACTATGCTGGACTGAGCTGGCCCACACCTGTTTTGCTGAGATTTCAGGACTCCAAATTTGCCCTCTCTTTTGGGGCTGGAAGTCTCACAATTAGCTTGCTGAGTAACTACCAAGGGGACTTGACTGCTGATCTATATTATGGATAAGAATTCTTGTTAGTTTTCCCACATTGTGCCTGTGCTGGGCTGTGCTATCCTTTTACCCAAGTTAATACCCAAGTTAATACCCAAGTTAGGTAATTCATTAATTCATTCTAAGTTATCTTAATATAGAAAATTGTTTCATTCCATCTTTTTGTGAGTTCTGATACTCCAGAATCCACTTAGAGGCTCTATTTCACATTGTTTCCAATGGAAACTGGGGAGAGCTCAGGCAACTTCCTGGCTTCTCTTTGCCATCTTGAATTTTCCTTCTCCAAAATCTTCAAATCTCCCTTCAGACACAAGTTATATGACCCTGAGAAATTCATTTGATTTCTATTTTTCTAAGTTTTCTCAATTGTAAAATGGTGATAGTAGAAGCACCTATGTAGAAAGAAGTGTTGTGAGACTCAAATGAATTAATGTTTTTAAAGCATTTAGCATGGCACAAAATCTTTCCTTCCTTCTTTTCTCCTCCTTCCTTCTTTTTTTTGTCCCTCTTGTCCTTCCTCCTTCCCTCCCTTCCTGTTTTCAAAAGAACCCAGGTGAATAGGAACTTGGTGATATAACTGAAAGAAGATTATGAAGGGCTTGAAATATTTAAAAAGAGCTGCTCATATTTTAGCCTAGAAACATTAATCATTAACACTTTTTGAACCATGGAATGACATGATCAGCCATATGCTTTAGGAATTTCTCTTTGGCAATATAGTAGAGAATAGACTAGAGAAAGGAGAAAATAAAGGCAGGAAGATTGGTTAAGAGTCTATTGAAATAGTTTAGGCATGTGAGAAAAGTCTGAATTAGTTCAGTAGCTATGTTAGTAGATAGTAGGCTACAGATATAAAATATATTATGAAGGTAGGATCAATACTTCACAATTGCATGGATATATAGAGCAAGAAACAAATGGAGTTGATGACATCTCATCTAACCTCATTGCATAAAACAGAGATTTTGAGGTTTGGAAAATATCCCAGAGGCCATCTAATCCAACACATATGTGAAAAACAGACAAGTGATTGTCTGGAATTTTCTTGAAGTTCTATAAGATGGGAGAGTATGAGTGTGGAAAACATCATATAATTTTAGAAGTTTTAATAGTTTGTATCTTTACTGAACTCCCCACACCCTTTTCTTTTCTTTCTTTCTTTCTTTCTTTTTTTTTTTTCTTTGATTAAGGACTTGCTATCTGGGATATCTGGGGAATACATTGGGAAATGTAGGTAATAAAAAAAATCAAAAGATATTACTATTTTTATAAAGATAGAAATGCTTGAAACACTACAAGATTTTGTGACTTCCCAGAATTATATAACTAATATGTTTCAGAGGGAGAACTTGAACCTATCCTCAGAGACAATTTCTATGAAACTTTTCAGCAAATGAATTAATAAATGACAAAAGAAGCTTTCTCTCTCTCTCTCTCTCTCTCTCTCTCTCTCTCTCTCTGTGTGTGTGTGTGTGTGTGTGTGTGTGTATATGTACATATATATATATGTATAATTTATCTCTCTTAGGTCTATGCTGCACTACAAAGACAAAAGGAACCTCTGAAATAGTCTGTTTTAAGATGTTCTGTTCTGTAGAGGAAAGATATGAATCAAAGACAATACTTTACCCTTAGATTATTACCCTCTCTCTTCACCAAACTCTTATTGGACCTCTATAAACTTCTGTACTTCTTTTCTTAGTAGTTTGATTTAAGGAAAATCAAATGCCTATAATTCATTTTCTGTAGAGAAGACCTGTCTGGGCTTTCTCATATACAATATAGAATATCATAGATCATCTTCCTAGACTATCTTAGGTCTTTTGTTTATTCTCAGGCAAAGTACTACAAAAACACTTAATGTTCCTAGAAAAAAAAAGAAAGAAAAAAAAACCTTTAGAAAACTATAGTATAATAAATTTAGCCCAAGTACTACTATTTCAAAATATCACTTTCAATATATAATAACCAAACACCAACCCAAACTTGTCAGTGTATAGTAGTATCCCTTAGCCAATCCCTGGACAGTAGATTAGCTTAGCTTTCATGTCTGTTACAATTTTGTACATCTATTTATTGACCAAGTATTATTGAAGGGGTGTGTGTGTGTGTATGTGTGGAGAGAAACAGAGGTAGAGAGAAGAGGAGAGAGAAAGAGAGAGAGAGAGAGAGAGAGAGAGAGAGAGAGAGAGAGAGAGAATAATAATTTTATATACCAGTTTATTTATAAGTGCCAGTACTTTATTAGGAGCAACTACATTTACAGGTGAAGAGATATCAATCAAGTTGATTATAAAACCTAGTTTATTGCCAGAGAAAAAGGAAAGAGAAAGAATAATCTAATTTTTTTTTTACAGCCCAATTTTTCTCAGTCCAGAAACAAAGCCTTATTAGGTTGCTCTAATCTTTCAATCTTTTGAAAAAGAACATCAAAGAAATCTGATTGCTGAATTTCCAACTATTTCATCTCTGACCAATTGATTACATTTTCCTATTGTTCTGTACTTAACTACTTGCTTATTTATTCTGATTCTCTAGGAAAATGATATCTATGGCAATTGATCTTAAATTTAAGATTGGAAGTTAATCCCAGAAAGGATGAGCTCCTCTCATCATCCTCCTTATAATATGTTTTTGGGAAGTTTGTTCTAAAGTCATCATCATTATCTTCATACTCTTTATCCCTAATCCTAACTGCGTTTACATTTATTAATTTCAAACTCCCTCTGATGACTTGGAGCACCAGATCTTCTCAGAGAGAGACTTGATTATACTCTAGCTTATGCACACTGCCCAGCCCAGAAAAGACACTGAACTTTTCATTAGAAAACCTTGATCTAATCTTGGCTCTACTTCTTGATAGAAATATGATGTAAGCTAGTCCATTCATGCCACTTATTCTCAAGTATAAAATAATCAACTTGGGCTAGGTGATATTCAAGATCTTTTTTGTTTTGATTTTAACCTTATATATGTCTAGTCTAACCCAATCACCATCTCAAATATGAAAAATCAAACTATATAGCCTAGTTTTCACTGTACAAGTTTCTTGCATTTATTGTCAAAAAACTCACTACTTCTTTTGAGAAATATTACTTATCTATATATTTTCACAAACCAGTTTGTCTAGAAAAAAACAAAAGCTGTGATATTGTCTTAAAAGTTTTCAAATGTACCCAAATATGCTGATTAAACCCAATACAAATTTGTTAACTATTCTCCGCTAGAGCTTCACTGCAGTTAGGGAACCATTATATTTCTCCCTAATTGCTTTGATATCTCACAAGGTTAACTACTATGTATCTTCTCATCCCTCATCAAGCCTTTCATTTTACCCACTTCCTCTCTTTCTTAATTGAGGATTTCCTCTCATACTGTTCAGAAAAAATGGGATCAATTTGCCAAAACTTCTCCATTCTTTCCTTCTTATTTTACATTATACATACAACTTCTTCCTACAATTTCCTCTTTTATTCCAGGCTCAGATAAAGAGGTGTCCCTCCTTTGTCCCAAGACAAATATTTCTATATGTGCTCTTGATCCCTTTTTCTCCCTTACTTCTCTAGCAAATTATGCTCTCTCATCCTTACTTTCTTTCTTATCATTGATTTCTTCCTATATACTACCCCCTTTCCTATTATCTACAGACATGTCAACATCTCGTTCATCCTTTAACAAATAAAAATAAATCTCCCATGATCTGACTATCCTTACTAGCTATTCTATATCTTTCTTCTCAGATAAACCTCTTGAAAAAAACTGTTATATTAAGTGAATCCATCTCTTTTTCTCTCACTCTTTTTAACCCTCTGCTTTCTGATTATTAACTTGCTCATATAACATAAAGTGTATTCTGCAAAACTACAGATAATCTCTTAACTGCAAATGATCTTTCCTCAATCTTTATCCTACTTGACTTTACATAAAAGTTGATTGCTGATCATCTTTCCATCTTGGATACTGGAACCTCTTTAGAATTTTATACCATTGGGCAGCTGGGTGGTGCAATGGATAGAGCCTCAGCCTTGAAGTCAGGAGGACCTGAGTTCAAATCTGATCTCAGACACTTTACCTAGCTATGTGACCCTGGGCAAGTCACTTAACCCCAATTGCCTCAGGAAAAAGTAAAAAGAAAAAAAAAGAATTTTATACCATTACACTCCTATCATTCAGCTTTTCTTACTATATTTCATGGATTCTTTCTTGTTATTCCCACTAGTTGCAGATGTTATCCAAGGCTCTGCCTTGAACCTTCTTCTCTTTTCAATCTTTATTGTATTACTTGATAATCTAACCAATTATCATCTATATGCAGAAGATTCCCATTTCTATATATCCAGCTTTAGTCTTTCTCCTAAGCTTTAATACTGCATTGGATTTCTTGACCTTAATGTTCTACCACTAGTTCAAACTTGGTGTATCCAAAATAAACTCATTTTTTTTTCCTTCTAAAACTTTTCCCTTTCAGAATTCCCTGCTCACTGTCAACAACATCCTTCCAGTTGCCCAAGCCTGAATACTTAGTGTTCCCTGAACTTTTTTTCTTTTTTCTTTTTTTTTGCTTTTTGCTAAGGCAATTGAGGTTAAGTGACTTGCCCAGGGTCACATAGCTAAGGAATGTTAAATGTCTGAGATCAGATTTGAACTCAGGTCCTCCTGACTTCAGGGCTGGTGCTCTATCCACTGCGTCACCTAGCTGTCCGCCTGAACTTTTTTCTTACTCACCCTACATGAATACAAATAGTTGTCATATTTTGTAGGTTGTTTTTTTTTTTTTTAACTTTCACATTTTCCTATTTGGCCTTTTCTTTCCACTCATACAGTCACAACCGTAATTCAAGACCTTTAGCCTGTTATCTGATCTACTGCAATAATCTTAAAACTGTGCTTCCTGCCATGTTTTTCCCCATTCCAACATATTCCCAATCAGTGGCCAGAGATTTTTCTAAAGCATATGATGACAATGACATCACCATACTGACTCAATAGACCACAATGACATTTCTATGACCTCCAGAATAAAACATAAAGTTATCTTTCAGTATTTAAAGATCTTTAGAACATAGTTCCTTCCCTAGACACTGGTCCCAGATTGCTTGAAGTTCCTCAAGCATGTTATTTTATCTGTAGTCTTTGTTCCTTTTCACTGGCTGTCCTCCAGGTCTGGAATGATCTCATTCCATTTAGTTCACTTCTTTGTTGCCTTAGCTTCCTTTATGACTCACCTCCAAGCTCATATTTTGCAGATAGTCTTTCCTCATCTGTCCAGCTACTGATGTCTTTTTTCAAATTATGTTCCATCTACTCTCATCTTCTATGTATCTAGTTATTCAAATGCTATTTTACTTCTCTGATCATTCTCATTAGTATTTTTTTTTCTTTAGGGAAGGAACAATTTTCTCTTTTTTTTGTATACATAGAATTCCTCACAATGCCTGGCAAATAGTATGAGATTAATAAAAGTTTGTTAACAAGCTAATTTTTTCCTTCAGATTGTATCACCTATATGAATTAGTTTTGATTTTCCTTGACATACTTTATTCTGTTTCCTGTATGTGTCCTTTCTTCCTTCCTTCCGCTCTACTCTGTAATATTCTTGTATTTTAGCTCCTTACCTTTCAAGGTATCCTATGTTCTCTCTGTTTTCCTACCACTAGTTGTTGTTTTTTTTTTTTTTACTATAATTATGTTGAAAGGGATCTGATGCACTCATTCACCACAAATTATCAATGATTGAGTTTTCCTTTCTAGCGTCTTCATAATCAAATAGAAAAGAAAATCTTTAAGGGAATGGAGCTCTATTTGTAAAATTTGTCAAGGTTGGGTAGTTTGGAACTATATTATTTAAATTTATCTCTTCTTTCTGGAATGACTTATGATGGTAAATAACAGATTAATACATACTGATTTAATATAAACATTACAGTTAAAGTCTGACCTCAGACTCTTATTAGCTAAGTAACCTTGGACAAATCACTTAACCCCATTTGCCTCAATTTCCCCAGCTGTAAAATGAGTTGGAGAAGAAAATGGCAAACTGCTCTAGTATTTTTGCCAAGTAAATACCAAATACAGTCACAAAGTATAAAACATGACTGAAAATGGTTTAAAAACTAAAAGAGATGATCCTGAAAGAGGATGGACTAGAAGTTTTCTCAAGGTCAGCCTCCTCAAGGCAACAGTCTTAGCATATTCTTTTATTTTATAACCATCATTATAATATATAATCTTTAAGAAGATGGAGGTTGATGGGCTGTAGACTACCCTGGACTTTGATCTTAAATGGAGAAACAAAAATTAATGGCCGTGCCTCAGAAAAGAATGTAGTTCATTCACATGGCAGTGTGCCATTATATAACACTTTATGATTTGTAGTGGCTGTCTCTGCTTCCTCAGAAGTGAATGAACTATTTTAAAGAATAATAATATTGAGTAGATATGTATAATATAATAATAAATGTTAATAAATATTTTCTTTAGGCTTTTGTATTTTTCAAATGTAGTTAGGGTGTCTCATTTGACTTTGTGTTTGAAAATTCATAGTAATGAAAATTACAGTTATATATGTGTGCATTTTGATTCAGGCTTAACTTTTATTCCTCCTTCTTCCTCCATTTTCTCTTGTGTTTTCCAGCTGCAGAAGGAATGGTATGTAATCTTCTGTGTTCAAGTGATGGCTGCTGGGGGCCAGGCCCAGACCAATGCTTATCCTGTAAACGTTTCAGCAGGGGAAGGACTTGCATTGAATCCTGTAACCTCTATGATGGGTAAGAAAACTTGCTCACTACTTTTTTGTCTCTTGTATTCTCATGTAGTTCTATCATCTTGACTTTTTTAGACAATATCAATCTGATAAACTTTGAGGGTGTACATATTGCTCAAGGTTTTCAGTAAACATCAGATACTTAGCCTTTGCTTGAGGGGGCAAATGCTTTATAGAAATGTACAAGATATTTCTTTAAAAAGGAAAAGAAGGCATAGATTTGGAATAAAATATATGGGTGTCTTACTTAGGAAGAGTGTTGTCAGATTCAACTAAATATGGATCCCTATTGGTCATACATTGACTTAAAAAACTCACAACTTAAAATTACCTGTTTCTTATTATCTGTTTACTTATTTTCTCAAATATTTACCGATTACACTTTAATATGAGTGCTGCTACAATAGGGACCCACTGCATCTGGTAGACAATGAGTTCTACAACTTGATGCTAAAATGTACATTCTAAAATAATTTTGTGAATAGCATGTAGATCTGATTGAATGATAATTTAAATAGACAGCTTGAATAATACATATAATCCTAACATATTCCTTGAAACAGATGATTGTCTCCAGTCTTCTTCCTTTTTGTAGCCCTTAGATTCTTCATTCCAAACTTAGGTCCACGTTAAATTTCCCTGTATTGTTTATAAATGTGCAGTGAAAGAATACTTCTAATTGTAACTTTGGCTTAGGTCAATAAAACAAGTCACTGATGTTTCCATACTGCTTTAAGATTTACAAAAATTTTTGTATACTTTATTAGCTGGTATGAATGTCATGATAACCCAATTAGATTTTTTTAAAAGCATTAATATTATCATTTTACAGATGAAGAAACTGAGTGTAAAAATGGGGGGGGGAGCAAGCACTTATTAAATACTGTGTCATGCACCATGATAAGGGTTTTAAAAAAACACATATTATTTAAATTGAGCTTATAACAATCCTCAGAAATAAATGTGGAAACTGAGTTGGACAGAGTTAAATGACTTGCCCAGGATCACACAGCTAGTAAGTCTCTGAGGCAGGATTTCTACTCAGTTTTCTTGACTTTAACTCCTACCCTCGATTTACTGTACTACCTAGCTGCATTAAGAGATGAGGTGACTCACCCAGGACAGTTAAAGAGCCTACATTTTGACTCAGTTCTTTCCAGCAATCTATAGTACAAGATACTCTTCTATATCAATCAGTGCAATGTATCTACAAGGTCTTGTGTTTGGGATGACTATTGTTTCAGTTTCTTAACTGATGATCTACCATGTAAATAGATAACAATGTTTGGTAGAAGTCTTTCTTGGAAATCTTCTCCTAGGACTGTAGCAACCATCTACAAGAACATGTTAATCCCTATATTTTAACTTCTGTTTTCCCTTAGGAACTACAGCTATCTTGTTGAAAACAATAATATCAACCCTGTACTTTGTGCAGAATTTCATATCCTCTTAAAATTTGTTTATCATGTTATGTCATTTCATGCATCATGGTTGTCCCTCATTACAAATGATGTGTCTTTTGTTTTTGTTATTGATCCCAAATCAGATGTTCTCATATGCTTAACTGCAAGGATTTTCAAATATTAGATTTGCTCTGTCTCACTTCAATGTCCTGTGTCCCCCATCTTCCTATAAACCTCCCAAAATTATCTTTTGCTGGATCTTTTTGGTTTATATTAGTGTCAAAGAATACTTGTAGTTAAGCACATAATAATTGAAGGGTGCAAACCTAGTTATACAGTCTCTTGGAAAGAAGGCAAAACATCCTCTATGAAATGAGGAAAAGATGAAAAAGAAATGTCTAAGTATGAAAATAACACTATATTTTGCCCAGAAACATCAGTTATAATTGAGAACAAATATTGCAACACATGATGTATCTTCTTCTGATGTGCCTTCTTTTATGCTTCATATAATTATTATGAAGATGTTTTACCTGATAAGTTACATAATGAAAGAATTTTTCAGAAGAAACAAAGTAAAGAGTTATCATGATAAAGGGGAGAGGGCTTGGAATAGGAAAATCTTGGATTCAAATCTTGCTTCAGAAATATACTTTGTATGACTCTTGGCAAGTCATCTACCTTCTCTGTGTCTCAGTTTGTTTTTTTTCATCTGCAAAATGGAGGAAATAGAGCGAATGATTATTTAGTTCTGTTTTAATTCTTAAATTTATGAGCCTATGATATATGTTTCTGAAAAACAAAATGACCTGAATATGTGGTAAAAGCAAGAAATCATTTATGTACTACCTATTGCCATCACTGCAAGATTAATAGAAATAAGGAAAGTCCCAGAACTCTGAGTGGATCCCCTCTGCCTAATTTACACAGAAATATAGAAATGAATCATACAAAATGAGTAGACCTTAGGGCATTACAATCCACATCATTGGAGGGAATACTCAAAAAATATTTGGAGATTTAAGATGAGATCCGAAAAGAGGTTAGCATTTACCTATTCTTAGATAAAAATATGTATTTATCTTTAATTGGTGGAGGACAGGTTTTTAGAATTATATTGATAGACTATATTTTATATGACTGAAATCTTGATTTGGGATGTTATCAGGAAATAATGTTATACAAAGGAATTTCCAAAGAATCTGAAAGTATTCTTTTGAAAAATTCAATTTAATTTGATGAGAACTTATTAAGTACCTATATACTAATATATATTTTTTCTTTTCTTTTCTTTTTTTTTCCTGAGGCAATTGGGGTTAAGTGACTTGCCCAGGATCACATAGCTAGGAAATGTTAAATGTCTGAGGTTAGATTTGAACTCAGATTTTCCTGACTTCAGGGCTGATGCTCTATCCATTGGGCCAACTAGCTGCCCCCCCATATGCTAATATATGGTAGTTTCTAGGATTACAAATGTGTGTGTGTGTGTATGTGAGAGAGAGAGAGAAAAAGAGAGAGAAAGAGAGAGAGAAAGAAAGAGAGAGAGAGAGAGAGAGAGAGAGTCAGAGTCCTTATATCCAGTTAGCAAGAATTCTCCTGGGGATAGGAGCTACAAAATATTGACAGATACATGTGTGTGAATACAACATTTTTAAAAAATAGGTAGAGATTAACTAATAAGTGGAGGAATCAGAAGAAACTTTTTAAAAGAAATGGTATTTGAGATAAAGTTTGAAGAAGATGGAGTTAGTACAAATACTAAGGTATTTGTAAGGATGGAAAGTATTCTAAGCATAGAGAATAATATATGCAAAGGAACAAAGATGTAGAATGGAAATTAAGGAAGAGAGTAGCATATAAGCTGAAATGAGGTGGAAAGCTTAACATGGAGAGTATATGGACACCTGTAAGAGCTCTGTGGATACATTTTAGGAGGTCACAATGAATTTGGATGAGAAATTTTATATATTTATAATAGTAGCAACAATTTCAATAATAATATTTGACAATTTAAAGTTTATAGAGCCCTATACAAAAAATATATTACTTCTTTTCATTCTCAAAACACTGGAAGAAAAGTGACATTTAGTCCTTCATATATGTATATATATATGTATGTATATATATATATATATATGAAAAATTAGACACAGCTATTTACAATTAGTAAATATCTAAGGCTAAATTTGAGTTCAGTTTTCCTGAAATCAAGACAATCTTTCTATTTATCCACTGTACCACCTAGGTGCTTTTCCCCATACCCCAACACCCACTAATCTCTAACTCAAATTTATTATACCCTTTAATTGTGAAGGGAGGTACCAAATGTCATTTTAAGAAGGGATTCATGGACTTCTCCAGACTACCTAAAGGGACCATGACACAAAACAGTTAAGAATGGCTAGAACAAAATGTGTGAGAGAGTGTATTAATGTGAATAATGTTAATAATCCCTGAGAGCAAAGCTGGCTCCAGATTGTGAAGGGTTTTAAATACCAAACAACTGAGCTCATATTTCATCATAGAGGCAATAGGGATCTCTGAAGCTTCCTCAGCAGGATTGGACCTGAGTTTTAGGAATATCATTTTGGCAGCTGTGTGGCAGATGCAATTATTACATAGTTACCAGATGTCCTTTTTTAATTTGAAAATCACTGTTGTTAGAAGTAAACTGTGAATTATCCTTTTAACAACTTTTGCAAATTCATAGATTGAGGATCTCTTCCTTTAGTCTCTACCATGGATTGTCAATTAGAGGCTATAGGATCTTTAAAGTAGAGAACCACTCCCTCTTGAAGTCCAAATTTGTGCTTTACCAGATTGGTGGGAAGTCAAAAATATGTAAAATAATGGAAACTTCATAATTGGAGAATTGAATTTTTATTCTCTGGCTTTCAACCACTGAGTGTCTAATAATCTCTGTGTAAATATAGACTCTAGTCCATTAGAATATAGAATAGTTAGAATAGAATAAGTTATGTTACAGAGTTATATTTCTTGCCAGCATCACATGTATTCACTTAATTCTACACCCTCTACCATCTCATCTCTCAATATCATTGATTTTTAGCTACTTTTGCACATGTACCATAAACAACAGAAGTTGATAGATGGGAGACACATGATTATAATAAAGGCAAATATCCACAATTTAGGAGATGGAACAATAATTTTTAGATATCATAATTAAAAAGTTGTAAGTTTTCTCCTAAAAAAACCTTTTGCATTTATAAGCAAAAATGATTTAATTCAAATTAATCTAAATAGGAGAATATAACTAAATCAAAAAAGTCCTTAAAAAAATTTATCATGAGGCATGCTGTTGCGGCTGTCTTAAGGGCTCACCTTGTATGAGCCCTTTAATCTCAGAGGAGAGATGAATGAGGCAGGGGAACTCATAGAGTGTGAAAAAAGCTCCAGTTTATTATGCTACACAGCCTTGTTGATATACATTTTTTGCAAGAGTGATCAGTGTGTGAACAGTAGACAATCTCCGATCACCATTCAGAGAAGGAGTTCGTGGGCATTGCATATGCATGACATCTGCCAAAGGGAGGAGAGCCAACCCAGCCATGTCAGCAACCCACTCACAGGCTAGAGACCCTGTCAAGGCATCCCTGCTCACGAGCAACTAGCTGTGACCCTCAGGCTCAACCCATGCCAAGCATCAGTGCTCGTTGGTCAACAAGGGCGTTTCTGCAATGTGGCAGAAAACTTATTGTGTACCACAGATCAAGGTGGCCTCTATACTCCCTCCCTATAGGGTCCCATAGTCTGGCAGCATGCTCTCTAGAAAGGTGCCTTAATAATTTCCCCTCAAAAATCATTGCCTGGACTTTTGAGAAATAAATTTACCTATCATTACACAACCATAATATATCGAAGGCAAATCTTGAACCCAATTTTTCTTGATTCAGAGACCAACTCTTGATGAAAAAGAAGAGAATGTTGATTATGATGATAATAGATTTATATACCACTTTAAGGTTTATGAACCACTCTATAGTTATCATCTCATTTATTCTTACTGTTATTTCTGGGGAAAAGGTACTCTTGTTATCCTCATTTTATAGATTAGGAAACCAAAGCAGATAAAAGTTAAATGATTTGCTTAAGATTACATAGTAAATATCTGAGGCAGGATTTGAAAACTGATTTCTTGACTCTAGGTCCTTTGCACTATTCACTACACAATGCTGCATATTAAGAATACTAGAGCAGAAATCTAAACAACCCAAAATCTATCACATTAAGATTTTCTTCCAATGACCTCTACTTTAAAACTGAGAGAAGCCTCTTTTTGAAGATTCATCAAAAATAAATTGAAGAATATTGAGCTTTTAAGGATCAGTAGCATTCATGTAACTTAGCAACAGCAAAAAAAAAAATAATAATGCAATAGCTATCCTCAGGTGTTAAAATATATTAAGCTTTAGCCTCAAGTAATTTTTGATGATTTTTAAACTCTATACCCACAATCATTAATTTTAGGCAAAATGATAAAAATGGCTCTGCCATGTCAATGAAATCTTCACTTTTGTACTGTAGGCTGAATTGAATCATATTACATGACAAAGTAGCTTTCCCCTAAGTGGAATTGAGTATTCTCTCCAGCGGAGAATATAGAAAACCATCTGGCCAACATTTGTATTTTCCCCTAATGGAGAAGTTATTCCTCCATGTACAGGAAAACAAACAAACAAAAAAAAGTTCCAAAGTTTATAGCATATATAGAAACAACTCTATTATTTATCTTTGAAAGAAGAGTTTTTAGCAGATGTTATGTATTTCATGTCGATGGCTTTTTTTGCTCACTTGTCCTCATGTGCCTGATGTTTTTTCAGTGAATTTCGAGAGTTTGAGAATGGTTCTATCTGTGTGGAATGTGATTCTCAATGTGAGAAGATGGAAGATGGCATCTTGACGTGCCATGGACCGGTAAGCGTGAAGTAAATAAGATATTGTAACATCACTGTTTGTAGCTATGAATTTTAAAGGACTTACAAATATGCTTTATCATAGCATTGTTTCATTTATTCGTTCATCTAATCTTTGTTGTACATTTGATGTGATATATAACTTTCATAGATACCAGAAAGGAGTTAATAATACAAAAGCATATAATTTCCTGTTCTCAAGAAGCTTATAATCTAGTAGTGTAAATAAAATGGCAAATGATGAAACTAAAGCAGTATAGTTATAATATACCATTATTAAAAATGGTACAAAGTAATTATATCAACTGTTATGGGTATTTGACAAGAGGAGGAACAGAGTGATCAAAAAAAGATTTCCTTGGAGAAAAGAGATTTGAGGATAATGCAGCATACAGATAACTGCTGCTTATTTGACAGTTATACTTAAAGCAGAGCCTTCTTTTTTGTCATAAATTATCCACAAATTAGTCTAATTATTATTATTAAAGTCACTATGACTCTTTCATCCCATATTATTATAATAAGCCTTCACATCACTTTTCAAGGGATCAGTATTATCATGTCTCAACTATCTTTAGGCATCTGTAAATGTAGGGGCAAAGATTTCTAGTATAGACAAACATTAATCCAAAAGGAAACATTAAAATGTTAACCATTTGTTTCATCATCAAATTTAGGGAACATCTATAATCTTTCTTTTCCATTCTCAATCCCAGGCTACTGATTATTACAAAAGTAACATAATCATGCATATTGGTTCATGCTAGTTAGCTTGAATTGGTATAACTCAGCAAACCATTTTTCAGTTCTTCCAAACTTTTCATTCTCTTCTTAATTTCAACTGTAACCCTTTTTCCTCACTCAAAATAGATTACCTTGACTTTTTAAAAAGTAAAATCAAACCAAGCAAAAAACATTTAAATATATTTGTTCTCTGAATTGACACACCATTTTAAAACACATACTCTTTCCCTTTCTCCCCCTATTCTCTTTCCAGTGATAACTTCTTTGTTTCTTGAGTCCTTGATCCCAATGTTTCTAATTTCTTTTGGAACTTTGGTTCATTATTTATCCCTTTAGTTTCTTGTTCCTTTATTCTTTCCGTGTCTAGGGTTTGAATCTGTCATCTAATTTATGTAAGAAACTCTCAGATGAGGAAATTTATTCTATCCATGCAGGTCAATACCTTTTCTGAAACTTAGAATTCTAGAAAGTTTCCTAGGTTAGTAGGAAATGAGATGTTACCCAGGATCACACAAACATTATATGTCAGAAGTGAAACTTGAACCCAGTTCTTTGTGACTCTGAGGTTTGCTCTCTGTCTACTACCCTTCTCTTTGTCCATAAATAATCTCATTTTCCCTTTCCTAAGAAAACCATTTCTTGACTCATTCCTTCTTCAAACTTTTATAGGCCTTTTGCATTTCAAAGCCAAGATTCTAGAAAGAGTTTTGTCTATTCTACTTTGTCATGGTTGACTTGCTCTTTCTTATTTGGCTTCTATCTCCAAGATTCTGACTCATGCTTATTGAGTGGCAAAATCTCCCTTTCCCTCTTTCTGTGTTTGTCTAGCACTAATTAGAGTGCTTCACATATAGCAGATGCTTAATAAATGTTTATTCAATGACTGACCAGTCTACTATAACTTTCTTTTCAAAGATGCCCATTGACATTCTGATTACTAAGTTTCAAGACCTTTTCTCAATCTTAATAAAGCTCTTCCTGCAGGAGGAGATTTTGGAGTTTATAATTACCCCTTTCACCTCTCTGCAATTTATAATTTTATTCATAATTTTTAGGTGGTGGGAATTCTGATCCACTGAATCCCATTAAAAACTGAGACTAGTTGTGTGATGGAATTATTTAAGGAGAAGGACCTTCATAAATTTCTGGAGCAATTTCTTTTTTTATATTTATTTGTTCCTATATATTATTCTTCAAATCCTACCAAAAAATAGCTCTTTGAGGTAGGGATTATAGCTATTATAGTATAAGTCATCAAGTTTATTGTTTTCTTGTGAATAGATCTGAAATTCTCAAACATGACATGGTCGATCCTGGAAGAAAAGGCTTTCCTTAAGAAAACTCAATTTTAGCATGCTTGGACATAAGCAGTATTAAGCTGGAGGGTGTTTCAACTAGAGCGCAAGTTTTTTTTTGTTTGTTTGTTTGTTTTTTTCTTTCTAAATTTAATTCTTCAAGACACATATAACAAACTGAAAATTACATATTCAGTGCTGAACTCAGTATTTGTATTCAAATCCCAAGCCTACCATTTAATATCTATGTATCTTTGGACAAATCTCTATGAACCTCAGGTTCCTCATTTGTAATAATAAGGAAGGTTGAGTACATTGATTCTATAGTGTCTTGCTCTAGGGCCATTATTCTATGAACCAGCACCTTGCTCTGGGCTACACTTCAGACTTTCTCCACCAAGCTCAAGAAACCTCTTTACCCTGGAAACTCATTCTAGCATTTAAATTTGCACATTGGAAATATCCTTTAATCCTATAGCTTCTAAAACTAAAAACCATTAAAAAAAAAAGTGATTGAATTTTGCTGGAACTATCAAAGAAAGCAAAAAGCCTATCTTTTTAGTTCTAAACTGCATTCCTGGCTCTCTTTAAGTTGGCTTCCAAGTTTACCCTTCCCTCTTCCCCATCCCTCCCTTATCATCTTCCATTTAAAGTTGGTTTTTTTGTTGTTTTTTTTTTTTTTCTCCCAGAAGAATGGATATTTCTTTAGGGCTTGGACTGAATATCTTTCAGTCTGTATTTATAATCCCACTAGTTAGCATGATGCCTGAAGCAAGCAAACTCTTTAAAAAAATGTTTGATTAACAAGATCATCTAGAAGAGATAAAAACAAGTCATAGCTTTTTATCAGTGAGGCTAGAGGAAACTGATGTGAAGATTTGCTTTGTGGTCTGCTAAAGTAGTCATAACAATGATGCTGCATTCATATGTTTTTCATATAATGCATGGATTCAACTGGATTAGAGACAGAAACCTAGAGACAGAGACAGAGGCAAACTATAAAGGAGAAAAATAAGAGACAAGAGAAAAATAGTTTTCTAAATCCTTTTTTAGATACAGGTTTTGCTTACTTATCAGAGAGAAAAGGTACTTCTTCATTTAGAGATATACAGTTTATACCTTCTAGCTTTTAGCCAATCCCCAGATGGGGATCTAGATTTTTGAGTTAAGAGGTGGCCTGGAGTCATAGATAAGAAGAGGATATTGTCTTCACTTCCATTTTCACACATCATGTTTATCAGTACCTTCAAAGCTCTTAGGTTCTTTGGGGATTTAGGTCCAAATGATCAGTTTAAGTATATAAAACCAAATCTATAGCCATCTGAGTTTCTTTAAATTTCTTTTTTTATGGTAATGAAATTGGAAGTCATTTTTATTTTTCTCTGGGATTTTTAAAACACTTAATGAATTTTGTCATGTTTAGAAATCCATTTATGTTTAAAAAAATTCATGTTTATCTAAATCACAGTTTTAGGAACATTTAAAAAACCAGGAGAATAGAACACACTGTACCTGATCATATTTAAAACTAAAATGCAAATGGAATTTGAGTTTAATGCCCATATTGCCTTTGTCTCTTTTGCTCAGGCAGTTCATTTTTACATTGCATGATTCTTAATCCAGAACAGAAAAACCCAATTGACTCATACATAGTAAGTCTTTCTTTTCCCCCCAGCTCAGTAAGAAGACATAAGGCAAGTCAATTGTCTTGTAGGATAATTTAGGTGTGCTACTGTGCATACTTGTGCAGCAAATGATTTCTTTTAATAGGCAACAATATGTGCATAAGTGCCCAGGAGCAGGTGTTAAAATTGGAAGCATGAAAACTGTACTCTTTGATAGGAGATAAGAAGTCATTATTAGCAGTCTTTTCCCAATGTACAGACTAAGCATTCTTTAAGCTATGGGTAGAGAGCCAGATGGGCAGCTACACACAGTGTATAGAATGCCAGTCCTGTACTCTAAACGACTCATCTTTACAAGTTCAAATCTGGCTTCGGACATTTATTAGCTGTGTGACCCTGGACAAGTCACTTAACTCTGCTTCAGATTCCTTATTTATAAAATGAACTGGAAAAGAAACTGGCAAACCAGTCCAGTATCTCTTCCAAGAAAAACATCAAATGAAGTCATAAAAAGTTAAGCATGACTGAACAGTCACAAAATTTATTGAAAAGACAGAGGAAGACTTTGAAATCAGAAGTACACGCTTATCTATCAATTTTGTCACTGAAGAAAATGGGCCCAGACTTAATGTATTTGTCATAAACATCCCTTCTACCAAGTTCATTTCAGAGTGCAGCATACTCAATTGACCAGTTTCTCCCTTGGTTGAAGAACAGTGCTTGGGCTATCTACCCAAATCCTAATGAGTTAAGCATGTTACTTTTCAGAGCTGGATCATCTACTTTGAATACCAGTCCACTTTTCTATGCATTCTAGTTTGTGACCTCTTATTATTCTTCAAAACTTTACAAAGAGCTAGTTGCGAGCTAGTCTCTTCTATCTCTAATACGAATTCACCTAAGATCTAGAAAGAAATCTAAAAAGAAACCAAAGGAACAAGTGGTCTCATGCAATTCACAACCAGTTTGATGAAGTGATGATATAAGGCAACCAGTAACAGTATGTACTGTCTTTCTCTGTCCAGAAGCTTAAATCATTTATTATTACTCTTTCAAAAGGGAGAGAAAGAGAACTTTTGTTTGTGCCAGTTTAACAAATTGAACTTCAACCTCAATAAAAAGATTTCTTATCATCGAACAGCAAATTATCAGGAAATATTTAAAGGTTTGCTGTACAGGCTTTGAATTGAGGGTAGAATCCCTACATCTCACAGTACCATATATTTCCATAATCAGGAACCCTAAGCTTTCATGAGGATTGGCACCAGGCAGTAGTCTATTATTCATGGTTGAAGGTCCCTAAGGATCAGTCCCCATTTCATTATACACTAAATATTTAATTGAGGAAGACAAAGAATATTAGTGTTCAGCTACTGGGAGGATGAAAGGAATTGGAATTTCTAAGGGTGTATCGAAGGTCAGAGATTTATTGAGTTATCTGCCATGTGAGTGCTACAGGGCTTAAGGGGAAGGGATTTCAAAGGGGATTGTTCCACCATCATTGGAAAAGAGTGAGAAAGAGTATGTTTTATGTGAACTTTGAAATAAATTAGGAATTCTGAGAGGTCTTGATGCAGTGATATGTGATCACAGCATGGGGTATTACTTATACAAAGACTGAAAAATAGAAAATGGAATTTTATGTATGAGAATTTTGAATGAGGTTCCTTTAGCCAGAACATAATTTGGGAATGGTGACAATATGTGATAAGGCTAGAAAAGGTTTGAGTCATGCTGTATTGGGCTTTCAACATAAGCTGTTGGGTGGACTGTAATACAAATTCAGTATTTTATAGGGCTTATTCCTTCCTTCAATTTCTAAAAATCATTTTGCTTAATGTCAAAATTAGAAAACGAGAAAGAAATACAAGATAAAGTATTGACAATATAGACCATATCTCGAAAATGTTGAACAATCTATTATTTTATACAACTCACAGAAGAAATTGTTATATAATAGAGGATGTATCCTATATTTATGACCTTGGATCTTCTTGGACTTCTCAGTGTCTCAGCCAGTTAAAATGTATAGAAAATAATATATAACAGAGAAGTTACTAATTATCATCAGTAGGAGTTGCTACATTTAGAGTACCCTATACTGATGAAACCACAAGTTCATTCACCCCGACTACCCACCCCCCCAAAAAAAAATCCTCATATGTGATCAATCGGTAGAAGTTGCAGTGACAGACTTTTTCCATGTAAGGAAAAACCTTCTTAACTTTTAGGACTTTTCAAGATTGAAATGAACTCCCTTGATAAAGAGGGAATGCCTCCTTATTAGAGTTTATCAAGTAAAGGCTAGATGATATTTGGAGAGTTCCCAGATTGAATTAAATGGTCTTTGATGTTATTTCCAATCCAAAGATTTTATGATACTAATATCTACCATTTTAGACTAATGGAAAGCAATAGACAAAGGAGAACTTAAGAGTCAGGAAAGAACAATGCTCAGGTTCTTCATGAAGTATGAATTCTTACCACCTCTAAATATTATCATTTCCAACAAATCACTGATGCAAAATACCATTACAGAGACTGTAAAGGAAAATAAAATAAAAGCTACCGAAAGTATTTGAACTAAACAAACTTCACTAGATCTTTTACAAATACAGAAAGTCAAAACTGATTTAGTCTATGAATGTATTTACAAAGTGGTAGAGAGAGTGGAAAAATTTACTTCATAAATAAAAGAATAACCTTACTGGGTTAATCCTAAAAGGAATTTAGGGTGCTAATAGGTGTTAGCTGTGGTGATGCTTCACATGCAGACTTACTCCCAAAAGGAGTTACCTATAACAAGGAGAAAAACACCATAAGGCAGGATTATGACAGGGTGACCCTTAAAAGAGTTAGATATAATCATTGACAGGTAAGCTAGTGAAGCTTATCAAGGTTATACAGTATGAGCAGATCCTTTATAAGGAAAACATAATTTGGGGGGTTTGACATCATAACTTGACTTTCTAAATGGATATAATAAAAGTGGGAGTTTCCAGAGAATTGTACCTGGAATGGGTATGTAATCAAACGTCCACTTGGAAAAAAAGGGCTTCTTAAGAGCAAAAGGCCCTCTTCAGGCTGAGATGATGCTCTTACCCCTTACCTCAGGGAGAGTCATAATCCTATAAGTGCTTTAGGCTTTCTCTGCTAATGCCCCCCTGGATACCTAGGATCTTATCAATATTATACATATAATAAATATGATACCCACAGTTATGTAATATAATATAATATAAAAATGAAATATAACATAAAATAAATATATAATATAACAAATGTATATTATATTCATTAATTATACTTATATATAAAAATATATATTTATGTGTTCAATCCATTTATTAAGACTTTTCACTATAATGCATACAAGTCATCACTATCCAATGTTTGAAGAAATGACCCATTACTTCCTAAAGTAGCCTCCAACACTTCTGCACAATTCTTATTGTGAGAAAAATAATTCCCTCTTATGTGAAGATTAAATTTGCATTTTTACAAGCTCTGACTCTGGGTTTTGTTCTCTAGAGGGCAAATAACATAAGTCTAATCTTTCTACTATATAGCATCCTTTCAAATATTAGGAGACAAATAACATGTATTCTCCATTCTAAATATATTTACTTTTTTCAACTAGCCATTGTTACCTTTCAGATTTTCCTTCTCTAGAAGCTTTCTATATGATTGCTATCCTTTCTAAAATACAATGTACAGAACTTAACATCTTATATGTAATATAACTAGGGTAGACTGTCTCAGCACTATTAACCTGGAATCTATAAAGCTCTTAGGGTAATTCAAAATCATAGCTCTTCTAGACAAAAATGTAATTTGACCCAGAAGAGCAGCATGGCTATAAAATAGTTTATGTGAAAAAAATCTGGAGATTTTAGAAGCTTGCAAGCTCAGTATCAGTTGATAGTCAACAAGCCCAGGTGAATCTAAGCTGTAGTAAAAGATGCTTAGTATACCTATTAGGCAGATGATAATCCTGCAGAAAGTCAATATTCAGACTGCATCTTGAGTATGTGCTCACTTCTACATAACAATATTTTATAAAGGTTATTGATAAGATGGAGTCCATCCTCAGAAGGACAATGAGAATGACAATACAAAGTTCATGCCAAAAACAAGCCAAATACAATGAACTGTGAATGCTTGGCTTAGAGAAGAAATAATGGCTGTGTTCAAGTATTTGAAGGACTATCATGAAAGAGGAATTAGATTTGTTCTTTTTCAGTCCATGAAACACAAAGAAGAACAATAGATAGGTATTGCAAAGAGTTGGATTTAAGCTCAATATAGAAAATACCTTTTCAACAATTAGACCCATTCAAAAGCTGCTTTGGTGGCCTTGGGAGGTAATGGGGTTTCCCTCTTTTTAGATCTCTAAGCAAAGACTTCGACAAATGCTTCTCAGGGATATTGAAGGGGACATTTTCAAAATAGAGAACTATCCTTTAACTCTAACATTCTTTGAACCTTTGAAGATTATAAGCAGATTCACCTCACAAAGCAAGAGAAGAATTCAGTAATCTAGGCGCAATGGACTTAACTGAAACGGAGCAATTAGAGATAACTAACAAAGCAGTTAGAGATAAAACTGAAGGGAAAACTAAAGAGATGTGAAATAGAAGACCTGTCAGCATTTCTAGGAATCAATTTTCATTAATGATGATAATGGAGCCTTTATATTTAGACTCTTCAAGCACCTTTGTCCCTGACGTATTTCTATATAAAATTGGAAAGAATTTTTAGGAAAATGAATTTAGATTAAATAGCTTCTGAATTCTTAGAGTTATTCTAGTTCTGAAATTCTATGATTTTACTATTTACTGTTCTAGAGCAATGGAATGGCATTTGTTTAACGCTTGGAATTAGGGAAGAGAAATATGCTACTTCTTGTAGTAACTTGAACTCTACTCAATTCTTCCAAATGTTGCCATTTCCAATTTTTAACTGATACAAAATTATTGTTGCAACAGGGAAATTAAGAGAATCCCATACTCGATTGAGCCAGAAAATACCAGATCTCTTTGTTAAGTGTAAAGGCATATTAGTTATTAAAACTGGACCAAACAAAGCACACACAAAAAATATGTTCTTGGAGGCATCATATTTTTGAAGATACCATTTCACATTTAAATATATCTAAAAGGAGAAAGACCCAAATAAATGGAAACAAATGTAGACAATAATTGAAAGGACTTTAAACTGGAAAAAAATGGAGAGGACTTCAATAACTAATCCATATGCCTACTTTCTTTCCTTTATAAAAGTTTTAGGAAAATTCTTTATCAGTAGATTGATATTATCTTGGTGAAAATACAAGAAAAAAGGCATATTTTAGTAAATGATTTTATGTATCAAACCTCATCCTTAAAGTTACACAATTTATGGATATAAGTATTAAATACATTATCCCACCTTGTCTTTCAATGAAGTAGAGCAAAATTTAATGAAGTAGAGGAAAAATCTTGTTTTAAAGACCTTTTTATGACAAGATTTCTCCCATGCAAAAGATGAGATTCTAGGAGAGTTCTGAAAGATATAATCACATAGATAACTTGCTTGCTTGCTCTTTTTGACAGCCCTGAAAATAGTAGCATCTGGATCCTACCCCAACTACTGTCCCTGCTTCCACTCAACCCTGGCAACAAGTATCCAGTGGAACTATTTTTGAAGAGAAGAGGCACACTATAAGTTCTACTACCAATCAACCAATTAATCAATTACCAAATATTTATTAAGCACCTACTATGTTAGTCCCCATACCAAGTGCTGTGATACAAAGGCAAAAATAGTCTTTGTCCTTAAGGAGCTGTCATTCTACTAATATAGATAATATATAAATAACTAAGTACAGACAAGATACATAGAGTATATATATGTATATATACATATATATACATACATACACACACATATATATGAAGACAATTTCATAGGGCAGGAACACTGGCAACTTGAGAGAATAGGAAAGGTTTCCTACCGAAAATAAGATTCAAGTTATTTCTTAAGAAGTCAAAGATACTAAGAAGAAAAGCAGTAGAAGAAAGCATTCCAGATATGTAGGATAGTTGCTGTAATATCATGGAAACAAGAGATTAAATATCATGTATGAGGAATAGTTGAGCATGCAAATGTAATTGGATGCTAGAGTATGTGAAAGACAATGAATTATAAGAGAACTAAAATATTAGGAAGGGTCCAAGTTGTTAAGAGTTTTAAATTCCAGAGGACTTTAGGAAAATAAGACCTGGTATCTACCTCTTCAGGAGCCACATCCTCTACTTCATAGTCACAGTCACTAAAGACCTAGAAAAGAGAATTCTTGCCTCCAAATTCCTTGGAACCATGAAATGGTTCAACTCCTGTGTTTTTCTCAGTTGAAATAATACTAGGGAAGAAACATTACCATATGCTTTGTTGTAGAACCCTAAGGACTAAATGGTTTTACTATGTAACTTAAAGCCAAAACTTCTCTGATTGAAATGTGAGCTCCTAAATAACAGGGACTATCTCAATTTTCTGTTTGTATTGCCAGCATTTAGCACAGTGTTTTAAACATATTAAGTACTTAATGGTTTTTGTAATTTTTTTCATTCACCATTAATATTTAGCATGCTGTACATAAGGAAAAATATTTCCATTTGAGTATGTTAGCAACTATTTTCAGGGTCGTCACTTCCCATTTCAAAGTTGTAATGAAGATGATTGAAATGGTCTCAGAATAAATGTGGTATTGCCATATGTTGTTGTAATCTAATGTCACTGTCAAATTATTGTGCAAGGGAAATGCTGTTATTCCTCATTCCACTGAATTGATCTCTTGCCATTTTAGTCAGTTTATATTGGGAACAAAACAAGAAAAGTTATGAGAAGAGAAGCTAGAATTGTGTTCATATGGTAGATCCAAGAAATTTTGATAAAGGAAGAAAACTGTAATATTCCTAAAATAAAACTTTTTTTTGGTATTATTCTCTAAAGGTCTTGTTTGTAATAAGGTGTCCCAAGAATTTGCTGTGTTTTTATTACAATTAATTGTTTTTACAATATGCCTTTCAGTGTCTTTGAGGATACATTGAGGAAACAATGTATTCCTAGCAAGCCAACTTCCTTAATAATTTCAGAAGAAAGGTCATCCATTTTTCTTTCTCTTCTCATTTGCAGGGACCAGATAACTGTACTAAGTGTTCTCATTTTAAGGATGGTCCAAACTGTGTGGAAAAATGTCCTGATGGATTACAGGGTGCCAATAGCTTCATATTCAAATATGCTGACCAGGATCATGAATGTCACCCCTGTCACCCAAATTGCACCCAAGGGTAAGTTTTCTCAAAGGGAAAATTTTGACTCTTGTAAATGTGGAAGGCCAAAGGTTAGACGTTTTAAATTGGTCAGAAGAAATACTTTCTATTCATTTTGAAACACTTTTTTATCCTAGGCCCTAATATTGTTTTATATCTGATGCTTTGAGTTTAGAGAGACATTGAAGTGAAACAGTCAATTAGAGAATTATCTTTTCTCTACATCAATATTTTTCATTCCATGATAACTAATTTAGTTTCAACACAACTTGGACCATTCAAGAATCCGATAGTTGCTCATTATATAATAGTATAACAATATTTTTCTTTTACAATTTAAGTGACTTAAAGGGACAGAGTATAAAATGGAAAAAAATGGCATTAGATTAATTTGATTGATCCTTGAAGATGGGACCAATATATAAATACTCCACATCATGGGAAATTTTCTGGCTAAAAGGAGAGAATTTCATCTTTGCTAAGGAGATTGTGAAGAGGATGTTATTCTTCAGATGGGTTAGAAATTCAAGAGCCTCTGAGTTCCTTTCCAATTTTGAGAGTTGGTAATAATATTTTTAAAGCTGATATTTATTAAAATTTTGATTCAAGGACACAGGTTTTTTTGGTCATAAATGTTTTTTTAGTGAAGAGCTATCCCTTTGATCCAGAGTTTTGTCCAACTCCTTCAGAACAAGTGGGAATGACGGATGAAACAGAAATACTTGAGAAAACAAATGTTAAAAAAAAAAAAACTGACCTAGACAGATACATTATTTAAAGACTATTTTAATCTCATATTATCTTATAACCTTGAATTATTTTTAAGCAATATATTAAATTTAAAGATATGTATGTCTCTTCATTTAGTTAATAAAATTTATTTTACAATGACTATCATATTCCCACATATTTCCTGAAGACTACATGTTAAGGGGCAGCTAGGTGGCCCAGTGGATAGAGCACCAGCCCTGAAGTCAGAAGGACCTGAGTTCAAATCTGGTCTCAGACACTTAACATTCCCTAGCTGTGTGACCTTGGGCAAGTCACTTAACCTCAATTGCCTCAGCGGAGGGAAAAAAAAAAAGAGTAAATGTTAATCCTTTTTGGGGAGACTGAAGACATAATCATACCTAAACTTTTTTTTTTAAATTTCTTGAACTCCAACTAGGGGTCAATGATCAAAAAAGACAATGAGAAGCCTGACTATAAAACAACTGATAAGGAAGCAGGAAAAAAGGAAAAAGAAGAGAAAACATAAGAAGAAAATATGAAGAAATAATTTCACCCACCTATTTTCTATCTAGGAATGTAAACAATTTAACCTTTAAATAACATATTTTCCCCTGTTTACCTTTCTATGCTTCTCTTGAATCCTATATTTGTAAATTAAATTTTCTATTTACTTCTGAGTTTTTTTTTTTCAATAGAAATGATTGAAAGTCTCTTACTTCATTGAAATTCCATCACCTCTCCTGAAAGATGATGCTGAATCTCACTGGATAGTTACACCTACTTATTAAAAACAACTGTCTATAGGACATTTTTTTTTAGCAGTGCCTTTTCCCCATTTCCTTCTAAAACCAACTTATTCTAGAACTGAGAGGCTTTCCCCCCTTAAGCTATAACACAAAGTCCTCCACCTACCATTATGGATACATTAACTCTGGCAGGTAAGTATGAGAATTCATCAAGATCTTCTTTGCTAGTTTAATGACCAGCTGGTAAGGAGATATTGCAGAAACTAAGCAACCAACACTATCTACTGCCAGAGGAAAAGGCATCCATTTTGAAGTGTTTCAAACATTTTCTACAGGATGAGCATCAGCAGCTTAAGCTATTTTCCTCAGTGTCAGTCCTTAAAAGGTGGAGTACTAAAAACACTGCCATCCAAGTTCAGTTCAGCCAACATATCTTTGTCACTTCCTTGAGTAATGTATGCTAGCACAGAGACCCATTGAGACTGAAATCATCATGAAGAAGTATTTTATTGAGGAAGCTAAAAAGTGATAAGTGGGTACTAGTTGTGTTTTTTGGAGGGTGCTTTTACCTGAGTTAAAATGTTTCATGAAGAACAACTGGTACCTTCGGAAAGGAAGGGTCAGGAGTGGGATGAAGGAGGGGTGGGGGAATGAAGGGGTAAAAGGATAGGGGAGAGGGAGCTTTACTTGGTAAAATAATCATCCGCAAGAGGGTTTTATTGTTTTGCAGCTAAAATTAAACCAGTAAATTATTCAATATAATGTTGATGTCAACAGCTGTTGCCATTCAAAATGAGACCTTTTGCTGCTTTTGCAAATCTAATTACAATGGAACCATTAGGGAAATGAAAGTGAGATCACAGAGACAGAGGCTGGATCTGTTGCTGATATGTCTTCCTCCTAGCTCTTTTAAATCACAGTTATGCAATAAAGGGAAATACATATAGGCGGGAAGATAGAAGTAGAAAACTCTGAAAAAGAGATCGTTTTCTCTGAACTGCAAGATCTTGGATCCTGGCCAGAAGGGAGGATGAAGATGTATTACAGAGAAGAACAAATCCCAAAAGCTTACCTTGGAACTGAGAGCAAATAGAAAGGAACCAGCCTTCAACAGTAGGATGTTCAAGGTTGTGGATAGATAGAATTGGAATGGGGGCCTAGTTTAATCATGTTGGGGGGCAAATGCCTAAGTGGAGTCTCTAATGATTGATTCATCCCCATGTGTTTTTAATTTGCATTTTAGCCTTGGGCTTTCCCTTGTTCCAACAACTTCCCTGATGCCTATGATCGCTGAATCCAGATGTGTGAATCAAACCCCAGAATATAATTTTTGGACTGAGTAGTTTTCATTTCTGCTCTACTACTTGTCAACAGTCCTCTTTGAAAACTTTTGATGAAATACATACAATAGAGAATTCTTTTTGTTTGTTTGTTTTTCAAGTTGGATATACAAAGCCATGGCATATCAGGTTAAAATCATAGAATCTTTGGTTAGGTGGTACAATTAATGACTATTTTTCCATTTGAAATGTGTTTAATAACAGGTGTAGATATACCTGACCTTAGAGATTCATGGTAAAGGCTTTCCAGACCAGCTTGCCCTATAGCTACCAGCATCTCTTTTATAAGTCTCAAAAGTGACAGTTTAATAATCCAAGAACTAAGTTTATTGTAATGGTGTTTTCATCACATTTTAGAAAGAAAGTAATTGACTTTATTTTTATGAATCATTTCATAAAATCTAAAAAGCACTTATTTCATTAAAGTTATGTTGAATTTGATGATCATAATAAGAGCCTCAGATGAAATACTTATATTTAAATGTATCAAAATTTGTGGCTACATTGATGAAGTACTTCTTTTACTAACTGAGGTACCAGCTTTCCATACCTTAGGAAGTGGTTTCTTGAACAAAAAGTTTATCCCCAAGCCTTCTCAAATTTATCTATACTGGCTCTTGAATTTATATAAATTAATGAGTGAATGCATACAGACATATATTTGCATTTATATACACACATACAGTCATTAAACTCTGTTCTGAAATGTTTCTAACTTGATGGTTCCTATTGGTATTTGTACTTTACTAAGATGCATTCAGGGTCACCTATCATTTGAAACATCCTGGTGAGGAATCTAGTCCCTATTTCCAATTTCATGGAGGATATATATATTTCTGGTTTCATAGAAATATTTTACAAAGTCCAAATGGAACAAAGATTTCCGAAGGGTAATAATAATACTTAAAACTTATAAAGGATTTTAACTTTTATCACATAAAAGATTATCTGTATATACATACATTTATTCATTTACAAATATGTATATATAGTAAAATGCATATTATATGTAACCTGAATATATACATATATATATATACTCATATGTGTAAATGATGGATGTAAATATTGATTGAGATATCTATTTTGATCCTTCAAATAAGCCTATGAAATAGGTAATATCATCATCTCTATCTTACAGATGAGGGAACTGACTTAATCAGCTAATTTAAGTGATTTGCTCAGTCAGAAACATAAAAAATACTCAGGCTTCCTGATTCTATGTCTAATGCTCTGTCCAGTAGCCTACCTTGTTCTTTATAAATGCATTACATTGGGGAAATTACATGATTTTCAATGATATCAAACTGTTTTTTTGTTCCTTTGCCTCAAAAAAGTACATTAAAAAAAGTTTGTAATAATAAATCTAGGGCTATGAATCATACAACTCTCAGAAGAATCAAATTTTTGTTTAACCCAAAGATCAATGGAAAAACACAATCGGTATATATACGCTGCAACATTATTGCTAGCAATAACACTGTACTAAGAAGTGGCAAGGAATGTATCATTAGTACATATTATTGTCTAAATTCTTCTAGGATATATCATTTCATCAGTGTCAGTAATCCTTCTATAGACAAGTCATCAGCATAGTCATCACTAAAGCCAATCTGTTGATGAGCCAGTCTCTCTGAATTTATCTAGTCTGGGTTCCAGAGAGCAACAATATAGCCCTGTCACAGCCAAGCTGTTGGCCAAAGGCTTTGTATCTTAATGAAATCTCCAGAGCTTTGATTCTATCAGCTTAACTTTTGAGATCTTGAAAATTAAGAACCATCCTCGGGTCAATAAATGTTATTACAATGGATCTTTCATTGAATACATATGTAGTTACACAACATATATGTATATATATATACATATATATGTCTTACACATATATAAGTAATATATATTTTATATGGTAATATATATTTATCTGGTTATCTAATGTATCATCTTGCTACTACCAATATTCCAATGGATAAATGTAAATATGTTCTGATATTGTTCTGTTCTCTAATGATGGAGTTTGAAACCCAGCTCACTATCTAGCCTCTATTAATATCCTCCCATTAGTTCAAAATGGCATATATATATATATATATATATATATATATACATATATACATATATATTATGCTAATGAATTCCCTGAGTTAACTTGAAATCTCAAGGATACAGAGGAATTTAGACTTACCATTCCTTATGCTTGCAATGTAAATAGCCCAATTTTAAAATCACATTTATAACACTATATAATATAACTCCTTGTATGCAATCCATTGAATCTTTTTTTATGCCCATTGTACATCTCTCTATTGTCCTGTGGATAATATTCAGTATCTCATATGACTTAAAATAACTTTTCATCATCAAGTATTATCACTTATCTCACTTGGACTCTAACATCATAAGCCTGTATTGCTTATAGAAGAAAACAAAGTTGGGAAGAGCAAAATAACTAGACCAAATAGTAGATCCATGACAGATAAGATATAATTCGAAGGAATTAAGGAATCAATTCTAAAAGAAGTTGAAAGAGAAAGAGATATCAGAGGTGTATGGGAAATATCAGAAATTATTAGTATCAAAAAAATTTACCTTAAGGAACATAAATTATGACCATAGAAGTATTTTTAATGAAAATAATCTATGTAGTACTATTTATAGACTATCACAACTTTTCCTAGAGAAAGTGTAGTCTATTAGTCTCTCTCTCTCTCTCTCTCTCTCTCTCTCTCTCTCTCTCTCTCTCTCTCTGGTCTAGAAATCAGTTCAGAAGATATACCACGGTTATTTTTACATATTTAGAAATGTCAGAATAGAATTCCTCAAAGAAAATGGCTTTATAGGGACAGCTAGGTGGCACAGTGGATAGAGCACTAATCCTGAAGTCAGGAGGACCTGAGTTCAAATCTGATCTCAGATACTTAACAATTCCTAGCTATCTGATCCTAGGCAAATCACAACCCCAATTGCCTCAGGAAAAAATGGCTTTATGAAAACATATTTTAAAAATGAACTCTGTCCTCCACCCTACCACACATACTTCTGTCCAAAAATTCTTTTGAAATCTACTTCATTCCATATTTTTCAATATAAGTGAGATATCAGTATCAACAAGTGAATTAAATATCCTTTTTTCCCTATAGGTTGATAGCTTGGTAAGGAACACAAAATATTTTCAGGGTATAAGAGACTGAGTTGGTTTATGCCATTGTGTCTATTTCTTGTGATGGATATTGTCAATTATTAGTTAAAATGTGGGATGTCAGATGTTATTAGAATTCTTCCCTTTTTTAAAAATTTCATTTGTTTAGCAAAAATAAATTATGATGCTTTATTCTAATATATTGTTGATATCTTACCAATATAAAAGTTTTATTATGATTTATTCCTGTTGTCAGATTAAATATATATGTATATATATATGTATATGTACATATATAAATTCTTCAACTTTTTATTTGAAAAATATTCAAAGCAACCATTAAATAGTAGGTACCATAAATTGCTTGTTTTCATCTGATTGGTATCTATAATTGCTTTAAAAATCAACCAACTCAAGTTTGATTAGATTAAATAAGGAAATGGCACTAATAATGCAGAGGAAATATAGAAAATGCCTTGATGTAAATTAAGGAACTTTCAGCTTTCTGTTGATCTATCTAAAATTTATATGAGTATATGAAAATCAACTTATAGCCTAGCCTTGAGATACCTCCTTCTGTAAGGAACCAACCAACTTAAGTGTTGCTCTACTATAGTCACTGTATAGAGTAAAAGAGACTAGTCTCCAGCCATGAGGCAACTGGAAACTCAATGGAGAGTATGAATCCTACCTCAAAGACTTAATGGAGAACTCAGCAAGTCATTTAACCTCTCTATGCCTCAATTTCTTTAACTGTAAAATGGGAATAGTGAAAATGGGTGTTGACATATCTGTGGATATATCAGAGTACTAAATCAGTAAATATTATACTACTAAATGCTATTTAGCTTAGAGTAAGGCATTAATACATGCATGCATACATGTATATATGCTATATATACATAAATATGTAATATATGTTTCTATATATATAATCACATATGCAACTCCTTCAACTTCTCCTGAAAATGTATAACTTGGAATATTTATTTCTTTTGAAAAATGTTAATACTTCCCCTAGCAATTTATCATGTTAAATTTACAAATTTTTTCTTTTCAGCTGCTTATAAAATGTTGGGGACTTTTTGTGTGAATTTTTTTATTATAAAAATTAATTAAATGTGCCAAAAAAGCTACTTTTATATAGTGAACTTAACAATGAAATGATGCCTGTTACACTGGGAAATATTTTAAAAATTGGTATGAAAAATAGATATTATCAGTATCTAATCTTTTATCCCTTTTCCATCCCAGTTTCATTCCAATTTAAAAAATATTTAAATGGCATTAATTCAGAAATATTTAAGAAGATATCAGAGGTGTGTGGGAAATATCAGAAATTATTATTATCAAAAATTTTACCTTAAGGAACATAAATTATGACCATAGAAGTATTTTAATGAAAATAATCTATGTAGTACTATTTATAGACTATCACAACTTTTCCTAGAGAAAGTGTAGTCTATTAGTCTCTCTCTTTTTTTTGTCTAGAAATCAGTTCAGTACCATGGACAGTAGTTCTCTGGAGGATGCAAGTTAATCGTTAAAGCATATATTAAGCAAATACTATTTGCACAGTGCCTGATATATAGTAGGTGGTTAATAAATGTTTATTGAATTGTCAGGTATTGCATGATGTACTAAGGATACAAATATAAGAGAGATACTATCTATCCTTGGGAGCTTAAATAGTCTATATTCTAATATAAAGAACAAATAATCCTAATGAGATAAAACCAAAAATCTCTATAAGTTCATTTTCAGCTTTTTTACCTTCAAAGTTTACCTCTAAATATCTTCTTCTTCTGGGCTTATCAAAGGCATAAATTCAAAATGTAATCTTTTCCCTACATTTGAAGAGTTTAGAATCTGCTACTCAGTTTACATAATCAAAATAGAACCAAAACCCCAAAACAACCCTTGTCTGTCAAAACAGTTATTTCTAAGAAAATTATGTATAAAAATAGATATGCTTGGATATCCTTGTGATGCTGATTCAAATATATTGTGGTATGTCTCTTTAAAGATGTGAAATCATCATCATTGTAACTTGAATGACAGGTCAATGTCTCAGAGCTGAGGAAACTAATTAATAATCATCTTGCCTCACTTAAGTCGAGATGTTCATGACAAAGGACTTCTGAATAAGCAGAATGTTAAAATTCATATTTTAAAAGTAAAGACATTGATGATTTTAGCTAGTATTATATATTTTCATTTTAGATCCCTATTTTCTGTGAATTTTCTAAAGTAATAATGGACAATCTATATTTAATTAGAAGCACTTCTATATCCATTTAGAGTGGCTCTAATTTTGGATTGCTTTTTTGTTTCAGAGAATATAGGCTTTAAAAAAAATGCCTATATGCTAACTTAAATGAACTAGTAAGCTAAAGGTCAGAAGACTCTTTATACAATTTCTAAAGGCAGAAAAATTAGGTTAATTGGAAGGCAAACAAAAGATAAATTTATTTGACATCTAAATTTCAGAAATTGTTCATTCATTTGCTTTGTACAAAGTTTGTTGTTATTTGCTTGACTAATGGGGTCAAACTTTCTATGCCATTTATTTATCCAGTTCATTTTATAGATGAGATACACAAAAGTAATTGGATTTGAATGTAAACCTCCTGGGATTATTAAGTACTTGGACTTTCTTTGATTCATTTGCTTGCAGAATGGATGTTTAATAACTACTATTGACTTTTATATAATGGTAACCTAAACAACCCCCTTCTTCCCTCCCCACCCAACATACATACCTGTTTTTTATTTGGGACTTTTTTATAGTATTTTATTTTTAAAAATATATGCAAAGTTAGTTTTTAATATTTACCTTTGCAAAACCTTGTGTTCTGAATTTTTCTCTCTCCTCCTCACTCTTCAAGACAGCAAGCAATTCAATATAGGTTAAACATGTGCAGTTCTTTAAAACATATTTCCATATTTGTCAAGCTGTGCAAAAAAAGGAATAAGATCAAAAGGGGGAAGAACATGTGAAAGGAAAAATAATACACAAAAAGGTGAAAACACTATGCTTTTATCCACATTCAATCTCCACATTTCTCTTTCTGCATGCAAATGGCACTTTCTATCACAAGTAAAATTGGGCTATTTTAAAGGAAACTTTCAAGTTAAACTGAAATACAATAAAGTAAATTATTTATTATAAAATGAATTCCTGTTTTAATTTAAATGTATCTTAAAGGCAGTTCCTAATAGAAAATAAAATCTTTTGTTACTTTTGTTCTGAGTCTAACAAAATGTTAATTTTCTAGATGCTCACTCTTAATCAAATCAATCTAAGGTTAGCATTGTTACAAAGTGATCAATGATGTTTTACTTGAATTTAAATTAATTTTAAAAGAAATTATGTTTAGAAGAGTAATCATGGCATTGCCATGGAGTTATCAGGTTTTCAGGAATATGTGTGAAAGGAGCAAAATAATTGTATCTATAAATTTTGAAAAGGCTTCACTTCTTTGGAAGAAATCTATAGCAACCAATTGTCTTTCACTATGAACATATTTTCTATGGGATCCACTTGAGAGATCATTTCATTTCTTCACTGCATTTCTATCAAATAATTATTTTGATTCATTTAATTTTATGGGATCTTCAAATACATCTAGTAATTGTAATTAGGAATGTAATATGTAAAATATTTGTTTTTTTAATTCTTATGAAAATAACTGATTTTTTTTCTTTCCTTTTATTTTTTAAAAAATCTGGATATGCTGCAGGTGCATAGGCTCAAGTATCGATGACTGCATCGGCCTGATGGATAGGTATTTGGAGTGCTTACTTCCCATCTTTCTTCCTCCTGATGCTCCAAGTGTGAGCCAGGGTGCATGAGTGTGCATGTCCCTGTGAATGGCGAGTGATATTTTCTGTTCTGTAATTGCCTGCAGGTGTAGCGGTCCCTCTAGTCATGACTGCATTTACTATCCATGGACGGGCCATTCCACTTTACCACAACATGCTAGGTAACATCAACCATGTTTCCATTTTGTCTCACAAATCTTCTCCCAATTGTACTAGATAAGAAGTACTAACTAGTTTAATGTTTTATTTAAAAGTTAATAATCTATGGATTAAGAAAGATGCACCAGCCATTTTCTTTTCTATTATTTATTAACTTCCTCCTTCAGTAAGATATCTGGATTATCAATGTCACTGGTTAACTTAGAAAATGAAAAAAAAAAAAAACCCAACATAGTGAAAAGCCAGTTACCCAGAATTTTACCAGAAAATTTCAAGTTCACAACTCTGTTATTAGAAAAAGGGCATCTTTGATGGAATAATGTAAAAGCCTGTGGTTAAGCTATTCCTTAAATTAATCTTTGATGGGTCATAATTAGATTCTGATTTTTAAGAAAACTAATATAAACTAGTTGGTATGTTTATTAGAAATAGCTCAATAATGGTTTTGTCATCAGTTTCATGGAATTAAATGTTTCACAGTAATTTTTGCTATTCAGTATCAAAACATATGTGCATTAAACATTTCAACCTTGTATCTTTTGTGAAAAACTTTCATATTTTCAGTCTCTTTATTCATATCCTTAGTGGGAGGACCATTATATCTTTTAGGAAGATGTAACTGCTGCTTAACAAGGTGTTTAACAAATAGAAAGTTGGAACTTAAGGTCAGGTTAATTATGCAAGTAGGATAATAAGGATTGAATTATGTAGATTATATGACATGGTATTTTGTGTGCTATTGTATTTTAAGTATTTTTCCTATGAAATCAATTGTGAAATCAAAAGTTTTAAAGAATGACTTGATTCCAAGAAAACCAGCCTCATTCTCACTGGCAATTGTTTGCCATGATCTAAAGCCCAGTTGGTGAGAATATGCAGTTAAAGTTCCATCTTGTTTTACACAGATAAAACAGCATTCCTTGGATAAGTTACTTCATATCCTTCTTCTGAAACTGGTTAACAATATCACAATATGTGATCATGTTCCCAAAGAAAGAATGTGAATGTAATAAGATATAATAAGAGGGGGGAAAGTTCCAAAACACATATTTAGTGAATAATAGGTCACTAATGTCACTCACATATTTCCATGACATCACATTTATTGTCTTACATCTTGAAATTATGGTGTTTTAATTATCTCATATCTGATTATTCAGCAATTTCATTAAAATAAGTTGACTGTCTCAGTCATAGAGATTATGGTATCTTATTAATTAGGAGAAAAAAATCCTTTGTTTCCTTCTTTTATTTTTTATGATTCCTACTTACTCTAGATCTTTATCACTCCTTAACTAACTATTGAAACAATCTTATAATTGGTCTCACTACCTTTTATATCTTTCTTTTTCTCATCTATTCATGTGGTTGCCAAAATTAGCATTCTAAGACATAGTTCACTCTCCTGCTGAAAAAAATTTTCTTTTTTTTTTTTATTAAAGCTTTTTATTTGTATAACATATGTATGGGTAGTTCCCCAGCATTGATCTTTACAAAGCTTTCCATTACAAATTTTACCCCCAGTCCCCTCCCCTCCCCTAAATGGCAGGAAGTCCACGACATGTTAATAATTTTGAAATACTTGACAAGTTATGCAAGAAAAATCCTATCTACAAGAAAAAAAAAAGAAAATCAGAGAAAGGCAACACAATGCAAGCAAGTATCAATAGAGATCATGAAAATGTTACGTTGTGGTCCATATTTCATATCCCTCTCTCTGGGTGTATATGCCTCCCATTATATTTAGGTTAAAATGCAAACTTCCCTTCTAGGATCTTACTCAAGTCAAGTTCTAAGCTATTTTCTTTTTACTTCTTTGTTTATCCTCTCTGATGTACCCACACTGGTATCCTTACTGTTTCTTAAACTCAATGTGTGATCGGCCACCTTTCTACTTTTGCAGGCCCATGCTTGATATGGAAGCCCTCTGACCTTTCCCCTCATAACTTCTTTAGAGATCAGTTCAGATGCTACCTCCTTGAAAAATTTTCCAAATTATACATAATTATCTCTCTATATATTTTTTTCTTCTTTCAGGCAGAGACAGTTTTGTTTTGTCTTTTTTATTTACTGAGCCATTGTCATAGTAAGTGACTAATAAATATTGGTTCAATTTACTTGAGTTTTTTTTTTTCCTGTATCACTATGTCAGAATTCAATGTAGTATTCTTTGCCTTTGAACAGAAACCTAGTTTAAAAGCCAGTTTGGTACTTAGATGGATGTCAGTGTGTGCATAAGAAGACTTGACTGAGTTTTTTTGTTTTCATATTGAAATGTATTAGGAAATGATATTAAGCAAGTTCTTTATTATGTACACTTAAAATTGCAATAAATTCTTTCTGCTTAAGACCAGGAAAGTATAAACCTGTGTTAAGGGGGAAGAACATTCTAGAAAATCTTTCAAAAGTCCTTTCTATTTTTCTCATCCTTTGATGACATTTAAAATCTTATTTTTAATCAATTCAAAGAAACACTGATTAAGTTTGTAGTTATAGAAGGATCTGTACTAGGACATGGTAAAAAACAAAGTTTAGAGAAGAAAAGTGTCCCTATCCTAATAGAGATGACAGTTTATTTTGTGAGGGGAAGATATGACAGATACATAAATAACTTTTTTTAATATCATATGTATTGAAGTACATTAGAAAGTACCAAGTAATGTCTTTTAAAGGAAAAAAAAGTTTTATAAATATGGAAAATGCAAAAATGTTCCCTGAAAGAGATTTTTCTCCTAAAATTTAAAAGATGCATTCAAGAAGCAAAGCGGGAATAGTAAGAACACACAAGGAGGATATTGAAGATTAAATGGCATAGAAGTGATAAAGTAAAGGGTGTGTTTGGGAGACAAGGTAATTAAGTTTGGTTAGAATGTTGAGAAATGAAAGAGCAGTAGCATAAAATAAGGCAGGAAGGATAGGGTGACTTCAAATTATGGAAGATTTTTAATTCTAGGCAAAATAAATACAACCTTTTTTCTGAACTGAGTTGGGAAATTTTGTGTTTTATATGTGTATTGTTTGTGCTGTTTCTCAGTAGGCAATAGGAACTATTGCCGAATTTTGAATAACACAATTTATTGTTGTTCAGTTTTTCATGCCTGACTCTAATTCCATTTTGGATTTTCTTGGCAAAATTATTGAAAGAACTTCCTATTTTCTTCTCTATCTCATGGGGAAACTGAGACAAACAAGTCAAGAAGTGACTTTCTGAGAGTTCTAGCCATAAATGTCTAAGACCAGATTTGAACTCAGCTCCTCATAAGTCCAGTCATGGCACTCTATCTATTGTGTCATATAGCTGTCCAGATAAACTGATTAGACCTTTGCAAAAGGAAAAATGTTTTCTAGCAATGAGGAATGGATTGGAGGAATGAGGAGCAAGCATCAGGTAAACTTTGTAAGAGGATATTGCATCCATTCACGTAATTTGGTATTACAAGTCTATATTAATAGGATGATGACAGTAAGAGTAGGAAGGATTGAAAATAAACAGATTTGGAGCTAGAATTAATAGGTCTCAGTTACTTAATGGACATGTATGGTGAAGAGAGAAAAGAGAGTAAGAGGTTGCCAAAGCTTTGGACATGCAAAACAGGCTGACACTTAGAGAAATATTGTATTAAGAAATGGTTTTAGAGGGAAAGGTGATAAGCTTGGTTTGGGATATACTGAGTATATGGTACTGGAAGTAGGACATTTAGATAGAGCATGGAATTCTACAATTTGTTGCATTAGAGGGGAAAGTTTAATCCCAAAAGTCAATGAAGTTATTAAATTTAACTAGACATCAACATAGAGACAGGGACACAAAACAATCAGTGATGACAAGTTGACTTTTATGGAACATACAGTACCTGGACTGTTTTTTTTTTTTTTTTAAGTGTCTAGTTCACTAGGTCACTGTAAATTATACAAAGCATATCCCCATGCCACTTTAGAGTTCATATTCCTTACTACTCCATTATGTTGAATTCTGTTGTCTAAATCAGCAGAAGAAAGATTAAAGTTTTAAATGAAAACAGGTGAAATGTTTCCAATTTCCTTTATCAGCTTTCATTTTTAAAGCTGTGTTATTCTTTCCCAGTCCTGCAATTCACAAATTGGTTTTTCCACACTCCACTTAACTTACGGGCTTCTACTAGAACTTCTTCTAGGTAAGTTGGAAAGAATAGTCTATTTTTTTTTCTTTTACTTTGTCCCTTCTGGAATATACTACTTATTCCCTGAAAGATACCTCATATTCAAGAACATCCTCTTACTTTCCCTTTTATATTAAGCAATCTAAATATCTATTTTAACTCTTGCTTAGTCTGGTCATCAAGATTTCAGGTTAATTTATACATTCAACAAATTTTATTATTTTTTGTTGAAATTTTGATGTAAAATATTTCAGCATGCACTTTATCCTACAATTTCTATATGGACTATAATAGAATCAATTATTGATTACTTTCTATTATTTGGCAGATTTCTAATCCAATGCTACATATATACATGTACTTGCATACATACTATATATGCACACTTATTCACACCCATAGAGACAAACACAATTACCATATTTACACCGACTTGTGGCTATATTCCAAATCAAATTTACATTGCAAAAATATTTCTTCTTGTTGCTTAACATAAGTTCAAATCACAGATGGACCAAGAAATGTAAAATGCCACAATAACACCATATCCATTCAGCTCTTTTGTTGTGACTGCTTTCTGTAATTCAGTTTCTCTTATATAGGGTTGGTCAACAAAAAATAGCTCGCTGAATTTGAACAGCCTGGAATTTGGAATTTGGAATCCTCCAAATTCAGTCACATTAGAATGTACACCTTTTACACTATTGGAGTTTTGACTATATGTGGACACTGTATGTATAACTAAATCCTTAAAACACATAACCAATCAATTATAGAATATGGTATACTTGTGTGACAAATTTGCAAGTATTTGAGAAAGAGATATAACTCTAGTTCTTTTGTCCCAAAAAGACATAATTGGTGAATTGTGATGTATTCAGATTTTTATCTGTGATATCTATCGATACTTATCTGAGACGATTATCTAATTCTACAAGATGCTTTCTTCAGTTTTTAGAGTTATGATTTCATCTGTGTGAGTCTCACTGCATTGATACACTTCTCTCACAGTGAACACCTTAACATATCTTCTTCATGAATTTCCACAGCCAAAAAGAAGGGAGAAAATCTGTTAATTACTCTTCTTATAATAAACTTTTTTTTTGAAAGATAGAATAGCTCTAAGTCAACAAGTACAGTTTGTTACTATTCCTCTGTTTGATTTTTATTTTCAGTTTGAGTTGGGTTTTCCAGAATTTGTTCTCCAGGGACATAAACAAAACCAAAACAGGATCATTAACACAAGGCTCTTAGGTAAATTAACAGTTATGAAATGAATTGTTCTGTAATAAGCAAAAATGAATGCTTCCCCTTATTTCTATTCTTAGCCTACCATTCTATGTACATTTTGGTTCTGCTGTTGAATCAAAGAAAGGTCAAAAAGATAAAAGAGTGATATAGTTTTTCTTATACTTGCCAGCATTCCAATATATCAAAAAGAGGGGAAACAGAAAAATATTGATCTCAGTGTTTGCTCAGAATTTGCTCATACATTCCAACTTATGTGTTAGCCAACACTATCTAATCAAAGTGTACCATTTCTTTTCCTTAGAACTAAAAATGCCAGGAAAGATAAAACTATAGGCAAAGCTTTTGACGTGCATGAATGCTAATATCTATTTTTAAATTGTGGCCACATATGATTAAAATTTCAGCTGAAGTTTCAAGTGCCTGGATTTGGAGTTGGAAGACAAATTCTAAAAATGGCAATATTTCATTTGAAAAATCAAATCAGATTCATTTGTAATAAAAGGTAAAAGGAAAAATTGGACACACTGAGACATTTAGAATCTTCTTTCCTAAGTTACCCTTAAAAATTCAGTAATAATAATATGTGGTAATTAATAATTGCTTATTTGGAAAATTCAGTTACCCATACACACATATACATGCAAACATGAATGTATGTGTATATATGTGTATACATACATATCTTTGTACATAAAAAACATTTCAACTTTTAATTTCTTCTTTTAAAATTATTTTGTTTTGAATTGTCTACATTCCTCCACTCCTCCACCCCTTCAGAAAGCAAGAAATATGAGACCTATTATACATATTAGCCATGTTGTTGGATGAGAGAAGCAAGATAAATAAAGAAAGAGGGACAAATATATTTCCATCTAAACTCAGAGTCCACCAGTTCTTCATCTGGAAGTGAATAAATTTTTTTATCATGGATCCCTTGAAATTATTATGAAAAATTATATTGATCAGTATTGTTATGACTTTCACAATTTATTATCATTATACATATATATGTGTGTGTGTGTGTATGTGTGTGTGTGTGTTTGTGTAGTGTACTAGTTCTGCTCACTTCACTTTCATCAGTTTATTATGTCTTCTCAAGTTTTTCTAAAACTATCCCCTCAGCATTCTTCAGAATAGCTGAATCAGTTCACAGAGCCATCAACAATGCATTAATATACCTATTTACCCACATCTCCTTCAACATTTGTATTTTTTCCCTCTTTCTGTCATCTTAATCAAAATGAAGTTTGTGAAGTGGTACATCAGAGTTGTTTTGATCTATGATCCTATAATTCTTGATGATTCAGAACATTTTGTCATATGAATATTGTTATCTTAGAATTCTGCCTCTGAAAATTCCCTGTTCATCTCTTTAACAATTATCAATGAAGATTTAATTAATTTAATGAAAAAAAAAAGGCTGATGAAGGTGGCCTTGCTATACCAGATCTAAAACTATATTATAAAGCAGCAGTCATCAAAATCATTTGGTACTGGCTGAGAAATAGAATAGTCGATCAGTGGCATAGGATAGGATCTCAGGACAAACTAGGCAATAATTATAGCAATTTAGTGTTTGATAAACCCAAAGACCCCAGCTTTCGGGATAAGTACTCACTATTTGGCAAAAACTGCTGGGAAAATTGGAAACTAGTATGGAAGAAATTAGGGCTTGACCCACACCTAACACCACATACCAATATAAGATCTAAATGGGTTCATGATTTAGATATAGCAATATTATAAGCAAATTAGAGGAACACAGTATAGTTTACCTCTCAGACCTGTGGAGCTGGAATAAATTTATGTCCAAAGAAGATTTGGAACTATTTTTTTTATGAAAACTTTTTTTTTATTTGCAAAACATATGTATGGGTAATTCTTCAATATTAACCCTTACAAAGCTTTCTGTTACAAATTTTCCCCCCTACTCCCCACCCCTCCCCTAGATGGCAGGATATCCACTACATGTTAAAAGATTTGGAGCTCTTAACTGAACACCAGATAGATAATTTTGATTTTATTAAGTTAAAAAGTTTTTGTACAAACAAAACTAATGCAGACAAGATTAGGAGGGAAGCAACAAATTGGGAAATCATCTTTACATTTAAGGGTTCTGATAAAGGCCTCATCTCTAAAATATATAAAGAATTGTCTCATATTTATAAGAATTCAAGCAACTCTCCAATAGATAAATGGTCAAGGGATATGAACAGACAATTTTCAGATAAAGAAATTAAAACAATTTCTAGTCATGTGAAAAGGTGCTCAAAATCACTATTGATCAGAGAAATGCAAATTAAGACAACTCTGAGGTACCACTACACACCTGTCAGATTGGCTAAAATGACAGGAAAAGATAACGATGAATGTTGGAGGGGATGTGGGAAAACTGGGACACTGATACATTGTTGGGGGAACTGTGAATGGATCCAACTATTCTGGAGAGCAATTTGGAACTATACTCAAAAAGTTATCAAACTGTGCATACCCTTTGACCCAGCAGTATTTCTTATATCCCAAAAAGATCTTAAAAGCTTATATCCCAAAAAGATCTTAAAAGAAGGAAAGGGCCCCACATGTGCAAGAATGTTTGTGGCAGCCCTTTTTGTAGTGACTAGAAACTGGAAACTGAATGGATGCCCATCAATAGGAGAATGGCTGAATAAACTATGGTATGTGAATGTTATGGAATATTATTGTTTTATAAGAAACGACCAGCAGGACGATTTCAGAGAGGCCTGAAGAGACTTGCATGAACTGATGCTGAGTGAAGTGAGCAGAACCAGGAGATCATTCTACATGGCAACAACAATACTATATGATCATCAATTCTGATGGACATGGCTCTCTTCAACAATGAAATGTTTCAAACCAGTTCCAGTTGTTCAGTAAAGAAGGCCATATACACCCAGAGAGAGGGACATGAGATATGGACTACAACATATCATTTTCGTACTCTATATTGATGATTGCTTGCATTGGGTTTCCTTTATCAGATCTTTTTTGTTCACGTAGATATGATTGTTCTAGCACAGCAAAATCAGTATGGAAACATGTATACATATATCTGACTTGTCAAATATTTTAAGATAATTAACATGTAGTGGACTTCCTGCCATCTAAGGGAGGGGAGGGGAATAGGGTGGAAAATTTGTAATGGAAAGCTTTGTAATAGTCAATTTTGAAGAACTTCGCATACATATGAAATGCAAATAAAAAAAAGATTTAATTAATTGATTGATTTTCACAAGTCTAGCTATATTCCCTATATAATTTAGAAATGAAATGTTTATCAGGAAAAATAAAACTTACTGATTTTTTTTCTAGTTTTCTACATTACTTCTAAATCTGCCTGCATTCATTTGGTTTTTGCAAAACTTTGAAAATTTCATATAACCAGAATTATTCATTTTGCCTCCCATGATCCTTCTTGTCTTGTTTGGTCATGTATGCTTTCTCTGTCCATAGATCTGGCAGAAAAACAAAATTTGTTTTCTGTTCTTTTGATGCCTCTGTAATTTGCTTATGATTTCACCCTTTAGGTCATGTCTCCATATCAGCTTGTCTTGGGGTATAGTGGGAGAAAATAGTCTTTGTCTAGTTTATGACCAATTACTTTCCGGTTTTCAAAGCAATCTTTGATGAATAGCAAGTTCTTGCCCCTTTGATTGGGCTCTTTGTTTTTATCAAATACTTTTGCTCATTTGCTTCTGTGCTGAATATCTAATCTATTCTTTTATTAAACTATAATATTTCTTTTTTCCAACATTGATTTTTATGAGGTTTTGAGTTTCAATTTTTTCCTTCCTCCTTCCCAACCCCTTTTCCCAAGATGACAATCAATATGATTTGATTATACATGCTCAATCACATAAACATATTTTCATATTACTCATATTGTGAAAGAAGAAAATGGAAAAGACACAAAATCACAAAAAAAGTGGCAAAAAGTAAGCTTCAATCTTCATTTACTCTCCATAGTTTTCTCTGAATATGGACAGCATTATGTATCATGAATCTTTTGGAATTGTCTTGGATCATTATATTCCTGAGAAGAGCTGTATTCTCTTGGTTCTGCTAATTTTACTCAGCATAAGTTTATATAAGCCTTTACAGATTTTCTGAAATCTGCCTGCTGATCATTTCTTACAATTTTCCATTATTTGCCACCACAAAAAAGAATTACTATAGCTATTTTTGTATATTTAGAACCTTTTCTCTTTTTCTTCATCTTTTTAGTTTCAAATTGCTTACAAGGATGGTGAAATCAGGTTAGAAGTGCATACAAAATGTATTAGTAAATTTCCCTCCATCTTCTCCAATATTTATCATTTTTTTTCTTTTCTGTCATATTAGCCAATCTGATAAGTGTGAAGCAGTACCTCAAAGTTGCTTTAATTTATATTTCTCTAATCAATAGTTATTTAGAGCATTTTATGTGACTTTTCACAAAATTTATTATGTAGTTTTGATTTCTTTGAAACTGCCTATTCATTTCCCTTGAGCTTTTATCAGTTAGGAAAATCTTATGAATTTGATAGAGTTCTTGGTATATTTCAGAAATACAGGGGTTTTTTTTGGTCAGAAACACTCGCTATAAAATTGTTTCCCAGGTTTTTGCTTTTCTTCTTATCTTGAATGCATTTGTTTTGTTTGTGCAAAGCCTTTTTAATTTAATGTAGTTAAATATTCATTTTATATTTCATAATGTTCTCTATTTCTTGTTTTGATATAAATTTTCCCTTCTTCACACATGTGACCAGTAAACTATTACATGCTCTCCTAATTTGCTTACAGTATCTCCCTTTATGTCTAAATCATGTATGCATTTAGACTTTATGAATGATATGAGATGTTAGTCTGTGCCCAGTTTCTTCCACACTATTTTATGGTTTTTCAAACAGTTTTTATCAAATAGAGAATTTTTATCCCAGAAATTGGAAGACATGGGTTTATCAAACAGTAGATTACCATAATCCTTTGCTCCTGTTTCTTGTGTATCTCATCTATTCCACTGATCTACCACTCTATTTCTTAGACCAAACTATTTGGTATAGTTTTGGTGATTGCTGCTTTATATTATAGTTAGGAATCTGATACAGCTGAGACACCTTCCTGTGCATTAATTTTTCATCAGTTTCTTTAATATTTTTGATATTTGTACTTTCAAATAAATATTGTTACTTTTTTCTAGCTCTAGAAAATAATTCTTTTTTTAGTTTGATTGGTATGATGCTGAATAAATAAATTAATTTAGGTAGCATGGTCATTTTTATTACATTGGTTCAGTTTACCCTTGAGCAATTAATGTTTCTCCAAACTGTTTAAATCACTCTTGCTTTGTAAGAAGACTATTTTTAATTATGTCGATACAGTTCTCATGTGTATTATAGATGCCCACATATTTTAGACATCTTAAAGCTTGTCTAAAATTTTTATTCTGAGCAATTTGATAGTATCCTTCATTAAGAATATAAACTATAAGGCTGAAAATAATGGACATTTTTTGCCTTTTTCCCCTCAGACATACATTTGCAGTCCCCTGAATATGATCCTTAGCATCTGAGTTGCTGCCATTTTTAGGCTGTTTTTTTTCTTTGTTTTTTTTTAATGAAATTAGACAATTTAGATATATTCATGTAATTGGTATTATATAGCAATTAATAGTTCTTAAACAAAATGGAAGAATAAAATCATCTTTTATTAGATCATAAATATTTAGCATAGAATATTTAGAAAAACATTGAAAAAGAAAAAAACTACTTTCTTTTCATTAGATGTAGATACATTTAAAAATATTGTCAGTTCCTAAAATCTATCCATCCATCAAGTAAATGCTCATCTGTAGTAAGTGCCATGTGAATGAATAGAAGCAAAGACAAGGGTAGATCCAGAAAATGCTAAAGATAATTTGATGTAAAGGAAAACTTGCATTTTCTAATGTAATATTGTAATTTTTTTGGACAATAAAACAGGCTAAAAATTTTTTTAAAGTATCGTGTTGGGCCTTTAAACTATAAAAGACCTTACCAGAAAGATCTTTCCCAGTATTTTGAATCCAAAATAAAAGTGATCCTGTAAAGCAATATGATATAGTTGGCAGAACAATTAATGGAGATAAAAAAAGAAAATAATGTAAGATGTTCTGTTCCTTCCTCAAACATTTATTTGCAGTCTACAAATGGCTTTTCATGGCACAATTCCTGAATTTAAATTCTGGCATAAAGATTTACTGCATACTTTTTGAAGTTAAGAAAATATTTGGATGTCTGAATTCTGTTCCTAAGTCTGATATGGAACAGCTAAGTGACCTTGGGTAGACTGTTAGAGGTGGAAAGGACTTGATACTGCTTAAAGCTTTGATTTTGCAGATAGAGAAACTATGATGCAGAAAAGTAAAAGGTATTTCCTAAAGCCATATTCTTCCTAGATTTTGTTTTCTCCCCTTTACAAGGCAATTGTTGAATTAGGTGATTTTGAAGGTTTCTTTTTAGGACATTGTATGATCCTAGCATCTAGGAAAGTGTCTGATGTTGTATACATTTAAATTGTGCTGATTGCCTTGGAAAGCAGTACTTTATATTCCCCCATGCAAATTATGATTTTTTTTCTGCATGCAGGACCATTTCAAAGCTCTGTCACCTATTCTTCATACTCAATATGAGGAATAAAAAAGTTTATTTTATTCAATTGCTTTCCCAATACATTGGGGATGAAAGGTGAAGTAATTGTATGTCAGCAAGTGTACAAGGCCCCCTTGCTTCCAAAGGGAATGATAGGTAAATTTCCACCCATCATTGTGTTATTGATGGCTCCCATGCCTGTTATGAAATTCAGCACAAAATAGAACTGAATGACAGACACAATAAATTAGAGTGTAGAAATGAATAAAAGGTAACTTTATGACTAATCTTAGTAATATGAAGAAAGTATTTCTGTACATTGATGCTTGAAATCATGAATCAAATTTCCAGAGGGGCTGGTTTAATTTGAAATGTTGTTTCATGCATTGTGAGAATATTTAAAATTTTATTTTGACCTGGTTCAAATAATAAAAAAACAACAGTGTTAATATAGCATCTTAAGTTTTTAAAATAGTTCAAGAAATAGAGTAAAGGAAGAAGCTTTTATTAAGCACCTATTATTTGTCAGGAACTATGTTAAAATATTAATTTGTGTAATACTCATAACTTGTGAGTTTGTTATTGTTATTATTTCCATTTTATAAATGAGAAAACTGAGGCAAATATATATTAACTTACTTGTCCAGAGTCACACAGTTAGAAGTATTCTGTTCATACTACTAAAACAGAAATAGTGATATACCCTCAACCAAGAATTTCCAGCCTGAGTATATTCTCAGATGAGACAGTTTCTAATTTGTAAGGTGGTAAGAAATAGGCTGTCAGTCTTAGCCCAAAAGCTAGATTAATAATCCTCCTCCTCTTAATGAGGCCATTTTGATTTAACAGATAGGTGACAAATAGCAACTGCATGAAATAGGGAACATGTATATGCATCCATAGAAGGTGTTTACTCTTTCCAACTTCAAGAGCATAGATAAGATGAACAAGGGAGGCAAAGGATACTATTGTTATAGTTTTGTCAGAAGTTGTATTTCACATATCTTATTAAATATTTGTAAATTCACACACGGAAACAAGCACATAAATACACACACACATGTTGAGGATTGAGGTGAGGAAGACATTCATGGATAAACTGAAAGAAATCTTATGTGAGCCATTATGAGACTATAGGATTTTTTTTTCTTAAAGCTTTTTATTTGTATAACATATGTATGGGTAGTTCCCCAGCATTGATCTTTACAAAGCTTTCCATTACAAATTTTACCCCCAGTCCCCTCCCTTCCCCTAGATGGCAGGAATTCCACTACATTAATAATGTTGAAATGCTTGACAAGTTATGCAAGAAAAATCCTATCTACAAGAAAAAAAGAAAATCAGAGAAAGGCAACACAATTCAAGCAAATGTCAGTAGAGATCATGAAAATGTTACGTTGTGGTCCATATTTCATATCTCTCTCTCAGGGTGTATATGGTTTTCTTCAGGGAACAAATGGAACTGGTTTGAGACAATTCTTTGTTGCAGAGAGCCATGTCCATCAGAATTGATCATCATGTAATACTGTTGTTGCTGTGTATGATGATCTCCTGGTTCTGCTCACTTCACTCAGCATCAGTTCATGCAAGTCTCTCGAGGCCTCTCTGAAATCGTCCTGCTGGTCGTTTCTTACAGAGCAATAATATTCCATAACATTCATGTACCATAATTTATTCAGCCACTCTCCAATTGATGGCATCCCTTCAGTTTCCAGTTTCTAGTCACTACAGAAAGGGCTGCCACAAGCATTCTTGCACAGGTGGGTCCCTTTCCCTCCTCTAAGATCTCTTTGGGATATAGGCCCAGTAGAAACACTGGTGGGTCAAAGGGTATGCACAGTTTGACAACTTTTTGAGCATAGCTCCAAATTGCTCTCCAGAATGGTTGGATCCGTTCACAGTTCCACCAACAATGTATTAGTGTCCCAGTTTTCCCACATCCCCTCCAACATTCATCGTTATCTTTTCCTGTCATTTTAGCCAATCTGACAGGTGTGTAGTGGTACCTCAGAGTTGTCTTAATTTGCATTTCTCTGATCAATAGTGATTTGGAGCAACTTTTCATATGACTAGAGATGGTTTTAATTTCATCATCTGAAAATTGTCTGTTCATATCCCTTGACCACTTATCTATTGAAGAGTGGTTTGAATTCTTATAAATATGAGACAATTCTCTATATATTTTGGAAATGAGGCCTTTATCAGAACCATTAAATGTAAAGATGGTTTCCCAATTTGATGCTTCCCTCCTAATCTTGTCTGCATTTGTTTTATTTGTACAGAAACTTTTTAACTTAATATAATCAAAGTTATCCATCTGGTGTTCAATTAGGAGTTCCAGGTCTTCTTTGGACATAAATTTATTCCATCTCCACAGGTCTGAGAGATAAACTATATTACGTTCCTCTAATTTGCTTACAAAGTCCCTCTTTATATCTAGATCATGAACCCATTTAGATCTTATCTTGGTATGTGGTGTTAGGTATGGGTCAAGCCCTAATTTCTTCCACACTAGTTTCCAATTTTCCCAGCAGTTTTTGCCGAATAGTGAGTATTTATCCCAAAAGCTGGGGTCTTTGGGTTTCTCGAACACTAGATTGTTAAGGTTATTGCCTAGGTTGTCCTGATAACCTATTCGGTGCCACTGATCGACTGCTCTATTTCTTAGCCAGTACCAAATGGTTTTGATGACTGCTGCTTTATAATATAGTTTTAGATCTGGTACAGCAAGGCCACCTTCATCTGCTTTTTTTTTCATTAATCCCCTTGAAATCCTTGACCTTTTGTTCTTCCAAATGAACTTTGCTACTATTTTTTCTAGATCTGTATAATAGTTTCTTGGGAGTTTGATTGGTATGGCACTAAATAAGTAGATTAGTTTGGGTAGTATTGTCATTTTTATTATGTTCACTCTGCCTACCCATGAGCACTTAATATTTTTCCAATTGATTAGGTCTGATTTTATTTGTGTGGAAAGTGTTTTGTAATTTAGTTCATATAGTTTCTGACTTTTCCTTGGCAGATAGATTCCCAAATATTTTATCCTATCATCTGCTATTTGGAATGGAATTTCTTTTTGTATCTATTGCTGGTGAACTTTGTTGGTAATATATAAAAATGCTGATGATTTATGTAGATTAATTTTGAATCCTGCCACTTTGCTAAAGTTGTGAATTGTTTCTAGTAGTTTTTTAGTTGAGTCTCTAGGGTTCTCTAAGTATACCATCATGTCATCTGCAAAGAGTGATAATTTGGTTTCTTCATTACCTACCCTGATTCCTTTTATCTCTTTTTCTTCTCTTATTGCTAAAGCTAACATTTCTAATACAATATTAAATAGTAATGGTGACAGTGGGCAGCCTTGTTTCACTCCTGATCTTATTGGGAATGGTTTTAGTTTGTCTCCATTACATATGATGCTTGCTGATGATTTTAAATAGATGCTACTGATCATTTTAAGGAAAAGCCCATTTATTCCTATACTCTCTAGTATTTTTAATAGGAAAAGGTGTTGGATTTTATCAAAGGCTTTTTCTGCGTCTATTGAGATAATCATGTGTTTTTTGTTAATTCGGTTATTAATATAATTAATTATGCTGATAGTTTTCCTAATATTGAACCAGCCCTGCATCCCTGGAATGAATCCTACTTGGTCATAGTGTACTATCCTGGGGATGACTTTCTGTAATCTCATTGCTAATATCTTATTTAAAATTTTTGCATCAATATTCATTAGGGAAATTGGTCTATAGTTTTCTTTCTCTGTTTTCACCCTACCTGGTTTAGCTATCAGCACCATATCAGTCTCATAGAAGGAATTTGGCAGTATACCTTCTGTCCCTATTTTCTCAAATAGTTTGTGTAGTATTGGAATTAATTGTTCTTTGAATGTTTGGTAGAATTCACATGTAAATCCATCTGGCCCTGGAGATTTTTTCTTAGGGAGTTGGTTAATAGCTTGTTCTATTTCTTTTTCTAATATGGGGCTATTTAAATAATTTATACCATCTTCTGTTAACCTGGGCAATCTATATTTTTGTGGATATTCCTCCATTTCATTTGGATTATCAAATTTACTGGCATAAAGTTGGGCAAAGTAACTCCTAATTATTGCTCTAATTTCCTCTTCATTGGAGGAAAGTTCTCCCTTATCATTCTTGAGACTAACAATTTGATTTTCCTCTTTCCTTTTTCTTATCAAATTAACTAAAGGCTTATCTATTTTGTTGGTTTTATCATAGAACCAACTCTTAGTTTTATTTATTAACTCAATAGTTTTCTTATTTTCGATTTTATTAATTTCTCCTTTTACTTTTAGAATTTCCAATTTGGTATTTAATTGAGGGTTTTTAATTTGTTCTTTTTCTAGTTTTTTTTAATAATAAGCCCAATTTGTTGATCTTTTCTTTCTCTATTTTATGCAAGTAAGCATCTAGAGATATAAAATTGCCCCTTATAACCGCTTTGGCCGTATCCCACAAATTTTGGTATGTTGTCTCCTTATTGTCATTCTCCTGGATGAAATTATTGATTGTGTCTATGATTTGCTCTTTCACCCATTCATTCTTCAGGATTAGATTATTTAATTTCCAATTAGCTTTTGGTTTATTTTCTCCTTGTCTTATATTGCATGTGATTTTTATTGCATCATGATCTGAAAAAGATGCATTTACTATTTCTGCCTTTCTGCATTTGATTTTGAGGTTTTTATGCCCTAACACATGGTCAATTTTTGTACAGGTTCCATGGACTGCTGAGAAAAAAGTAAACTCCCTACTGTCTCCATTCAACTTTCTCCATAGATCTATCATACCTAGCTTTTCTAATAATTGGTTTATCTTCCTAGTTTCTTTCTTGTTTATTTTGTGGTTTGATTTATCTAATTCTGAGAGAGCAAGGTTGAGATCCCCCACTAGTATCGTTTGGCTGTCTATTTCTTCTTGCATCTCTCTTAATTTCTCCCCTAGGAATTTGGATGCTATTGCACTTGGTGCATATATATTTAGTATTGATATTGCTACATTATCTATGGTACCCTTTAATAAAATATAGTTTCCTTTCTTATCTCTTTTGATTAGATCTATCTTGGCTTTTACTTGATCTGAGATAAGGATTGCTACCCCTGCTTTTTTTTGTTCACCTGAAGCATAATAGGTCCTGCTCCAGCCTTTTACCTTCATCCTATATGTGTCACTATGTTTTAGATGTGTTTCTTGTAGACAACATATTGTGAGATTTTGGTTTTTAATCCAGTCTGATATCTGCTTCCTGTTTATGGGAGAGTTTATCCCATTCACATTCACAGTTCGAATAACTAATTCTTTATTTCCTGCCATCTTATTTACCCAAGTTATGTTTTCCCCTTTCCTTTCCCCTTTCTCCCTTCCCCCCTCCTCAGTACTTTGCTTTTGATGACCCCCTTCCCCAAACAATACTCCACCCTTTAGATCCCCTCTCCCTGTTTTTACTCTTTTCCCCTGATTCTTCTATTTTCCATTCTATTAGTTTGTCCCTTACTTTTCCTTCTTTCCCTCCCACTTCCCTCTAGCAACAGACAAGTTTCTATGTGAAATCAAGTGTCTGATATACACTTTTAGAGCCCAACCTGATGAGAGTAAAATTTACACAATGCTCATCTCCCTCCCCTCTTTCTCTCAATTATATTAGGTTTTCTTTGCCTCTTCAAGTGATTTTACCTTGTTTTTACCTCCTTTTTTTTAGATCTTATTTTACCACTTTTCCCCTCTTTTCCCCAGTATGACAACCTTTCCCCCTCTAGTTCTCTTTTTCATATTATCAAAGTAATATCTAGTTAATTATACCCCCAAACTTTAAGTATCCCCTTAGGAAAAATAAAGTTCTCAAGAGTCCTTTCCTTTTTACCTTTTTATGCATCTCTTGAGTTCTGTGTTTGGATGTCGAATTTTTTGTTCAGATCCAGTCTTTTCATTAGAAATAGGTGAAATTCACTTATATCATTGAATAACCATTTTCTTCCCTGGAGGATAATGCTCATTCTATCTGGGCAAGTTATTCTTGGCTGTAATCCAAGTTCCTTTGCCCTTCGGAATATCTGGTTCCAGGCCCTTCGATCCTTCAATGTGGAGGCTGACAGATTGTGTGTGATTCTAATTATTGATCCTTGGTATTTGAATTGTTTCTTTCTAGCTGCTAGGAGTATCTGTTCCTTGGTGCTATAGTCCTGAAATTTAGCCACGATATTACTTGGGGTCTTAATTTTGGGGTCTCTTTCAGGAGGTGATCGGTGAATTCTTTCAATGGTGATTTTGCCTTTTGATTCTACAATCTCAGGGCAGTTTTCTGTCAGGATTTCCTGGAAGATATTGTTTAGATCCTTTTTTTCATCATGGCTTTCAGGAAGTCCAATAATCCTTAGATTGTCTCTCCTAGATCTATTTTCCGAGTCAGTTGTTTTTCCTAGGAGATATTTGATATTTTCTTCTAATTTTTCATTTTTTTGTTTTTGTTTGACTGATTCTTGAAGTCTTATTGAGTCATTTACTTGCATTTGTTCAATTCTTATTTTTAAAGTGTTGTTTTCTTCAGTTACCTTTTTTAGCTCCTTTTGTAACTGGCCAATTTGTTCATTGCACTCTTTTTCCACTTCACTAATTTTATTTTTCAATAAATTGGTGTCTTTTTCATATCTCTTTTGCAGGGCATCATATCCTTCTTGCACTGATTTCAGTTTATTTGCCCATTTATCCTCCAGCTCTCTTTTGAGGTTCTTTATGCAATCTTCCAGAAAGGCCTTTTGAAAAAGTGACCAGTGATGGTCTTTAATACCTTCTTCTGGCATTTTGTCTAAAGGAACCTCAGGATCTGGGGTCATGGCTTTGTCTTGATAAAAGCTTTCTATGGTAAGAGCTCTCTTTCGCTTCTTCATTTTTTTTTAAGAAGGCGTGAATATCTCTTTAAGGTAGGGAAAAAAAAACGGCGGCTGAAATTCTATGCCCTGGGGCACTTTGGCGAATTAACTTAAGGTGCTGGGCTGGTGGGGGCTAGGACTAAGTCTGAATTACTCCTTAAACAGGGCAAGTCTGCCAGAACACCTGCCCCCAATCAAGGCAGAGTATTCCGAGTGCCTCAGATAAACTCCAGGTGTTTGGAATTTGGAGTTTGGAATTTCTGCCACCATGAGCTGAGCTGAGTCCCACCCTCACTTTTGGCCTACACAGGAGTCCTCTATTTATCTCTCTGTCTGAGTTAGTCAATCCTGATATGAAGTTCTTCAGAAAAGTGTCCAAATATTTTTGAGTTCGTTGACTAGAAGATCAGTTCAGAGGCTTATTTTATTGTTGATTTGAGAGAAGATCGGAGGAGAGACAGAGAGTCACTTTTTCACTCTGCCATCTTAACTCGAGACTATAGGATTTTGATAAGACATATCATTTCCTTGCTCTGACTTTTTCGCTTGCTATGCTCCTGCCTGGAATTTTCTCCCTCCTTATTTCCCTTTAAGTATCAGTGAAAATCTCTCTTTCTATAAAAAGCCTTTCCCCATCCTCCTTAAAGCTAATACTTTCCCTTTTATGATTATCCCCAGTGTATCCAGTGTATAACATGTATTCCTTGAAAGCATGATTGACTTTTGCTAATTTTTACATTCTCTTTAAAAAAGTTTAGGTATTTAAAATCATTATATTTTTAATATTTTTTTTTCATTTTATTAAAGCTTTTTATCGCAAAACATATGTATGGGTCATTTTTCAACAATGACTCTTGCAAAGCATTCTGTTACAAATTTTTGCTCTCAGCACCCAGCTCTCCCCTAGATGGCAGGAAGTCTACTACATGTTAATTATGTTAAAATACTTGACAAATTGAATATGTGTATACATATTTTTACAGTTATCTTGCTGTGCGAGAAAAATCAGATCTACAAGGAAAAAAAAATCTGAGAAGGGAAACATAATGAAAGTAAACATCAATAAAGAGCATGAAAATGTTATGTTCTGGTCCACATTCATATCCCTCTCTCTGGGTGTATATGGCTTTCTTCATAACTGAATAATTGGACCTGGTTTGAAACATTTCATTGTTTAAGAGAGCCACATCCTTCAGAATTGATCATGATATAGTCTTGTTGTTGCTGTGTATAATGATCTCCTGGTTCTGCTCATTTCACTCAGCAACAGTTCATGCAAGTCTCTCCAGGCCTCTCTGTAATCATCCTGCTGGTCGTTTCTTACAGAACAATAATAGTCCATGGCATTCATATATCATAGTTCATTCAGCCATTCTCCAGTTGATGGGTATACCTTCATTTTCCAGTTTCTAGCCACTACAAAAAGGGCTGCCACAAACGTTTTTGCACATGTGAGTCCCTTTCCTTCCTTTAAGATCTTTTTGGGATATAGGCCCAATAGAAACACTGCTGGGTCAAAGGGTACGCACAATTTTGATAATTTTTTGAGCATAGTTCCAAATTGCTCTCCAGAATGGTTGTATCAGTGTCCCAGTTTTCCCACATCCCCTCCAACATTCATCATTATCTTTTCCTGTCATCTTAGTCAATCTGACAAGTGTGTAATGGTATCTCAGTTGCCTTAATTTGCATTTCTCTGATCAATAGTGATTTGGAGCACCTTTTCATATGACTAGAAATAGTTTTCAAATTATTATTGAACAACTTATCTAAATACTATATTTTAGGTAACATTCCATGAAAAATTGTTTCTTATGATACAACTAAATAGTCCACATTTAAAAGGATTAAGTTTTTGTAAGTGGAGGTCACTTTTCACTGTTACAATTTGCAAATATCAGAAAAACAAAGCCATAATTGGGAGTGTGGGGAAACAATTCCTTAATGGTTCCCTCTGTAGCTTATGTATACACCAAATAATATCCTAAGTAAGTTTGTTCCTATTTTCACATTTCCCATTTAACTAAAGAAAGCTAATTAACTAGGACCCCTTCTGTGAGGTGGTTACAGAAAATGATGTGTAGATATTAACTCAAATTGTGCTCTCTTCATATTTTTTCCTATTACCTCAGCACATTCCCCACCTAATCATTCTTTCACCAACACAGGATTACTTGATATACAGTGTATGTATACAAGAGCTAATTAACCATGAGACCTTTGTTTCAGCAATGAAATCCTCTCACAAGGATTTCATTCCCCACCCCTCACATGGTATAATTTCATTCAAATTTCACAATAACTCAAAAGTACAGAATGAATAATAAGGAAAGGGAAACTCACTCTAATAAACTCAGAAAGCTTGCAGCCATCCTAGTTTTAATAGCACTCAGTTCCTCTGCTCAGAGTCAAGTATTCCATATGTTCAAGCCATTTATAGAATAATTATAGTCACTTCTCATGGAATTAAAAAAAATCTCTTCCCATAAAAGTTTGCTTGTGGGAGGAAAAGCCACCTTTATTTATGAACTAAACAAAATCTTCCTATTATCTAATTTTTTGCTTTAAGTCAACAATGCCCATGAATGCCAATATCCAATTTTTCCTTAAATAATGTAGAAGTCAGGGCCAAATATAGGAATAGCAAGGGAAAGAATAAACAGTAAGACACCCTCCCTAAAGAATAAGGGAAACAAGCAATGGGAGGAATGAATTAAATCATCCTTCTACAATGCAGCTACTTGTCCTTTTTATTGGTTCATATACTCAGTTTTGCTGCCATGCTTCATTGTTTAAAAAAAAATGAACAAAGGTAGAAGAGACCTCATTTTACAGATGGTGAAACAAAGAGGTTAAGGGATTGGTACAAAATCATACATCTATTAAATTGTCAGGATTAAAATCCTTATGTCAAGTCCAAATCCAGTTACAGGTTGTTGTGATTGGCCAAATTTAGAGATCTCTTTTCCAGTTTGGATATTCACATGCCTCTGAATTTGTTGCATTTTGATTTTTTGATGGAACAATTGTTCCATCATTAATGTTTATTTAATTCTTCCACAATTTCATGCATGTAGATATTCCTTCCATCAATGGTGATCTCAGCTCTTCTAAGCAGCTATTCTAGTTCATTGTAAACAGGAATTGCATCATTTCTGGAGCTTTTATCTATAGTGCCTAGAACAATGCCAACAGAATACTGCTTGTTGATTGGTTGATTGCTTCTGGAAGTAATCCTCTTTATATTTTCACATTTTCAAATAGCTAGACAGGCTCTTGGATGACAAAAATTGGGAAGGGAATAAGTATCTATTAAGTACTATTCCATACTAGGCACTGTGAAAAAATACTTTACAAATATTCTCTCATTTAACCCTCCCAACAATTCTGATAAATAGGTGCTATTATACTCATTTTACAAGTGAGACAACTAAGACAAAGAGGTGACTTGTACAAAGTCACATAGGTACTAACTGTCTGTAACTCTTCTTGAACTTTTTGTAGCTTGAAACTTGAAGTTTACTGATTAAATCTCTTTAAAAAAAAACTATAAAAAGGCATTAGATCAATTTGGAGGAGTCAAACTATCAAAAAGTATAGAAGTTAATCTCAAATTCTATATATGATCCAATAAGCCATTCTGATTTTTATAAATCATTGGTTAAAGGTTTTTTACATAATAATGTTTGCTATAGTTTTTAAATGCCTTTAAATAAACAGAAATTAATGTAAAGGGATAAAGCATTTTTTTTAAATTGGGGATTCTAAATGGTAAAAACTTTATAGAAAACTATTTATAAAATTTCTAGATGACTAATATTTCCTGACCAAAAATAATTCCACATATAGGACCTATATATTTCTCTCTTTTTAAAATAATAGCTTTTGTCTTCCATATTGTTTTTTTGTTTTGTTTTGTTTTGATGAGGCAATTGGGTTAAGTGATTTGCTTAGGATCACACAATTTGGAAATGTTAAGTGTCTTCTTTCAGAAGTGTCATTCAGAACATGAATGGCAAAAAAAATCTCCATGCTTTTTATAAGAAAATAGTACCCTAAACCTTCAAATAAGTATTAGCATTTTTAAATAAGCAAAACCCTTATTGTATGTTCCTCTTCCCCTGCCTTTTAATCACTTCTCAAACTGACTTTGGTATTTAAATAATATTCTGACTATTTGAGAAATAGTTAAAGATTAAATCTTTTTTTTGGGGGGGAGAAGAGGGGGCTGTTTCTTTCCAGTGATATACCTACAATAACTTGAAAGCTTCCTTGGAGAATTTCAATTCTATTAAATGATTTTAACTTATCAGGAAGATCTGAGTTCAAGTCTTGTCTTTAATATTTTTTGGTTGTATGACTGTGGGCAAGTCATTAACTTTTTGTAAAAGGAGAAATAATAGCATTTGATTCTCAAGGTTTTTGTTAGGATAAAATGGGATGTTTATTCAATGTTTTGTAAAGTTAAACATCTTCATTATTTTTGTGGCCTAGAAAATGTGGGGAGGAGTTCTTCACAACCATAACAGTGACATAACAAGTGATGAATAAATGAATGTAAAAGAGCATTGAAATCATGCTGACTTCAAAGGATATTTGGTCTTATCTATGCCAAATTCTGTATTACTTCCTCAGAACAATTTATAGTTATTCACTCAGGAAAAAAAATTAATATTAGTCCAATAGGACAGTCTCTTCATTATGAGGACTTCTTAGTACTTTGAACTATTCTAAAAATTTCTGAATTGGTAATTTGGTTTAAATTTATTTACTTCAGGTAACTATAACCTGACTGGTTTCTATCAGGGAAATCTCCCCCCCCCAAAAAAAAATCTCAAAAGTAGTGGTTATTTCCCCCTTTTTTATTCCTGTAGTTTTAGAAAAATAATTAACTTTTTTTTTAAAGCTTGGGGTGATTAGCAGTAGCTAATTTTCCTTTATTTAACATAAAATAAGTATTAGATCAGATAAAGAGAGATAAATAATTTATTCTGAGTATACAGAATTTATGACCCCATTAAGGATGTTAGGGAACAATTTCTTAACAATTTCTTAAATATTGTGTCTCATATAAATATCTGTACATGTATATATATAAAAATATACATATTCATCTAATTCCTTGTTCTTTATTTGTATAAATATAAGATGTGAAAATAAATATAATAGAATTCATGAATGCAAATGTGAATAGTTATTTGGAGTATGCTATACATTTGTGCTAACATGACTCCAAATATTTTTAGACCTCTCTTTTTATTTAGTTATTTATTTTTGGACATGATTTTAGAATCAGTTTAAGGAGCTACACAAGAAAATCAGTCTCATTATTCAAACTCAAAGTATTTTTAGTTATTTCTAAATATCAAACCCATCTCTAAAACAGAAAAAAAATGTAGCACTGCTAATATTTAGAAGAATAAGGCTCAAATAATATCTGAGGGAGGATTTGAATTCAGATCCTTTTGACTTCAACTTTAGTATTCAAACTACATCAGAGTAATTAAACAGATGACAAGAGACCGATATTCCTACCATAGGTTTGTATATTCCCAAGTACACTAGAACCAGATTAAAATGTAGCTGAGAAATATTTAACAAAATAAACCAAAATAAAATGGAGTGTAGATAATGCTAATATGTAGTTTTCTAGGTCACTTTGTTGTTGCAGAAAGTAGTTCTTTTCTGTTCTACATTTTACAATACAATTATAACTTTTAACTACATGATTAAGTCAAGTTGGTTATATTCTATTATTGTTCTGTAAGAAATGACCAGCAAGATGATTTCAGAGAGGCCTGGAGAGACTTACATGAACTGATGCTGAGTGAAATGAGCAGAACCAGGAGATCATTATACACGGCAACAACAGTACTATATGACGATCAATTCTGATGGACATGGCTCTCTTCAACAATGAAATGTTTCAAATCACCTCCAATTGTTCACTGAAGAAAGCCATATACACCCAGAGAGAGGGATGTGAAATGTGGACCACAACATAACATTCTCATACTCCTTGATTGATGTTTGCTTACATTGTGTTTCCTTTATCTGATATATCGTTTGTGTAGAGAAGATTTTTCTTGCACAACAATGACAAGTTTGGAAATATGTATACATATATTCGATTTGCCAATATTTTAACATAATTAACATGTAGTGGATATCCTGCCATCTAGGGGAGGGGTGGGGAGTTGGGGGAAAAATTTGTAACGGAAAGCTATGTAAGGGTTATTGTTGAAGAATTACCCACACATATGTTATGCAAATAAAATTTAAAAAAAAAGTTGGTTATATTCTAATTGCCTGTATTATATCAGTAAGAAAATGAAATCTCATGGAATCAAAACGAGACAAGTAACTTGTTTAAATATACATTTTTTTCCTGTTTCTACACCAATCCATCAATAATGAATAATTTGAGAATGTGATGCTTTGTGTACTTTTAATAATACCTTCCTTATTTTTTTCTTTTTCATGTAAATTATAGATTGTGTTTTTCTGAAAGCCTATCTGCAGCCACAAAAATAGAAGGTATTTTGAAATGTAATTGGAATCTTATAACCTCTTATATGATTCTTGAGAAATTTTAAAAAATGTCAGTTATTGTGGAGAGAAATGCAAAAAGCTCATCTATAATTACCCTTAAATTGTAGCATTACTACAAACATCAGCAATAGCACAAACACAAAATATTAGATACAAAACAGGTCATCACTTGAAATTATCTCACTTCCTGCTATCGAGTAGAGGATTTTTTTTTAATAATATGTGTTTGCTTTTTTCTTTCTTTTTCTGTCATTATCAAGTAAGGGAATATGAAGTAAAACCTCACACAAATTAAAAAGATTTTTTGACTATTGCAAAAGACTGGAAGATCACTAAATTCAAATATGAGTCAGCAGAGTAGTCTTTAAAAAGTGTCCCATGTTCTTCTTTCTTACAAACCTAAATAAGGAATGATAGTGTCTAAAAATTGGCCATGGCATTTCAAACTCACCAACCTACCTGAGGCATTTAAAATCTAATAGACTAGTCACTTGGGCATGCTTTCCAAAGACTCCCTTCAAATTTTTTCTCTGCTTAAATTCACAGAAAAGGGTATTTTGTAGCTCTGAGTTGGTTCTAATGGGAAATCTGTACTTTTGATTTTTAAAAAAAGCAAAACTAATGGGATTGATAGCCCTTTAGCACATCCATACTTTAGTATTAGTAGCAAATGCTAAATGACTAACTATTGAAATAAATTTGATTCTTAGTTTGTTTTCAACTTCACATAGGAAAGATTTTTTTCATTGTTCTTCATTTTATTAAGTATGGAAAGCACCAAAATGTTGGATCAAAGTAAATATTTCCCAGTGCAGAAAACCACAATTTTTGTAACATGGAGCCAAATTTGTCCCAAATCTAATTAGAAGCATCTTTACTGCTTTATTTCTGTGTCTTATAGAAATTTATTAACACATTTCTTAACGTTTGTTGTTAATGATTGCTAATTTATTAGCTGCTACCAGTATAGAACTAGCTAAGTAGTGTGACCAAAGGAGACAGGAGATTAAAAATAATCATAAACTGATTAATAATAAACAAATAATAATAATAAACAGAAATCAGAACTGACCTCAAGAGCTTTTACATAGCAAAACCACATCTGAATGAACATCTTCAGGCATCTGCACAATTCACTCTGGCTACCTGCTCAGTTTTGAAAAATTAATTTCTTTTTGCATATTCAGTTACTTTTTCATTCATTCTTTAAGTATTCATTCACTACAAAATCCATAGGACTGTAAAAAGGCATAGTCCCACATCTCAGATTGCTTTTAAGTTAGCCAACTAAGGCATTTTTAGTGTCAGGAGGTTTGGAAAGAGTGCTAGACAGTGAATGAATGTCCATACTCTGCCCCCTAAACTCAGTAGCTACTGATAGTCATGTGTAATGATAGTCATGTCACATGAACCTTTTGATATTCACTTTTAAGACTTTGGTTAGAAATACTTTCTTTCCCATATTACACTTAAATTTATCTTATAGTTCATTCATGTAAAGCTATTTATTCAGTTCTAAGATTCACATGAATCATGATTCTTTTTATACTTATTGAGGACTTAACCATATTTAAGGAATGTAGAAGCCACATATAATTGAAAGCAAAATGTGGGATTAGGGTTGTCCATTCTAATTCTTCATGGCCTCACAGTAAGTACAGGGAAATCCTAAGGCACACATATTTGTGCCTTAAGTCAATGCTTAGATTTTGTTAGGTCTTCCAATGACATATCTTATTGATTGTCTCTACAAATATGTCTATATTATGTGACCTACTCAAAGAGAAAATATGTTATTTTGAGTAACTCAGATTAGTAAGGCAGTTACACTTCTATAGGCAGTTGTCTTCTCTCCCTTAAAAGATAAGCCATAAGCATACAATATTAAATGAAAGATACTAGGCTACAAAGTTTGGTGAAATTCTCATATTTTACAAAACTTTTCCTGAATGCCTCAGCTAAGAATAAAGATGTGTCAAACTGTATTGTGCAGGAAAAATCACTATCTTTCTTCCAATTTTTCTAGAAAGGTTTAGTCTTATATTGTACTTAAGGATTATGGATTCAGTTAAAGATTTAGATGAGACAGTTAGTTGGTAAAGTAGATAGAACTCTGGGTCTGGAGTAAGGAAAATTCATCTTTCTGAATTCAAACCTGGCCTCAGACATTTACCAGCTGTATGACTTTCTGCAAATCATGTAATCCTGTTTACCTCAGTTTCCTTGCCTGTAAAAAGAGCTGGAAAAGAAAATGGCAACTCCTCCAGTACTTTTGCCTAGAAGACCCAAATGGGGTCATGAAGAATTGGCCACCACTGGAATGACTGAATAACAAATGTATTAAAGGCTTCTAAATGCTTTCAGAAAAGATGTCAAAGAAACCCTCCTTCAGTTATAAATTTCCAATGCCATAACTAGTCTTTAGAAACCAGACTTTTGAAACTAAAATGTCTATCATTTTAACACTAAAAATTACAAATAGAAGAATTCCAGTGGAAAAGGTATATTATTATCCTTTAAAAAAAATGGAGCTTTGATATCTACTTGAAAGAATTTTGATTACCATATAGGAGACCCTGTTTCAATTCATTTTCTCCAGATTCCTGTGTTCTATATTATTGGGAGCTGAATGTTACAGAAGCAGCATATTCAATTCACTGAGGAAGAATTGTCTCTCAGTCCTCAATAATGACCTTTTAATCATATAGTAATATGATTTTAGAAGTATAACATATATTCCTTTAGTCAAGTAATTGATGAAATTATATAGAAATATGATTAAAAGTAAATGTTAATGAGATCACAGGAGAAGTCCTGTCCCTTTTTTTTCAGGCTTATGATGATGAAGGAACATTATACAAGGAAAAATAAAGAAGGAAGCACAATAAAGATCTCCAGCTCAACTTAAACTCAATCTGCATGGCGCAATCAGTCTTTTGATAAGCTTTCAAAAGACTTTGTAGTTACCCAAATGACTAGCAACAATATCCAAAACAAACAGTGATGGAAGTACTTGAGAAATTTTAAAAAGTTTCTTCATTCAGTGGACCATTAATCACCAACATTTTGTCTAATTAGTTCTGGAATAGTTCCGTTATTAAATATGGGGGAAGAAATACATTTAAGTTACTTGAATCATCAGGAGAGATTAGTTCAAATATCTGTTCTAGGTACATATTTTTAAGTAAGATTATAAATGAAGTTGGTGGTATAGTATTTAGGTTTTATGGCTCAAATCTTCAGATTTTACATTTGTCTATAGAATTCCAGCATTTAGATTTAGAAGGGCACCAAATACAATGTATTCTAACTTGTATCTAAACAAATATCCTGTATACCTAAAAAATGGTCAGTTAAGCCTTGCTTCAAGATTTTTCTTGAGAGAGAACTCAACTCATTTCTAGTTTTAAATACTATGATTTAAATTATTACTAATATCTTTATCTTTAACCTGAATTCCTCTCCAATTTCTACTTACAATGTTCGCATGATTTCTTTTTTAAGCTCTATCCTCTGGGACCAAACACAAATAACTTAATTCTATTCTGATATGATATTCCTTCAAATGCATAAAAACTACTTTCATAACTCATTTTTTTTCTTTTTCAGTTTCAATACTCCCAGTTCCTATAATTGATTTTAACATGGCATGATCTTCCTGCTTGATTTCCAGTTTATGTTCTTCCTGAGGTGTGTGACCCATACCTGGATAATCTGTTCACAATTGGTCTGAGATTACAACAGCAGAATGGCACTATTAATTCTATCTTTCTAGACTTCATACCTCTCCTTGTGAACTTTGATCAAATTAGCTTTTTAAGCTGCATTTCAGATGGTTGATTTATATTGCATTCAGTCCAGTAAAATATTCTAATAATTTTTTCAAAAGAATTTACTCTAGCACACATTTTATGTGTGCTATTTATGAAGCTGGTAAAAGTCAGTAAGGTAACAGTAGAGTTGAGTCCTGGGGCTGAAGTCAGAGGTTCAAATCCATCAGATACTTTCAAGTTATGTCAATAAAGAAGTTACTGAGTCTGTAATTTGATCTCTTCTTTTACAGTCTTTTATGAGTACTTCCAATAAACCTCTTTGGGCTTGAGATCAATTCATATCACTCTTTGAGATATTCTCTGTGGACATTTTGTCCTTATGTGAGTTGGTGTTTGGATCTTCCCTGTCACTATACTAGCTTTCTATGGTCTAGGTTTTTTATTCCTTGCTCATTTTCTTTCCTTTTGTTTTTACACTGCCTTTAAAAAAAAAAAAACTTTTATAATTTTATAATCAAGCTCTGTTCCTGAGGTAAAGGGGCGCTGTCCCAAGCTGCCTGCGCAATTCTAAGCCTTGGTGTTGAGCAGAGGTGCCTTTTGTGTTTGCAGGGGGTAGCTTTGCCTGCTCTTTTACAGGAAAAAGTCTGGTTTCCAAGAATGTCTTCAGAGCTGGGAATGAAGGCTGTCCCACTACTCTGGTATACTAGTGGGCCAGAATCTAGTGTCTCAGTTACTGATCTGATGTGATTAAGACTCATTGGCATTCCCAGATTCTATCTGAGCTGGATTGAACACCCCTTTTTATCCCAATGAGACTGACCTTTCTTGAAGATTTTCCAATCTAGCTTGAGCTGGAGAGTCAGTTCGTTATATCATACTCTGTTCAGAGATTTGATTTCATATGGTTTTTGAAAAAAAAAACTTGAGGAGAGCTCCTCTCTTAATCTCTTCTTCTTTGGGTTCCTCATCTCTAATAAGGGGATAACAATAGCACCTGTATGCTAGATTGTGATAGCTTTGAACTTTTATATAAGTGTTAGCTATTATGTTTTTAACCCAAAAGTAAATTTTGCACTTTTCCTCATTAAATGTATTCTTACTGTATTCAGATAAACACTGTAGCCTCTCATTAAAAAAAAAAAAATACTGTCATTGTCTGTTAGCTACACCACTTTGTAATTTAAATCTCAAAAGTCTGATGTCACTATCTTTACTCTAGTCATTGATGAAAATCATGAAATGATAGAATTGAGGATACTGGTAAAGGGACTAGCCTTGCCAAGAAGGAAGATAATCTGTTTTTCTCTGAGTCTAGAGGAAAAAGATGAGAAGGTAGGTGAGGACATTGATAGGAATATGGCTCATTAGGTTCACATCTAAAGCCTCATTCTATATTTTGTTATATGATAATTCATTTAACTCCTTTGAATTATTACACTGTAAACTTGTTCTTCAAATAGCACTGAAAATTGTAGAGGATTAAAGAATACTAAGTAACTTTATTTAAAGAAACCAGCTATAAAACTTTTCCTTAAAATTAATTACAATATTTTTGAAGGAAAGAGATGTTTATGATTAGTGAATAAATGTATTTAAATATTATCCATTGTCCTTTTTTATCACAACTTAAATCTGAGTGATAGATTTCTCTAAAATGGGTATGGATCATGTGAGTGACAGAATCTTCTTCACAGTGTTACTGATTTTATTTTATTTTATTTTTAAAAAGAAAAATTTTGTTCCATTAACATCTTTCTAGGATCTACATCTTTCTTTGATTAGTCTCATATATAAATTCTAATATTTTTTCTGGAACATCATTAAATTTCACCATTTCTTGAGCAGCCAACTTTTTGGCAAGGAGTTAAGTATTTTATTAAAAACAAACTATTTAATTTAATGAATTGGTCCAAGCCATATCGAGCACTTAATATGTCAACCACATGACATGGAAGTTTGAAAAGCAAAGATAAAAATAAACAATGTGAGGTATGAAGTGTAGAATGAGGGAATTAATAGTGCTACTCTACGATAATAGCTTCAGACCAATTGTGAAATAGGTTATTCAGGTGTGGATAACAAGCTATGAAATGGTATGGTTTATATCTAGAAATTTCAGGGAAAATCTTAAAGTGACATTCATAGGATTTTTTATTGGTGTTAAATTTCAAGGGCTTGTTAACAAATTATTATAGATCTTTAGCCATTCTACTAAATTTTCAATTACTTAGATCTTAGCTTATTGAGAAAACCAGTTATATATTGTTTTCTAATTATCTGATATATGTCAATTTCATATTATCACCTTTTAGTGCATGTGATTTTTTTTGTTCAGACTAAAACTTTGTCAATTTTCATGTTTTACAAATTTAATATTGTTTAAAAGGATTTTGATTAATTCAGTTTATTGGGATAAGTCTTTTATAATATTAGTTTAATTAACTCTTTGATTTTGTAAATTTGTATGATCACTTTTTTTCCCCTTAAGGACCAAGGGAGATTTTATGAGCTTTTTCATGAGGCTATTTCAGTTTGCTAACTCACTGTGACTTGATATAAATTGAAATTATACATCTTTCTGTCCCAATTAAGGTTTTTCTTAAGAAACCAATTACAAGGTTGTTTTTCCCCCCTGAATTTTGGAAGTGAAAATCAATTGGTTAAGGTATATGTTGGTTGGTTGGTTGTAATTTTTAACAAGAAATGTAATTCTTGCAGGTTACTAGCACTATATTTACAAGCCTAGTTGTATTCTATATAAGCATGTCTGAAAAGACAATCTAGAAATGTCAATACTTTGATACCTTCTGATAGATTTGTTGTCTTTTTTTCCCTAATACTTAGCACAAGACTGGGAAGACTTGACATTTGTATTCAGTCATTGCTCTTTCAAATATTTCAATTGTTTTGGGTCAATCCTCATTAGACAAATTTCTATACATAGATCTGTCACATTTTAAATGTTTTTAAGACCATGTTATTGCTATACTGACCCAGTAATTTTATAGCAACTTTTAATATTGAGGCAAATATGTAGCTTTACATGTACAACATCTTTTAGTCTGAGGAAAAAATGTTGCGGCTGTCTTAAGCGCTCACCTTATATGAGCCCTTTGATCTCAGAGGTGAGATGAATGAGGTGGGAAACTCATAGAGTGTGAAAAGAACTCCAGTTTATTATGTGGTACAGGCTTATTGATATACATTTTTGCAAGCATGATCAATGTATGAACAGTAGGCAATCCCCAATCACCATTCAGAGAAGCAACTGATGGGCATTGCACATGCATGGCATCTGCCAATGCCAACTCAGCCATGTCAGCAACCCACTCACAGGTGAGAAGCCCTGTCAAGGCATCCCTGCTCATGAGCAACTAGCTATGACCCTCAGGCTCAACACATTCCCCTGCCATGCATCAGTGCTCCTTGCTCAACAAGGGCATTTCTGCAATGTGGCAGAAAACTTATTGTGCACCACAGGTCAAGGTGGCCTCTGTACTCCCTCTCAGCAGGGTCCCATACCCTAGAAAAAAATGCTTCAGTACTTCAAGAAATCTGTGGTCCTATCAGTGTGGAGTTTCTTTATTGATGCAGAACTCACCATTTATCCATTGCTACATACCCTATTTGACTTTTGTCTGTGGCCTCCTGTAAATTTTTTTAAGAGGTCCATTCAGTGTTATGAGGACCTTTAATTATTGGAGGCAACAAAAATTAGCTTTTATAAAATAGTGTGCAGGGGCAGTAAATGGTGCAGTGGTATAGAGCACAGCCCTTAAGTCAGGAAGACCTGAGTTCAAATCTGGTCTCAGACACTTAAACTTCCTAGCTGTGTGACCCTGGGCAAGTCACTTAACCCCAATTGCCTCAGCAAAATAAATAAATAAATAAGTAAAATAAAATAGTGTGTAATATTAAGACTAAGCTTATATTTATTTATAAAAGTGACCAGCTTAGTTTATTAAAATTATAATTGGCCAGTAAGAAAACATGCTTTATTAAGATATGTTCTTTCCTCTTTAATATATATCCTTTAGGTCCTAGGGATACACTTGATAAGTATTTTTGTAATATTCATCAATTATCTGAAGCAGTAAAGTACTAATATTGGTCATCCCCCCCCAAAAAAATGCTAGTATAAATTGTGTGGCTTCTGACAACCTAAATCACAGGTTTGTTATAGTTTTTAGCATTTCAGGGAATAGATGTAGGAATTTCTAGAGTTTATTTTTTCATCAGTCCTAAGCAAGCTTGAAATTTCATATATGATTGTCTTGCTTAGACATAAATGGAAATGCTATTTTCTATATGACATTTCAAATAAATGAGTAAAAATATGGAAGTTGAAAAATAATCTTTAAGTTCTCAGGAGAATATAAATAGAGAAACTTTGAGGTAGAATTGATTTGCAGAAAATATAATGAAGTTCCATTTGGGGTTTAATTCAATAGATGATAGGGGTTAGATATGTACATTGTCAAAGGATCTTTAAGTTTTTTTTTCTTTATTCACTTTCTCTCTCTCTCTCTCTCTCTCTCTCTCTCTCTCTCTCTCTCTCTTCCTCTCTCTCTCTCTCTCTCTTTGTCCCTCTCTGTCTCTCTCTCTGTGTCTGTCTCTCTCCCCATCTTTTTGTGTTCTTTGGTGATCTTTCATACTATAAGTCAAATAAATTCTGTAAATAGCTCCCTTATGAATATATCTTTTTAAAAATAGCAACAAATATGGGGCTGTGTTTATTAATATGCATAGTCTCAATCACCACAAAGATAATAGACAATGAACAGATTGAAGAATTGATATTGTATTTTAAAAGATCATATCTCATGTAGATGCATTTTTTTTCCAGTGGCAATGATTTCTTTTGCATGTAAATGAAATGGACTCAGGCAAAGGGGAAAGCTAACTTGCTATTATGGGTTCAGAAATTAAGATAATTTAATATTTCCATATTGCCAAGTAGTGGCAAGTGGTATATTTCCTTTTCTTGATTTTCTTTTTCTTAAATCCAGAGTAAATGTAAATATTTATAGAGAAATAGTGAAACTCTGTTCTTTTGTAGTCAAAAAAAACAAAACAAGTTAATGTTTTAGTGTGCTTCCTACCTATTTTACTCAGTTCCTGTCCAAGAATAACTGCTTTTTTTCCACTTCTATGTCTTTACCTTTTGCCCTCCACAATAGTTATTATTTGTAATATCATTTAATCTATCTCTAATTTTTTTGATATTATAGCCTTCTTAAAAAGCCTACTTTAAATGTCATCTTCATCATGATGTCAACCTTAGCCTCTCTACTCAGAAATGATTCCTCCTTTCATTTGATTAAGAAACAAATATTAATGCCTTCTAATAGTCTATGAATTTGGCTCAAGTTTGCAAGAAATAATTTCATTTTTTTTAACATTAATGTGTATCCAAATCAATTCAAGTTGGGAGGCAAGACAAGAAGGAAAGGAGGGGGAGAAAGAAGAGAGCTAGGGAGAGGAAGAAGAGATGAGAGAAGGAAGGAGGAGGAAAAAGGAGGAAGAGGAGAATCAGGAGGAGGAAAAAGAAGAGGAGCAAGAGGAGGATAGATGAGATCTAAATTGGCACAATAGCCCTCCTTTCCCTCACTCTTGCAGTTCGAGATAACATTTATAGAAACCTTGAATAAGAAAAAGTAACAACCTGATAAAATGCAGTAATATTAAACCATCTCTAGTCATATGAAAAGTTGCTCCAAATCACTATTGATCAGAGAAATGCAAATTAAGACAACTCTGGGATACCACTACACACCTGTCAGATTGGCTAAAATGACAGGAAAAGATAACGATGAATGTTGGAGGGGATGTGGGAGGGCTGGGACACTAATACATTGTTGGTGGGACTGTGAACGGATCCAACCATTCTGGAGAGCAATTTGGAGCTATGCTCAAAAAGTTGTCAAACTGTGCATACCCTTTGACCCAGCAGTGTTTCTACTGGGCCTATATCCCAAAGAGATCTTAGAGGAGGGAAAGGGACCCACATGTGCAAGAATGTTTGTGGCAGCCCTTTTTGTAGTGGCTAGAAACTGGAAACTGAAGGGATGCCCATCAATTGGAGAGTGGCTGAATAAATTATGGTATATGAATGTTATGGAATATTATTGTTCTGTAAGAAACGACCAGCAGGATGATTTCAGAGAGGCCTGGAGAGACCTGCATGAACTGATGCTGAGTGAAACGAGCAGAACCAGGAGATCATCATGCACAGCAACAACAGTATTATATGATGATCAATTCTGATGGACATGGCTCTCTGCAATAAAGAATTGTCTCAAACCAGTTCCAGTTGTTCACTGAAGAAAACCATATACACCCAGAAAGAAGGACATGAAATATGGATCTCAACGTAACATTTTCATGATCTCTATTGACATTTGCTTGCATTGTGTTGCCTTTCTCTGATTCTTTTTTTTTTCTTGTAGATAGGATTTTTCTTGCATAACTTCTCAAGCATCTCAACATTATTAACATGTAGTGGACTTCCTGCCATCTGGGGGAGGGGAGGGGACTGGGGGTAAAATTTGTATTGGAAAGCTTTGTAAAGATCAAGGTTGGGGAACTACCCATACATATGTTATACAAATAAAAAGCTTAAAATAAAAATAAAAAAATGCAGTAATATTACATAATAAAAAGTGTTCAGTTCCTTACTAAACCCCTCCCCTTACAAATTAAAATAGTTCCTCCCTTTAATCAATATTTTCATCTGCAATACAAAAGAGAATATTACCCTTAAAGGGATCAAATCACTACCAGGGGTTTTAGAGGCAATTATCTTATATAGAAAATAATTCAATTTGGTGATCACCTGCTAATCCACTTTTCCGAAAAGGACTTTAGTTTTTTTCTATCCTAAAGTGAAAAATTTTCAAAAGGTTTTAACCTGGAGAAAATATTCCTTATTAATATTTTAGTGAAACTAAAAGGATGTTTTTTAAATATTCTTCCATAATATGAACACTTGCATAAGAAAAAAATGTTTTAAAAGAAAGAACGGGGATAAAATGCAGAAGTAGCATACTATTTCCTTCCTTTAGAATTTTTTCTTAGTACCCCTACCTTGCTGTATTTCTTTTGAAAGAATACTTTTTAAAAATGTAATTACCATTTGTAATGGAATGGAAATTGTGAATAGGATAGATCCCATAGTAGTAACAAAGGTCTGGAGAAGTATAATGTTAGAAGAGAGAGCATTAGAGATGGTGATGGCACATTTTAGAATTTTTATGCTAGTTGAGTGAATGTGTTCAATCTATCATTTTAGAAATGAGGAGAAACTAAATTCTAGAAATAGTTTAGCTTCTATTTTGTGGAAAAAATCAAATTTCCTTATAGTATTTAGCTTGTCACAGTAGATATTTTTAAATTAAGTTTCTGTTAAGTTGAAAAATGCTTGGAAAAGAGGTGAAATAGTGGTATTTCCCCCCAATATTAGCATCTTATTCCTATATTATGCCACCCAAAAAGATTGGACGCCATCTTCATATTTTCTTGACATTGCATAAATACCAGGGTACACTGAAAAAACAAACAAACAAATTTAAGTCTGGATTTCAGAACTGATCCTTTCTAAAGAGTTTATTATCATTTTGCTTTTAAACTTTGCATAGCCAATAATATCTTCATACATATAAATACTTACCACCATACTCTTAATCCATCCAAATAGAAATGGCAGTTAGCCCACAAAATATTCTTGAGTATCTTGAGTATAGATTTTCTTTTTTTTTCTTTTTTAAAACTTATTTTTATTTTCCTCAGTTAGACAAAAAATGACTTTTTGGTTATATATGTACATTCTTACATCTATATTTCCTTTTTTTATTAACACTTTTTATTTGCAAAACATATGTATGGGTAATTCCTAAACATTAACCCTTACAAAGCTTTCTGTTACAAATTTTTCCCCCCTACTCCCCACCCCTCCCCTAGATAGCAGGATATCCACTACATGATAATTATGTTAGAATACTTAAATTGAATATATGTATAGTTATTGCCACACATCATTTTTTTGTTCAGGAGAAATGGTATCTATAAGAAAGAATAATCAGATAAAGGAAATACAATGCAAGCAAACATCAATAGAGAACATGAAAATGTTATGTTGTGGTCCACATTTCACATCCCTCTCTCTGGGTGTATATGGCCTTCTTCACTGAACAATTGGAATTGGTTTGAAGCATTTCATTGTTGAAGAGAGTCATCATGTCCCTTAGAACTGATCCTCATATAGTACTGTTGTTGCCGTGTACGACGATCTCCTGGTTCTGCTCATCTCACTCAGCATCAGTTCATGCAAGTCTCTCCAGGCCTCTCTGAAATCATCCTGCTGGTCATTTCTTACAGAGGAATAATATTCCATAACATTCATATACCATAATTTATTCAGCCACTCTCCAATTGATGGGCATCCATTCAGTTTCCAGTTTCTAACCACCACAAAAAGAGCTGCCACAAACATTCTTGCACATGTGGGGCCCTTTCCTTCTTTTATGATTTCTTTGGGATATAAGCCCAATAGAAACACTGCTGGGTCAAAGGGTATGCATAGTTTGATAACTTTTTGAGCATAGCTCCAAATTGCTCTCCAGAATGGTTGGATCCGTTCACAGCTCCACCAACAATGCATCAGTGTCCCAGTCTTCCCACATCCCCTCCAACATTCATCGTTACCTTTTCCTGTCATTTTAGCCAATCTGACAGGTGTGTAGTGGTACCTCAGAGTTGTCTTAATTTGCATTTTTCTGATCAATAGTGATTTGGAGCACCTTTTCATATGATTATAAATAGTTTTAATTTCACCCTCTGAAAATTGTCTGTTCATATCCTTTGATCATTTATCAATTGGAGAATGGTTTGAATTCTTATAAATGTGAGACAATTCTCTATATATCTTAGAGATGAGACCTTTATCAGAACCCTTAAATGTAAAGATGATCTCCCAATTTGATGCTTCCCTCCTAATCTTGTCTGTATTAGTTTTGTTAGTACAGAAACTTTTTAACTTAATATAATCAAAATTATCTATCTGGTGTTCAATTAAGAGTTCCAGATCTTCTTTGGACATAAATTTATTCCATCTCCACAGGTCTGAGATGTAAACTATCCTATGTTCCTCTAATTTGGTTATAATATCACTCTTTATATCTAGATCATGAACCCATTTAGATCTTATCTTGGTGTGTGGTGTTAGGTATGGGTCCTTGAGTATAGATTTTCAAGGGACATGTTAAAGATTTAAAATAAAATTGTCTCTTACCCCAAGGATCTTAAAGAGGAGAACAAGATAAGCATGCCAGAGGTGGAAGTTGTCAAGGGGATAGTAAGGATCTGAGAAATAAAGTCATGAAAGCAATAATAGGCAAAGAAATAATTATGGTTTTATAAACTTCCTAGTCATTATATGAAGAATAGAATGGATTTCATAAAACCATTTGCCTCCAGGAGTGAGAAAATAAAGCAAAGAGCTTTTGACAGAGACAAATGGTTTTAGTTACATGATACAAATATACTAAGCATTTGCAATTTCAGCAGTTTGGAGAATTCTTGGTGTGGGTATTTCCTCCATCCATACAGGTGTCTAAGATTTTAGCAGACTTTATGTAATCTTGGGGAGGAGGAGTCTAGGAGCAAAGAGACTAATTCAAGGTCACATGGTTAATAAATATCAGAGGCAACAGGACATTCTAATTGCAAGTCAGCATTCAATCAACTATTGCTTATTGCAACTACAATTTAATTGTAATAGTGAAGGCAAAATCATGAATTATTTCATAGTCTTATTTAATTCCAAAATATAATTGAGACAAGTTTATAATAAAATCCTTTGGTAAAAGACCATTTCATTTTTGTGCTTGACTTAATTTAATAAATACTCATTATGAAATGAATTAAATAGTTCAACTAAATAATTCGATTTTAAAAAAAATCACAAAATTTACTTAGACAATAAATGAATTCATAATTTTGACTTAAGTTTCTCCCTTAATCATAATTCATCTATTTATTACAGAATTTAGAAACAGTCAGGAAATTTGTGTGTGTGTGTTTTAAACAAGTGTATTTGCTGTAAATCTAATTATAGCCCACTTTTTCTCTTGTTTGAAGTAGGCTCTTAGATTCATTTCATCTTTTCAGGGGGAAGAAATTAAGATGACATAATGATAAAATGCTTAATTAATGCATTAATGTGAGCTGTATTTTCATCCATCTTAAATCTATTGGAAAAAAATTCAAATTTGTATTTTTAAAGTTTTCTTCACAAACTACCATGAGATACTCTTGATATTTGGGGACATATTTATGTCCCCTTGTAGATTATGTCAAGTAAGATTCTGCATATTTAACATATAAGAAAAGTATTCAGAATGTAGGCTCAAATGTAAATAGAACATCTTGACCATTTTGAAGACTGTCTGGAATACTAAAAAACTTATTGAAGTTTGTTTTTTTTTTCCCTTGTGCAAAGAGACTGCTGAAAAAGGGGGGATGGCTTTAGTTGTTAAAGAAATAAAGATCCCATTTCCCATTTGATTTCTGTAACAGTCTTTATTAACTAAATACGTATAACATTGGTGCCTTTGGGACAAGTAAGAAAGCAAATGCCCATGTGAAACTTATAATAATATGTGACATTTATATAGCCCTTTAAGGTTTGCAAAATGCTTTCGATACATTATCTCATTTGTCTTCATGACAACCTTGTTAAGTAAGTGCTACTCTTAGTATTATCCCAGGTTTACAAATAAGGAAAGAGGCTGAGAAAGAGTTTAATCACACATATATTGAGTGTCTGAAGCTTAATTCAGCCCAAGGACTTTTTACCTCCATGTCTTGTATGATATCCATGTTGCTCCTAAATGGAGAGATTAACAATACACATAAAAGAAGCAGAAGATACTTATTTCATAGTCTTTAATTAGGGTTCTCAGAATGTCCATGAATATTTGAAAAAAAATGTTATCCCAAGGCAATCCCAATAAACTTTGGATAGAAAATGCTATTTCCATCCAGAAAAAGAACTATGGAAATTAAAAATAAATCAACTCATGCTGTGTTCACTTTTTTCTGTTTTTTTTTTTCCTCTCCCATGATTTTCCCTTTTGTTCTGATTTTTCTCTCCTTTTCTCTTTTCTTACTTCATAAAGTAAGTGTATTAAAAATAAAATAAAAAATGTATTTTTAAATTTGTTAGTTATATTTCAATAGAATTGGTTTCTTTTAAAGTTATCTTTATTGGGGTACTTAAGGGGTAGAGTGGATAGAGCACTGGATCTGAAGTCAGGAGGATCTGAATTAAAATCTGGCCTCTCAGACACTTACTAGGTATTTGACCCTGGCCAAGTTACTTAATCCAGATTGCCTCTCAAAAAACAAAAACAAAAACAAAAACAAAAACAAATCCTGTGTACTTTAGTTTATCCATTTCAAAACTGGCTTCCCTTATCTTCTGAAAAAGATCATGACACAAAAAAGTTAAGAACTCTTTGTCTGTAACAATAGGGTTGTTTAGGCAAAGAGGATTGCTTAAATAAAATGATTCTTAGACAATAATTTATTCAGGGATGGATGAGTATTGATATTAGAAATATGAATTGTTCCCTATTAAAATGAATAAGTTTAGGGTAAGTGTGATATGGTTTTGTTTAGAGCAGAAATGTTTAACCTTTATTCTCTAACAATTAGCTTTATTCAAATTTCAATTCTGAATATACAACTCAGATTACAAAAAAGAGCTGAGAGGACTAAATGTTGAAATCTGTTAAATTTACTGGCTCTAGTGTTTGTTACCAAGGTTGACTGACACCCAAATTCACAAAAGGAGAAAAAAATAACTAGTTCCAAAGTTGTTTAAATATGTTGACTATTCTGGAGATTTGTTAGTCCATCCAATGATGGTCTCAAAGGGACAGAAACAGGCCCAGGGACAAAGACAGAGTAAAACCAAAAGCCTTCACTTTACTGAGGCAGATTAAGCTTCATAAAGAAAGGTAAGCTATCAGAAAATATTTTAGGAACATTAAATGATTTGGAAATAAGGATTCCACCTTTGAGATTTTAAGGGTCTGGTGGAAAGCTAAAATATGAAAGATAGTTTGCAAAAGAAGCACTATCCAATCTACACTGTCCAAAAAGCTATTAAACTTTAAAACTGCATAGGTTTTTGAGCAATATTCTTTTTTTATGTGTATCACAAAATAATCAAACCTCTTTATTCTGAGTAGAAGTGGAACAAATATTGAAGCTGATTGTTCCCTCTTTGACAAAGAGAAGATATTGACTAACAATATTCAATCAGTTTCTACATTTTCATTAACATACATAATTAAATTACCCATTGAAATTATTCTATCCTTTTTAAACATCTCTTATGTATTCATGACTTTAAGTATCTCAGTGCAGTAGTTCAAGTAATTTGCCATTCATAAGTTAAACAGCAGATGAAGCAATAGAACACACACAAGGAAAGTAATATTCTCTTTAAATTTTGTAGGACAAGTAAAACACCAATCAGAACTGCAGTAACTGTCTCATGTTGCTCCAATATAAAAAAAAAAAAGATAAAATCTGTGCAAAAAGGTCTAATAAACAGTGGATCCAGAAGTGAAGATGATGGGTTTCCCAAGTGTTGCAAAGCTTCTCTGCACAGCAGCTGGAACTGATGCTTTGTACTTGTCTTTGCCAATCTCACTGATGACATATAAATATTTTAAGTCCTTGCTGTATTCATTGTAGTCCAGGACATAGCAAAAGACAAATTTTGTCATAATTATCATCAAGGTTGTCAGTATCCTTGATGCCATTATCATGATAGATGTCATTCTTAGTTTTATGACACATCATTTTGGTCATAACAATTGCCAGCCTTTTTGGTGTTGCCAGTATGGCTCTCACCAATATCATAATTAGCATGACAATTATTGCTATCTTCATCATCCTTATCCTTATCCTTGAACTTACAATTGCCCCAGATATCAACAGCATCCTCATATTTCTTGTTATCTTGTCATCATTGTCATGATGTCACTACTATTATCTTTACTCTTCATCTTCATCACCTTCAGCAGCCTGAGATGCAGATATGAATGGGAAAAACACAAAGGAGTCTCCCAATTTTTCAAATTGTCCTTGAACAATTGGGGCTGGGAAAGGAAGTTCAATGTATTCTTCATCAGAACTATATTCATGTGCAGTGCTATTGGTATAATTTGAAGATGACATGACCAGAGATGTTGGACCTGAAGGAATTCTGAAAGTACTGCTCCTTTGTATGTACTTTGGTTTCTTGATTTACTCTCTCTCCATTTCTTCTTTCTGTCCCTTTTCCAAAAATTCACCAGGTGTTAGCTTCAGCACAGGTTTTAGCTTTCTAGTTGAGAAAGTGGAGGTAACCACTATGTGTTCCTTTTTTTCCCCAGCAACTGGACTTGAATGTTTTGCTAGGTGGTTTCTCAATCAGGAACACTGGTACAACTGAAATCTAAACTCTGATCACAGAATCTTGAGCAATGTTCTTTGTTCTTTGATTAAAATGCTTAAGATAATAAAAGCTAAACATATGCACGTCTTGCTTTCTGTCCTCCAAAAGCTATGCTTGAACTAAAAATAGTGAAAAAACAAACGTAAACTAAGATTTTAATAATAGATTAAGCTTACAAACAAAAGCAAACTGGAGTGTTCTCTGAAGTACTTGGAATCTACAGATGAATTCCTTCTTATCAGCAGAATGATACTTCTTCCTCTCTTTCCTAGCCAGTATACATCTAGGTGTCAGAGGGGCACAAATTCCATGGAGTGTTTCCTTCCAACAATTTCTTTCCTTTTCCCTTCTCCTACTTTGACATTTATCTCTTTATCCCTATCCTTAAGAAAAAGGACTCCAAGTACCTATTCTACTCAGACTATCTATCATATCTACTCTCCTCTTTCCAATGATGGTAACTGGGATTCTTCTAGTCCCCTACTCTTCTCTTATACTATAAGTATACTTATCTGTTCTCAATCAGGTTATTACCATCTGACTTCTTTGCCATAGATTTTTCTGTTTCTGATTATTGAGGATTTCTCAGCATTGCCCTCTACCCTATAGTAATGCTGTCTTGCACATTGCATTTTCAAATCAGAATGAAAGTGGAAACTGTATACCTTTTGTATATGTATCCTTAATCTTTAACAGAATATTTGAAACTTAGATACTTCATACATGATTTTTCATTCATTATTTCTTTCATTTTTTGCACCATCAACATAAAAATATATCTGTATACACAAATGCAGATCATACACATTCACACACACACACACACACATGCTTCATGGTTTGTAAGAGGTTTTACATAAATTGTATCATTTAATGTATTCACTTACAAGTGATATTTTTGATTATCCAAAGAGCTCTTATTATATTTTATTAGTATCATCATTTAGCAGTTGAGATAACTAAGCTTGAGAGATTAATTGAGTTGTCCTAAGTTTGATTTCTAGTAAGCTTATAGGGAATAACTGAACCCTTTTTTAATATCAAAGAACAACACTTTATCTACTATGTCATTTTGCCTACTATAAACAGTAGAAGCTAAGAATTTTAGAAAACTCTGACTGGAATTTACCATTTAAGAATTCCATTAATGTTTGTTACCTTTGAGAGAATTAATAGTCCTTTAGTCTCCTAAATAGATTTCCTAATAATTTTTGGAAGTTATTTTTTTGAGTTAAAAAAGGACAACTAAGAATAGTGTAAGAAAATCAACAACAACCATCTTTATCTATCATCTGCTACATCTAGGTTATTGTGCTAGGTTCTGAGAAATAGTAAGAAGGTTTCCTTTCCTTGGATAATGTTACAATCTAAGAAGATAAAATCTAGTAGTACTAAATTAATTGAAAATATGGAAGATTATAATACAGAAATGGAAAAATCTGAACAAAATTTAAAAAAAAGAGGATGGAAAAATAACATAGCTGAGCTTAGGCAGATTGGATCAGGAAACCTCAATGGAGGAGAAAGACATTCAAAAGAAGAAAAAAGGGGGGGATGGAGAACATTTTAAGCACAGGGAATGACATGAGGAAAGACCGGGAGATAGAATACAGCATGGTAATAAGAGATAAAGACTCATAAATTTTTCCTAGAACACTAAATAGATAGAAAGATGGGCTTTAAACACAAAACTTAAGAAATAAAAATTTCTTGCAGTGATAAGCAGAGAAGGCTAATATTAGTTTGATTTTTTGTTGTTGTTGTTGTTCCAGGAATAATCACTATGTGCCTTAGGAAAATTATATGGACTGTTATGAAGAATGTATCATACAGGGAATAAATATAAAATAGTTATAAAACAATATACTCAATATGTGATGTCAAAGGCACAGAACACATGCAACCCACAACACTCTCAAGTGGGATTCAAACCAGATAAAAATGTTATTACTATTATTATTTAAATATTTAAAATACAATAAAACATAATGTTAATATGTCATTTTCTAAGTCAATATGAAGCCTGTAGGAATCTTTATGTATGTTTTAGTAATTCCCTTTTTAATTTGAAAATGTTCTACTTTGTCTTTTAGGGTGCTCTGAGTCTCTAAAATTTGTTTAGAGTCATTCTTGAAATGAATTTGTAGCTGTTTGGGGGCAAGGCTGGACAAATTTCTGCCTTTATTCTACCATTTTGCCTCCACCACTCCCTCTTTTATTTGAATCTGACATTGCTAATCTAGAATGGATCCCCAAATGGTATATTTGCAATGGAAGTGGAAAGAAGATGTGACAAATATGATAGAATATAGGAGTTAGAAAAATCAAAGATGACACTGAATTTGTGAGGCTAAAAATTGGAAGGAAGGAGATCCTATCAGAAGAAAAAATGTAGTCTATGTATGAAATAGATTTTTGAAAGAATGGATTGAGTTTAGGATACTGATACTTTATCTAGATAGATGAAACATCTCAGGAAATATCAGAGCTCTGGGAAGAATTTGGGGCTAAAGATATAGATTTGGGAATTTTTGAGCCCTAACATGATGAGTAGAGAGAAAAAAAAAAGAGAGAGAGAAAAGGGTCAAGGGCCCAGTTTTGTATACCATTCACATTTATGGAACTGGTTAAAGATAAGGAATCAAACAAAGGAAAAGAGAAGTGATTAGTTAAGCATTAGATGAAATTTAAGAGTCATAAAATTTCCAGGAAAAGATATAATGTGTACTTGGGCAACAGTATCAAGTATCATTTAAAGAATAAATCTATTGGAATTTGTGATAATTACATCTCTGGTAACTTTGAAATTCTCAGTTTCTATAGAGTACTAGGGCTAGAAACCAGCATTTTAAAGATTGAGAGATTATAGAAGAAGTTAAAGCAATAAGAATCTATGTATAGACTTTGTTTCCTAGAAAATTGGCAATAGGTAGTCAATAATAAATATCATTTGTCAGTAAGACATAAATATTTTTTGCCCTTTAGTAATAAAACCCATATATTAAGATCAGAGAAGAGAAGACATAATGTATCATGTGAAACCATGCAACAGATATTCCATTGTTGGATTGTGTCGGAATTTCTTTTTTTTTCCCTACTAAATTTGTTTATTTTTATTATGCATTGCTTTATGAATCTTGTTAGGAAAGAAAAATCAGAAGAGGGAAAAAAACATGGGAGATATTAAAAAAAAAAAGAAGAAGTGAACAAAACATATGTTGATTTGCATTCAGTCTCCTTAGTTCCTTTTCTGGATGCAAATGGAATTTTCTGTCCAAAGTCTATTGAGATTGCCTTGGATCGCTGAACCACTGAAAAGAACAAAGATGTTCATAGTTTATCTTTTTACATAGTTTACCTAGTTTATCTTGCTGTTATTGTATAAAATGTATTCCTGGTTCTGTTTGTTTCTCTCAGCATTATTCATGTAAATTTTTCCAGGTCTTTCTAAAATCACCTTGTTCATTTTTATAGAACAATAATATTCTGTTATCATTATATATCACAACATGTTCAGCCATTCCTCAATTGATGAGCATCTACTCATTTTTCAATCCATTGCTAAATGATCCTTTTCCTTCCTTTATTATTTCCTTGGAATATAAACCCAATAATGGCACTTCTGGGTCAAAGAATATGCAGTTTGATAGCCCTTGAGACATAGTTCCACAATGGTGTCCAGAATTGTTGGATTATTTCACAACTCCACCAGCAATGCATTAATGTTCTAGTTTTCCCATATCCCCTCCAATATTTATCATTATCTTTTTATGTCATCTTAGTCAATAGGAGAGGTGGGAGGTGGTACCTCAGAGTTGTTTTAATTTGCATTTATCTAATCCATAGTGATTTAGAGCATTTGTTCATATCACTATGGATGGCTTTAATTTTATCATCTGAAAATTGTTGATATCCTTTGACCATTTATTAATTGGAGAATAGCTTGTCTGATAAATTTGACATAGTTCTTCATATATTTTAGAAATGAGATCAGAAATACTGGTTGTAAAGATTTTTTCCCCCCCTTTTTTTTTTTTTTTTTTTTTTTTTTGCTGAGGCAATTGGGGTTGACTTGTCCAGGAACACACAGCTAAGAAGTATTAAGTGTCTAAGACCAGATTTTAACTCAGGTCCTCCTAACTTCAGGGCTGGTGCACTATCCACTGTGTCACCTAGCTGCCCCTGTACTTCCCTTTTAATCTTGTTTCTGTTGGTTTTGTTTTCACAAACCTTTTTATTTAATGTAATCAAACTTGTCCATGTTGCCTCTCAGAATGTTTTTTATTTCTTCTTTGGTCATTAATTCTTTCCTTCTCTAAAGATCTGATAGGTAAATTAAACTTTGCCCTCGAATTTTTTTCCCCTGAGGCAATTGAGGTTAAGTGACTTGCCCAAGGTCACACAGCTAGGAAATGTTAAGTGTCTGAGACCAGATTTGAAATCAGGTCCTCCTGACTTCAGGGCTGGTGCTCTATCCACTGTGCCTCCTAATTTGTTTATGGTACCATCCCTATGTTGCAACCATTTACCCATTTTGGCCTTATTTTGGTATGAGATATGAGATGTAGGTCTATACCAAGTTTTTTGACATGTTATTTTCCAGTTTTCTCAGAAATTTTTGTCAAATAGTAAGTTCTTCAAGAACTTACTATTTAAGAATTCATCAAATACTGGATTACTATAGGCCTTGATTATTGTGTAGTGTATATTTAATCTATTCCACTGATCTACCACTCTGTTTCTTAGCCAAACCAAATAGGGTTTTGGATTTTGTTTTTTGTTTTTATTTTTTTAAATTTATTTTTAACACACATTGCTTTATGAATCATGTTGGGAGAGAAAAAGCAGAGCAAAAAGAGAAAAAAATCATAGGGGAGATTAAAAAAAAAAACAGAAAAAAAGAAGTGAACATAGCATGTGTTAATTTATATTCGGTCTCCTTAGTTCTTTTTTTTTTTTAGATGTAGATGACATTTTCTGTCCAAAGTCTATTGAGATTGCTTTGAACCATTGAGAAGAACCAAGTGTTTCATAACTGATCATTGCTGCTGTTATTGTCATACCAAATGGCTTTGATACTATTTTGAAATGCCTTAAAATATAGTTTTAGATTTGGTACTGCTATACTAATTTGTATATTTTTTCATTAATTCCCTTGATATTTTTGACCTTTTGTTCTTCCAGATGAATTTTGTTATTATTTTTTCAAGTTCTATAAAATAATTTTTTGGCAGTTTGATATGGTACTGAACAAGTAAACCAATTTAGGCAGAATTGTCATTTTTATTATATTAACTCAGCCTTGCCATGAACAATTGATATTTTTCCAATTGTTTAGATTTGATTTTATTTGTGTGAGAAGTGTTTTGTAATTGTGTTCATATAGTTTTGAATTTTTCTTCACAGGTAGACCCCAAATATTTTATTTTGTCTACAGTAATTTTAAATGGAATTTCTCTCTCTATCTCTTGCTTATGGGCTTTTTTAAGAAATATATAGAAATGCTGGTGATTTGGGTGGATTTATTTTATATCCTCAACTATGGTAAAACTGTGAATTGTTTCCAGTAGGTTTTTTAAATGATTTTCTAACATTCTCTAAGTATACTATCATATCATCTGCAAAGAGTCAGTTTTATTTCCTCATTGCCTATTCTAATTCCTTTAATTTTGTTTTTCTTTTCTTTTTTCTAATGCCAACATTTCTTATACAATGTTGAATAATAGTGGTGATAATGGGCATCCTTATTTCACCCTTAATCTTACAGGGAATGTGCCCCACTTCTTTCCATTACAAATAATGCTTGCTGTTGGTTTTCTGTAGATACTGCTTATTATTTTAAGGAAAGCTCCCTTTATCCTAATGCTCTCATGGGTTTCTAATAGGAATGGGTGCTGTTTTTAATCAAAAAATTTTTCTACATCTATTGAGATTATCATATGATTTCTGTTGGTTTTGTTATTGATATGGTCAATTATGGTAATAGTTTTCCTGATATTGAACCAGCCCTGCATTCCTGGTATAAACCCACTTGCTCATAGTATATTATCCTGCTGATAGATTGCTATACTATGTTCACTAATATTTTATTTAAAATTTTTGCCTCAATATTCACTAAGGAGATAGTAATTTTCTTCCTCTGTTTTTGCTCTTCCTGGTTTAGGTATCAATGCAGTATTTGTGTTGTAGAAAGAATTTGGCAGAACTCCTTCTTTACCTATTTTTTTCCCCAATAGTTTACAGGATATTGAAATTAATTGTTCTTTAAATGTTTGGTAGAATTCACTTGTGAAACTGGCTGACCCTGGAAATTTTTTCCTAGGGAGTTCATTAATGTCTTGTTCAATTTATTTTTTTCTAACTATTCTACTATTGAAGTAATTTGTTAATTTGGGCAACATATTTTTGTAAATATTCATCCATTTTAGTAAAATTTTCAATCTTTCTGCCATACAGTTGGGCAAAATAGCACCTAATTATTGCTCTAATTTCTTTATCATTTGTGCTCAGTTTACTCTTTTAATTTTTGATGATGGTGATTTGATTTTTTTCCCTTTTTCTATTCAAATCAAACAAAAGTTTATCTGTTTTTTTTTATAAAACCAACTCAGTTTTATTTATTAGTTCAATAGTTTTCTTAGTTTTGATTTTATTAATTTCTCCTTTGAGTTTCAGAATTTCTAATTTGCTATTTAAATGAGGATTTTTAATTTTATTTTTCCCCAAATTCATTGATCTCTTTCTCTGTTTTATTCATGTAGCTATTTAGAGATATAAATTGTTCCATAAGAACTGCTTTGGTTGCATCCCCTAGGTTGTGATATATTGTCTCATTATTGTCACTCTTTTGGATGAATTTATGGATTATTTCTATATTTTGTTGTTTGACCTCATTTTTTTAGAATTTGATTATTTAATTTCCAATTGGTTTTTAGACTATTTTTCCCTGGATCTTTATTGAATGTAATTTTTATTGCATTGTGTCCTGAAAAAGAACATTTCCTATTTCTGCCTTTTTGCATGTGATTATGAGGTTTTTATGTCATAATACATAGTTAATTTTTGTATAGTGCAAGATACTGCCAGGAAAATTGGGTGTATTTCTTTCTGTACCTATTCAATTTTCTCCAGAGGTCTGTCATATTGAAGTTTTCCAAAATTCTACTAATCTCTCTAGTTTCTTTCTTGTTTATTTTGTGGTTAGATTTAAATGATTCTGAAAGGGGAAGGTTGACGTCTCCCACTAGTATAGATTTGCTGCCTATTTCTTCCTATAAGTGGCTTAAAATCTTTTAAGATTTTGGTTGCTCTACCACTTTGTGCATACATATTTAGTATCCTTACTTTGTTGTTTACAATTCCCTTTATCAAAATGTCCTTTCCTTCCTTATCTCTATTAATACAATCTATTTTTACTTTTTCTTTATGTGAGATCAGAATTACTATCCCTGCTTTACTTTTTTTTTAATTCAACTGAAGCATAATAAATTCCATTCTAGCCTTTTCCCTTTACACTGTGTCTCTTTCTGTCAAATGTGTTTCTTGTAAACAACATATTTTAGGATTCTGTTTTTTAATCCCCTCTGCAATTTGCTTTTGTTTTATGGGAGAGTTCATCCCATTCACAATCACAATTATGATTACCGACTCTGTATTTCTTTCAATCCTATTTTCTCCCCTGTATACATTTTTGTTCTTTCTTTCTACCCTGGTCATGGTTTTTTTTTTTTTTTTTAACCCACCCCATCATCTTTCTTGTCCTCTATCATCACTTCCCTCCATCTCTTCCCTTTTTCCTAGTGTTTCTGCCCTCCCCTCATCCAGCCCCTCCCTTTTCCTTCTTTCTCCTCCTACTTCTTTATAAGGTTAAATTTCTATACCCAACTGAACAAGTTATTCCCTCTAGAGGCAAAACTGATGAGATCAAGCTTTAGACCATGCTCGTCCCCTTCCATTTTTTCCCTTGATTGTAACAGTTTTCTTTCATTGCTTCATGTGCACTGTCCTATTATACCTCTTGTTTCCTCTTTTTCCATTATAGACTTTTCCCCATCCTTTAATGTCTTTATGTGATGCCATTACCTCCCAATCCATTTATAATCACACCACTTGTCTATGTGATGTCCCCCCAGTGACAAATATAGTTTTCATGAGTTAAAGATATAATTTTCCCATCTAGGGATGTAAAGAGTTTAACCTTTAAATAACATTTATTTTCCCCTGTTTCATCTTTCTATGCATCATTTGAGTCCTGTGTTTGTAGATTAAATGTTGTATTTAGTTCTGGTTTTTTGTTTTTTTTTTCAATAGAAATGATTGAAAGTCTTTTACTTCATTGAAGATCCATCACTTCTCCTGAAAGATGATGCTGAATCTTGCTGGGTAGTTAATACTTGGTTGTAACCTTAAGTCTGTTGCCTTCTGGAATACGATATTCCAGGCCCTCCACTTCTTTATTATAGAATCTGCCAGATCCTGGGTAATCCTGTCTGTTGTTCTTTGATATATGAATTGTTCTTGTCTAGAAGCTTGTAGTATTTTTCTTTGAAATTTTAGTTCTGGTGTTTTGCAGCACTGTTCCTTGGGATTTTCCTTGTGGGATCTCTTTCCAGAGGTGATTGATGGATTCTTTCAATTAGTATTTTGCCCTCTGTTTCTAGAATATTGAAACAGTTTTCCTTAATGTTCTTTTGAAATATACTATCCAGGTTTTTTGTGGGTTTTCTGGTCATGGTCTTCAGGTAAGTCAATAATTTTTAATTTGTCTCTTCTGGACCTATTTTCTAGGTTGGCTCTTTTTCCAATGAGATATTTCACATTTTCTTCCATTTTACATTCTTTTTAGTTTGTTTGATTGATTCTTGCTGTCTTGCAAAGTTATTAGCTTTCATTTGCACTGTTCTAGTTTCAAATGTGTGATTTTTTTCAGTTAGCTTTTGTATCTCTTTTTCCATTTGGTTAATTCTATTTTTATTTATTTGTTTTTTTATTTTTGCTAAGGCAATTTGGGTCAAGTGACTTATCCAGGGTCACACAGCCAGGAAGTGTTAAGTGTCTAAGGCCAGATTTGAACTCAGGCCTTCTTGATTTCAGGGCTGGTCTTCTATCCACTCCACCACCTAGCTGCCCTGGTTAATTCTATTTTTGAAGGTGTTTTCTTCAGTCAAATTTTCCCTTCTTTTCCCAGGCTTTTGACTCTCTCATGTATACCTCTCATTTCCTTTCTCATTTTTTTTCTTCTACTTCTCTTATTTTCCTTTTAAAGTATTTTATAAGTACTTCCAAATGCTCCTTAAAGAGAACAAATCACATCACTCTTTGAGACTTCTTCTGTGGACATATTGTCCTAGTCTTAGTTGGTGTTTTGGTCTGTCCTATCACCATGGTAGCCTTCTATGATTAAGGTTCTTTTCTGTTTCTTGCTCATTTTCTTCTTCTTTTTTTTTTTTTTGGTATTTCCTCTTTTTATTTATTTTTTTTAACTTTTATGGTTGAGCTCTGCTCCTGGGGTAAAGGGAGCACTCCCAAACTTCCTGTGCAGCTCTGAGCCTTGGCTTTGAGCACAGGGGCCCCTTCTGTTTGCAGGGGATAACTTTGCCTGCTTTTTTCAGGAAAAAGCTTGGTTTCCCAGAATTTGCCTTTTGATATGGGACTGGAAACTGCCCCACTGATTTGCTCCTCTATTAAGCCAGGACTGAGGGTCTTAGTTGATGATTTGCTGTGATTAAAAACCTTTCACCAGCTTTCCCAAAGTCCATCTGAACTGGGCTGAACACTCTTTTCACCTCAGTGAGACTGATCTTTCTTTGAGTTTTTCCAGTCCATCTTGAACTGGAGAGTGGTTTCATTTTGTCAGACTGTTCAGAGGTTTTGTTTCATGTGGTTTTCCAGGGAAACTGGGAATGCTCAAGCAGCTTCCTGGCTTTATTCCACCATCTTGGCTTCACCCTGATTACTCTCCAGAAGTTCTTTTTAATACAAATTTAGTACATGGAAACAATAACTGAACTTTTATTGATAGTAACTCTTAAAAGTGTCCAGTTGACAACTAGAGAATAGTTTCAACAGGAAAGCATTTGATTGCTGTTTAAATCTGAGTTTATGATCCCTTCATCCAGAGACATGGTCTAACTGTTATCTGCTGTAGCTCTAAAAGTATCTGAGTATTCAATAAAGGTTGATTCTGATAATACATCTGTATAAACAACATACTCAGTTCTATACTAAAGAAAGTTCTAAACTAAATACAGACACAAATCATCACCAGAATTGATTAACAATTAATTAGATTAAACAATTAAGATCAGAATACAGGATTTTTTATATGGTTGGGGAATTAGTATTGAAGAGACCTATTAAAAGTAGGAGACCTGGCATGGTATGATATTACTTCACTTTCTTAGCCCTATGTGTATTCTATATTTCCTGCAATATAGTGCTTCTGGAAAAAAATTATACTGCTGTCACTAGCGTTGCCAGCTCACTCTCTCACCAACAGAGAAGCCTAATTTGTGAAGCACATTAGTGAACTATTATGGTGCAGACTAATTGTTTGAACTGACCACACCACTAGGACAAGCAATTGATGGAATTGGGATTTTCCTACTAACAGCTGCTGAGAGGAGATTCATGTGCAGTTGCAAGTTCATCTAGGACTTTTTAGTTGACAGTTTGCAGCTGTTTTTGTTTTGCACAGGTTAGTGCTTTAATGTAAATTATGTGGCTAATGGTATAGGGGGAGATCATAAAATCGCTTTGCTAATGTTTCTTTGTGGATATTAAAAATTTTGAGCAGTAGCTACAGAGCAGTTGTTAACCATCAAGCATATCAAAAGCCCATCTGAGGTTTCAAAAATCATTAAGAAATGATTGTGCTCCAACATCTATTTCCAGGAGTCTATCTGAAATACAGACAAGTTTAAATAGAAATTTGTAGTTGCTTCACATAAACAGGTGAATTGTTTCCAGTTTTCATAAGGAACTCTTTAAATGTGTATTTCAACACTAACTAGCATTTGTATAATGTTTTAAGGTTTGAAAAAAAAATGTACGTACATTCTTTCATTTGAGCCTCCCATCAACTCTTGGAGTTAAGTGTTTTTATTATTTTCCTTTCTTAAGGAAAATACTGAGGTAAATAAGTTAAATGATTTCCTCAGAGTCATATAGCCAGAAAGTGTCTGAAGTAGAATTTGAACAGTCTTTAAGGATAGTGTTCTTACAAACTGTACTATGTAGCTACTTCTAGTTCTCTAGCTGTCTCAAACTTCTAAATTTGCAGTTGACATTTTACATAAAATGAAAAAGCAAAAGAATAAGAGAGAAAGAGGGAGGAAGAGGAAAAAGGATAGAGAAAAAGGGAGAGAGGATCATTAGAAATTGCAGCTTCCTATTCAGAGGGAAAAGACATATCATAGATACCTTGAATCTTCTTTCCTCAGTGGTATGGCCTGAGAAGAGTTCAAGTCAGTCACAAGATAGCTGGGCTTGGAGTCAAAGATCTCCGTTCAAATGCTGTTTTGCATGCTTCCTATGCATGCAATCTGTGTAACCAGAAGAAAGTAAACTCTCCCCTCCACCCTTCAGGGGAATGGGAATGATTATACTAGCCCTACCCACTTCACAGGGAAGTTGTTGAAAATGGGAATTCCAAGCATTAATGTGCCATGGTAATATAGATTGCTGTGATGAATGAATCTAAGCTTAACATTACTGAAGGATCAAGAGATGAGTCTTCACCTGCAGAGTTCTTCTCTAATGCTTGTGATGCATTTCATATATTGAAAAAGACAGTGAAATCAAGGAGAAGTCATCTTAAAAAATTCACTTAAGAATTGGGGGAGGTGAGTTGTGATCTTTCCTTTCTGGTGTTAAACTTCCAATTACATTTAAAGTTCAGAATGAGATTATTTCTACCCAAAAGAAGAGCTGTGCTACTTCAGTTTTCATAGATAAGAGTAAAATGTAATATGATGACTGATTTGTTTCTGCCACATAATCCAACCTCATTGATCACTCTCATCTGTATGAAAAAAAATTAGTTCCAGCTTAACGTCCTGAAATTGTCCAGATAGAACTTCTAGGAACAACAGTAAATCAATTAACCTAAGCCAAATTAGGAGGGGAAAAAAAAGTCATATAGTTGTCAGAGTTAAAAGTAAAATGAAAACAAAACAAAATAACTAAAAAACAAAAACAATCCAAATATTTGTCACCCTGTATAATCAACACTGCTGAGTCTTTCTTTTTTTCCTACCATAAAGACTACTCTATTTTACTTTTCTTGGAACACCCCTCAGTAGGTAGGTTTTATGATCATTGCATAGACTTTGTCATTGCTCTTAACTGGCCTGATTAATTTCTTGGAGATAATGTGGTTCTTATATGAAAGACCTCATAGATAGAAAGTCTGTTTTCTAGTCATGATACCAAGGTTCAAGAAAGGTCCTTCTCTACCACAAAATATTAATTCTGTGTTCCTATTAACCTCTCTGAGCCCTGTTGCTCTCCAAGACTAGTTTGCAAAACAATATTTCTTTAGTGATAGAGTTTTCTAGTCAGGAGTAACCTCTAAAAATAGAATCACACAAATAAGATGTTTGTGTCAAAAGATCTTACATATGGAATTAAATCTTCTATTTATTTTATTAAAACAACAGCAACAACAGCCTGTCATAGTGAGTAGAATACTGACACTGGAATCAAAAAGACTTTGTGATTGTCTGAATATAGTCAAAACTCATTTAACCTAATAGCCTTCAATTCCATACTCCAAAATGGAGGTCATTATGTTGCCTATCAGATGGGATCATTTTGGGAAATGTGTTTTTCAAAAATGAAAGCACTTTATATGAATATGGCTTATTATTATATTTATAGGGAAAATAGTTTTCCCAGAAACAAATCTTTATTAGAAATATTTTTTCCTAACAGATTGAGATAAAATATAGTCATCTAAGCATTTTTTTTCAAAAATTATACAAATGAACTCAAAATGATAAAGGTTAGTATAAAATGAATCTTATTTAATATAATGATACAGACAAAATAGTAGTTTGAAGGATACTAAAATAATAGATAAAATAAATGTAAAATGAAATCAAGATTTTGAGATTTGTGAATAAAGAGAAGTGAGTACTTCATCCTGTAGTGTTGTCTTATAAATGTAAAGACTTGTCTGATCTTGTGAGGCCAAGAATAATTAAAATAATCATTGAATTCCATTAATCTGCTCATGTTGAGTATTGGTAAATTGAGTCTAAGCAGTAAGATAACAAGTACCAACATACATATGTCTACTAGATCTTTTACAAATGTTTTTCTTCACTTCGAGGTCAGATATATGATCTTGTTCTAACCTCAATCTCTGTTTGATTTCTATGTAAAACAATAGTTTCTATCTTAAGAGGGAAGTCCTCTTTTTGCGTTGACTTCCATGTTGAAAGTAAAGTAGACAGTAGGTCGCATATTATCTCTATTCTGAAACCCATTGGAAGTGTATTTGGTAGCAAATATTTCTGAGCCATGTCCAAGTTGTTGATTTAATAATCAAAGAATTCAAACTCATGAGTATAAATTGATTGATCAACATTTCCAAAAATGATAACAAAATACTAACTCAATAATTATTTCATTTAATTAGCTTTCATGTCTAGCACAGACATTTCTTTAATGTTACCCTTGGACTTTAGCTTTCTGCAGTAAAATTTATATTTATCACAAGGCACATATGTTATCTTTAAAAGCAATTTTTATGTAGTTTTTTCTTTTAATGTATATTTTTCATTATCTTTTATATTAAATATATTTAAATATTTTTTTGGAAAAGGAGATAAATTATTTACTCAAAGCATTGTTAAGACTACTACAAAACTAATACTCTTATTTTAAACAAATATTGTCTCTGTCAGATTTTTCAGTGGTCACAAAATAAAGAAGACCAATAGATTTTGCAAGGTTTGAAATATAGACCTAGGAGGTAATAATTAGGAACAAATATTCTTCTATCCAAAGAATACCATATAACATATGGAGCAAAGATCAGGAGCATTGTGATAATGCAAGTGAATTTCAGAATTAGAGTGAATTTGAAAATGCCACAGTATAGAAATAATTTTACATAATAAAAGATAAAACCCATAAAACCATATGTCAGAAAAATTCAAATATCTAAAATAACAATGGCTCTAATTTTCCAACTAGTAATGATTGGAATTTACATTACACACACACACACACACACACACACACACGTGTGTGTTATTTATGTAACAATATTCCTGAATGTGATCTTGAATGAAAAAATACTAGTGTTAGAATTATTCATAAGATTTAGACTACATAAATATAATTTTCCTGGACAGAACTGGATTAGAATATTTGTCTTGAACTGTACCAGATGGTCACTGTCTGCATATAGATTCCTAAAAGTTAAGTCTGCAACTCAAGTAAATTGAATTATTTGATTCATTTTTCAGTTTACTCAATAAATTGATAGTCTGCTCTGTCCCATAACTGTGCTAAACACTGGGAGTACAAAGACCACACATCAAATGTTTCTGTGTGGCATTTATGTTTTAACAAGGGAAAATAACATTCTCAGATACACACATGTACATATACTCATGTATTTTTATAGATAAATACATTTATATGTAGAATCTATACAAAGGAATTCCAAATTTTAAAATGTTATGTGTTTTCATATATCTGAAAGTTAAATATTTACCATCATTTCCTTAATTATAATAATAAATTATATAAATTTAAACTTAAAATTAGGCTTTAGTTATTACTTTTGCCCCTACTCTTCACATTAAAGTACATGGTCCATTGTAGACAAAATTTTGTGCTGCTAAAAATTTATCATCACACTCAGCTTCTTTTATCTGAAAATTCCTGCTATCAAGTTTCACTTCTCTATTCCACCAATTTTTTACCTCAATAATTCAATACCTTCAAGGTTACTTTTCATTTTCCTTTATCAAAACCTGTTCCAGGAGAAACACAGAAGGAAAGAGAAACTCATTCACACTAAGATGAAAATGACTAAATTTCAATGTAATATTTATACCAGCAATACCTTCATTTCAACTGGAGGCAAAACCTTAAAGCAAAATATTGGATTTTTTAAGCTTCAATTTCAGACATGCTTGAACCTGAAGAGGAGATATTTTGTAGGGTTAAGTGGAAGTCATTCCCAATAGTCTTGTAATCATATAAATATCTACCTACTTTGCCTATCCATCAGTTCTGTTATAAGCTAAACTTTTTCACAATAGAATTATCTTCATTATGCCATTTAAACACTTGGTAAAAATAACTAAATAAAATTGCTAAGTGTTCTAAAATCTCTTTCTAATTATTCCCTCTCTTCTTACCTATTCCCTACATGACTTTCTTCTGAAGTTAACAATGAGTAGAATTCATAGAGTTTGAAATAATCTCAATTTATTGCAATTAGAGAAAGGAAATGCAAAGTAATATCAGCTTTGCCTGACCAACTTCTTAAATATTGTGATGCTTATTGGGCAGAATGCTACTATTAAAAATTGTCTTGTTGATACACAATCTCAGGTTATTTCTTTGATACGTGTGTATATACCATACAAACCTATTTTCAGTTAATCTTCAGTGCACAAAGATAAACATTGAAACAGCTCTGTGTCAGGTGAAATGATCTTTTAAGACAAGCCCTCAAATGATTTTATTTCATTTGGATCTTGCTGCAAATTGGGGCATTCTGATTTAAATTCATTACCATTGTTAACAAATTATCTCAATGCTGTACTACAGGATATCTGGCTATTTCCCTTATATCAAGGCAAACATTTCCATATTCAAGAAAAATAACAGAAGAGGGAAAAAATTCATACAGGTACATGGGACAAAGATATTTTCTTTCATTTGTTTGTGAACTTGTTTAACCTATGAAGCAATCTAGTGGATTTAGCTTGCTTTTTGGAAACAGTTAAAGCCATCTAAATTATATAGGATCTGACTTGGCATACATTATAGAGAACATTCAATTTAGCTAAATTGTGCAATGCTAGGAAGGAAATGTCTGTATCAATTGTTACAGATTATTTGCCCCGTCTTCAAATAAAACAAATTTATATTTATATAACAACCTCGGTTATGGGTTTTATTTACTTGGTTCAATGTTAGGATGAGGATGTAAAGCTCAAGACCTTAATTTATTTTTTGTTTTATAAAAATATTGCATTTTTGTTTCTGTAGAAAGATTTGCTATGTAGGTGACATGAGATTATATGTATTCATATAAATACTCAAATCCTCAGGGGACTATTCACACATATATAAATACAAATATTGAGAAGATTTATAGAATTGTATAGAATACAGAATTATACAATAGTGAGATATATAGATAAGAAGGGAATTTCTATACCTTGACTTTCCTAAACAAATGAAGTCACAGATCAGAATTTTCTATGCATCAAGATTGATATTTCCCATCTTATATTTCTCTAAAAATTTAAACACACATTGTTCAGAAATATGTGTGCAATTATGTGCATCATTTATATACACACACAAATAGAGAGATATATCTAAGTGGGTAGGTAGATAGACATTACTGTATCTGTGTATTTATATACTCTACAGTATTCAAGAGAGACAGAGAGTTAGAGACACACAGACAGAGAGCTTTGTAAAGAAAATCAAAACGCAGAAATATTGATATCCAGAAAATCTGCATCTGTGACTTCATCTTTTTAGAAAAGTTGGGTATGGAAGCTTTCCAGGAATGCAGATTGGCAGTTATCTGTAATCTGTAGTCTTAGAGAGCTGCATGGACACTGAGAGGAACTTGCTCATGGTGACACAGTTAATATGTCAGAGTTAGGATCTATACCCATGCCCTCCTGACCTCCAAGTCTAGTCATATTCCCACTACATAAAGACGACCTAAACCTCAGTAGAAATTGTAATAGATTACATTTGTAAAGAGCATTGGAATTTATGAAGTATTTAAATAACTTAGCATAAGGATAAGTATAATTTATATTAGCATATAATCATAAATTTATTAGCATAAGGTTATTATGACTCACAGAGGTTTTTGTTTGTCCTTCATTCTTGAAAAGGACCATGACATCAAGGAACTGATGCCATGACATGCAAGTGAAGGGAGGGAAGTGCAAAGTCACCTGCCTCACTTTCACCTCCAAAGCCATTTGAGTCCAGTGACAAGTTACAGATCAGAACAAGTACAGATGGCCCTGGAGGCAATGAAAGATTTAGGTCTTTTTAAGCTAAAATCTTCAACAGGTATCAGTTTGAATGAAGCCACACCCATTCAGTGATTAAGGTTACCTAGCACCTGTAGGAAAGCATCTTTTCTTTCACCTAGTCCAAAAAAATCTAAATAAGCAAATGATAATGAATCTGGGAGGGGAAGACCCTCAGGGTTTCTAGCCAAAGCCAAAACAGATTGCTGTTTATATTCAATCTGAGTCAATCAAGACCCAAATAATGACCTAAGAGGGCTTGGCCTGGGTCCTATTGGTGGCCAATTTTAGAATCCTATTGGTTTTGGTTTAAGGCCTGGTCCATAAGAAAGAAATCCAGGCAGTAAACTAGGGAGGGGTCAGAGATGCAAAAGAAGGGGAAAATGTTTCTAAGAGTATCTGTAGGTAAGGGTATGATACTCTATGTGAACTGAGAAAAGAGGGAAGGAGAGAAGGAAGGAAGAAAGTAGAAGGACGGAAAGAGGGAAGCAAGGAAGAAAGGGATGGAGGAAGGAAGGAAGGAAGGAAGAAAGGGATGGAGGAAGGAAGACAAAAATGAGGGAAGGAGGGAAGGAGGGAGGGAGAGAGGAGAGAGAGAGAATCTTTCCAAGCCAGCTTTACTCACAGAGGTTGGTGTTTGTCCTTTGTTCTAGGAGAGGACCATGCCATCAGGGAGATGATTCCATGACATGCAACTGAATTGGATTTAAGTGAAGTAGAACTGTGAGGGATCACCTACTTCCCTTTGTCCTCCAGAACCATCTGTGTCAAATGACCAGATGAAATGGACAGATCCAACCCTTCCCCTCTTCAGGTCAAGGAGCCTAGGAATTCCTTAATGGTATTTGCTCAGTAAGGGTGCCAGGAATGTTTACCTCACAAGGAGCCTAGGAATTTCCTGATAGTATTTACTCAATCAGGGTCCAAGGATTGTTTACCTCACACAATGAGAGAAATGGGTTTAATCCACAATATGTTTGCCCAAACTTAGTAAGAGAAGTATTCTATTCCACAAAGATAGTTTGCTCTGATCCAGGTATATTGACCCAGATGATGTATCAGTATTTTACAATGTATACCTCAAATCCTGTTACTTCTTTATTATATTAGTAAGAAATCTATGTTTAACCCCCCCTCTCGGGGGGGGGGGGGCAAGTGGTCAGTGCTCTTAAAAAAACTTGTGGCTACCAGGCTCAGGACTGAATCCTTCTAGCTCGTCTGGGGGTTCAGTCACCGGGCCCGGCAAATAAACACTCTCTAAAATTTCAATTACTCGTGACCAGTGCTTTTTCACTGTGGATATCTCACAGATATAAACTAGGATGTCTAGAAAAGAACTGATAGTGAATAGACTCCTTGTATTCTAGAAAACTCTCTTTTTTGTTTTTTTAATTGAAGATCTCCAACTATTCTACTAATAGTTTTTGAGACTTTCCTGGACCCTAGAGAGACTGACTCATTTGTCCAGGATAACAAAGACAATAGATTATTGTAGATGTTTGTTTGAATCTCACTTAATTTTCATGATGACCACTGGAGGAAATTCCACAAGTTTTATAATCTCAGTTTTACTGATGAGGAACCTCAGGATAAAAGAGATTAAATGACTTGCACATAGTGGGACAACTATATAGGAAAGGTTAGAATTGAATCCATACTTTTTCCTAATAGAAAATCTACAACTAGATCTATTACATTTCCCTGTTTTTCACTAGAACAACAAATTGAATGATGAAAATTAGTCATATAGAGTATCAACTTCTTTCAAAAGGATAATATATAGATAGAACAAGCAACAATTTTACATATAAGTAATTTAGTTGGATAATTATAGCTAGGGTAAGAGAAAATGTGTTTCTTTGATGTTGCCTTCATATGAATACATTAAATAACTAATACTAAAATAGAGGCCTTTAATTAATGCTCAAGCATACTTGTTGAAATGAATTAGCAAAATGCATCTGTGATTCAGAACTCTTCATCTTATATGAGTTACTAATAGTGGGGTCTTGTGGGAGGATTTTTAGTTCTATTTTACTGTTTAAATAACCACAAAAGAACTACAGTAATTCTGGCTGGCATCCTCACAGCATGAAACCACGGTAGAAAATCAAGGGGTCCTTTATTTTTATTCAAGAGACACCCATCTAAACGTGGAAAGCCAAGCAGAGAAGAGATTTCCTGTAAGGCTTAAGAGCTATGAAAGTTTAATGCTTTATTCTCCCAATGTGGTTAGTTGTATGCAATCTGACCTGGGAGCTGCTTCTTCCTCCTTCCTTCAAGCCAGAAACTCTGAGCATCTTCCCTTCCCAGACTGATAATTTTGTGAAATTAAGCTAAGTCCTCTTTTACCTAAATTCTTACCTAACCTTTAAGTACTGAAGGTTAGTTCAACTCAGAAAAATTGAGACCTAGGAAAGAACTTAGCTTAAAAAGGCCAAGGGTACCGAAAGCAGCTACACCTCTTACCAATCATTTTTGAGACTAATGACTGCACAGTTCTGTGTCACTTCAATCCAATTCACTTGCAGGTCAAAACACCATACTCCTGAAATCATTGGTTCTCTTTGAGAATGAAGGATGAACAACTGAGTGACCTTGGATCTTTTAGATGATTATTTTCTTTATATGTAAAATGAGGAAAGTTGAACTCAATCACACTTAGCATTCCTTTTAACTCCAAGCCCATGATTCTTAAATATCTTTTTCTTGAAATATATAAATTTTTATAATAAGATAACTGGCTCAAATATTAAGTCTTTTGCTTTTAGAAATGGCATTATAGAAAAATGGGTCTTCTGTGCAATTAAAATTTGTAGGTAGCAACGTATCTGAAGAGAATGTATATGTTTTATTATGCATTTAGATAAGCCTAGCGTTATGAAACATAATGTTAATTGCATTAGGAAGAAAGCTAATTAAATATCTTAGTGACACTGAATCTCAATCAATAAATAATCTATGTCTGAATGCTCAGTTCATAAAAGTGGACAAGGAGCTGTCCATCTGAGAGATTGTGTGAACAAACCACAACCAAATGTAAATGCTTAAGGAAAGAGCTTCAATAAGAGGAATCCCCATTAAATTCTGGGTCAAGGATCTTTTCTCAATCAGATCAAGCTATGGACCCCTATAATATTATAAAAGCATAAATTAAATCCACACAGTTACAAAAGAAGCCAATTATATTGAAACATAGTTAACAAAATATTTTTGAAAAGCAAGAAATCCTACAATAGAATGATAAAATATCAATTGAATTGATTTGAATTAAATTGTTTAATTGAATTGAATAAAATGAAATCAGAATTATTTTCATTGATCCTTGTTTTTCTAAAAATCTATTTATTATCAAAATAATTTCATATTTATATGAAATGAAAATTTATATTAAATATAAATATATTGGTATTCATATTCATATAGCAATTATTCACATATGTAATCTGTGATTAGGCACAGATTTCTACTTCTACTGAAACATTAGAACAGATTAAGTTTTAATCATACTCATTCAATCAATCAATAAAAATCTAGTAGGTACAATCAAGGTATAATTATAATTAGATGCAAATTGATTTTCATGTGATTTGAGGTCCTAGGAAATGGAACAATCAGAACAGGCCTCTTGAAAGAGATAGCTCTTTATGAGCCTTGAAAGTTCTTAGGGTATCAGATGGGAGAGTCATTCAAGACATGAAAGTAAGTTCTATAGAGAGAAAGTGGCAGAAAAATGAAATACATTGTGTGGCAAAATACAAATATACTAGTATAGCTGAAGCATTATGTGTAATTAAATCAGGAAGGTAGACTAGAACAAAATTATGAAGGGTTTTAAATGCCTAGTGGAGGTATTTGAATTTTATCCTTAAGTATAGCATCTGAAACTTCTTAATCCTGGGAGTGACATGGACAAACTCAAGTTTTAGGATATCACTATTGATGCTCTGTGAGGACAGATTAGAGAGGTCACTTGCTAGATTAATGGAGAACAGTTAGATGCCTTGAGATTTGAGACAGATGCCTTCCAATATTTAAGTGAAGTATGAGTTGAAATTCTTTATAGAAAGGGTGATGTAGGTAATCTAAGAGAGAAGAAAAGGTCCAAAACATGATGTGGAGACTCTGATGAAATCATGTCACTTGTGTGCAGAGTAGCAAGCTGAACACTGGGAAAGTTTTAAAATTTAGATAAAATATATTCCCTATCTTTATGAAACTTAAAAAAAGGGATATGATGTGCACAGATATGTAACTTAAATAAAAATTAATACATAATATACTTCATACAAAAGCTACCAAAAAAAAAAAAAGGTACTATGAGGAACTTTGAAAGGAAAATGTTTTTGATAAGATACCAGGAGATATCCTTAAAGAGGAGACAACATGTTTAAATTGAGTTTTAAAAGATGCCTAGGAATTCAACAAGTGAACAGGGGAGGCAGGAAATTTTAGGAATGGTAAACATCAAAAACAATAGCAGAAAGCCCAGGAGATAGGTGGAATGTGTAAAATACAAAAAGTGATTATGCTCAGGTGAAGGATAGAAGAGAAAAACAACAATAGAATGAGATAAGCCTAAGAAAATAAAAAAGCTTGGGGAAGTCTTGTATGGCAAGTAAAAGAATTTTTTTTTTCTTTCACTGTTAGGCAACAAGAAATCATTATGCAGAAGAAGGGAAGGAAATAAACATTTATATAGTATATAACTATATGACAAACACTATGTTCACAAAGTCCCAAGAGATAGATGTTATCCTATTTTACAATTGTGGAAATTGAGGCATAGAAAGGTTAAATGATTTGCTGAGAATCATATAGTTAGTGTTTAAAGTCAGATTTGAACTCAGGGTTTCCTAACTCCAGGCCCCAGCACTCTGTCCACTAAGCCATTAGCTGATTCGAGAGAAGTGGCATAATTCTTCTGTCATAATTGATCTTTTTATAAGAACTATTAACCTCTAAATAATATCAAAGATGTTATAAAATAGTGGGGAGGGAAGGGAATGGAGTGGAGATAAAGACTCATTAAAGGAACTATTTCAGTAATCTAAACAAATGGCAATAATGGCCTAAAGTGGATTAGAGGCTGTGGAAATAGAGAAGGAGGGTAAGAGTGAGAGTTAATTTGGAGATTACATTAAAGAGGATTTAGAAACTAGTTAAATGTATAGTAGAGAAAATGGAAAAGTCAGATAAAGCACTAATTTATTTTTTTGATTTTGATTTTGAACCTAGAAGATGAAATGAAGAAAATGAGGTAATGGAAATAGTCACATCTTAAAGGGACAAATAATTAGGACAGAAAAGGATAAATATGATTTTCTTCTCTGCCTTCTGACTTCCTTGTGCCCCTTCAAGTCTCAACAAAAGCCCTGACCCTTACAAGAAGCCTTTCCAAGACTTCAATCTTTGTTCTTTCCATTTGAGATTACCCTCAGTTTATCCAGGATATAAATGCATACACATAGTTGTTTGCATGCTGAATTACCCAGTAGACTATAAGCTTTTTGAGAGGAGGGATTGAGTCCTTCTACTTTCATTGTATTTCTAATGCTTGGAACAATTTTCTGGTGCATAAAAGGTACTTGATAAATGTTAGTTGACAAACTGATTGCCTGTGGTGAATATATTTTAGTTCTCACCTTATCATGCTACCTATGTCCCAGCTAAGATCATCTCTATGCCATAACAGATTTGTTCTCTACTTTCTAGGTCCCCTTTATCTGATAGATGAGCCTTCACATTATTTTCCCCAGGAACAGTTTTCCATGCCACTTGCCAGCCATTTCCACATCATGCTGCTGCTTTTATCCTACACCTATTCATTTTTCCTATTCCCTTCATTGTTGCCTTCTGTGATTGGAATATAAGCTCCTTGAGGGGACAAAAATAACTGTTTTTCTTCATTTTATTTGTATCTCCAGTGCTTACATAGGACTTAGCGTGTAGTAGTAAATACTTAATACATGTTTGATCTATCAATCTAGCTATATTTATTACATTTGTTGGCAACTGGAAGTAGTGGGGGAAAAAAGTGGTAAAACTCACAGTGATGAATATACTTCATCACTGTCTTATTATCTTTTGGGTTTATTATAATATATTTTTTTAAATCAAGGTATAGTGAGGGAAAGGCTGAAACTGTCAAACATTTTTTGTGAATTTCATTACTCCAATGCCTATAAATAAGAAATGGAATCACTTCAATCATATCTCTCCCAAATTATTCAAGAATGAATAAACAAACATAAACTCCTAATTATTCTGTATTATTCTACTTTATTTAAAGAAAATAAAAAATAACAAAAAGAAAGGCAATTCTTGTTAGTAATGACATTGAAATAGATATGCTTGTGTGTGTGTATACTAGCAAACACATATATACATTTATATATACACACATAATATGCACAAACACAAAGCTTTCAAAATATTTTTTATCAAAACAATTCTGGTGAGAAGTTGGTGCAGGTTTTTTATTTCCCATTTTAAATATTGGGAAATAGAAGTTCAGTAAAGTTAATGTGTGTTGTAGTAAGTTACATGGATGATGAATATCTGGACTAAAATTTGAACTTGTTTTTGGTTGCCGGTTACTTTAAACACTTCTTTTTTTTTTTTTTTTTTTTTTTTTTTACTATACAACAATGCTTCAGTATTCCTTTTCATTTATTTCCTTTCATTTCACTTCAGATTAGATAGAAATCTACAGAAGGTTCAGAGACTGGTTCAAATGAATAGATTAACATTCACCTACTGGTTGCAACCAACTCTAGTCACTAACAAATTAGTCTTGGGAGACCAAATCTTTCCAATGATTTCTGCCAAATTGGCCTTTTAGGGAAGTTTTTAGTGGCTGAGCTCAACACTAGAGTCAAGTTGTAAATCTAAGTGTGAGGCATTATCCAAAATACTTCTTTGACTCTTTTTTTTCCCCTGAGGCAATTGGGGTTAAGTGACTTGGCCAGGGTCACACAGCTAGGAAGTGTTAACTGTTAAGTGTCTGAGGTCAGATTTGAACTCAGGTTCTCCTGACTTCAGGATTGGTGCTCTATCCACTGCACCAACTAGCTGTCCCCTTTGACTCTTAATTCTTGAAAGAATGATACTATTTTAGCATAGTGATTGTCATATGTCCATAGCCTAGTTTGGTTTTCCTGCTGTGTATGTGCTTGAATATACATGTATGCACATGTGTAACTAAATATAGGGATATAGGCATGCATATGTATTTATTTATGCACACACATGTATTTTTCTCCCTTCAAAACTCCCATTTAGAGACTCATAAGTTGAATTCTAGATATATTGTGGTAGACTTTGGTTTGTCAGGAAAGGTCCTTCAGATTTGACAATATCTTTATATTTCTCTATAGCATAATTGTTAGGAAAGAATATTGTCATCTGTAATGATGAGTTGCACTCTTATTTTTTAAGAATTTTGAGAAAATGTAAGATTTGCTGTATAATCCATTAGCAATATTTCAGATACAACATTGAGAGAAAAAATAACATATTCAACAAAAATGAATAATTTTATTAATATAATGACTATGTTTTTAGGGTAACTTCCAGAAGCTATAAAAACATCTCAGAGAAAGGTAGAGAATATACTATCAATAAAACACAACTTGGAAATTCAGAGATTCATTTTCCTTATTATTTCTGTCATAGATATCAGTTTATTTCATATCAAGACAGATATTGAGACTTCCATTAAGTACCAAAAACTGAACTAATAATAATGATAATAATAATAACAAAATAATATTTATGCAGGATTCAGGGTTTTCATAGCTCCTTCATTTATCTCATTTATCCTAGCAACAATCCTGTAAGATAGGTGCCATTATTATTGTTATTTTCTAGATGAGGAAAAAGAAGCTGAGAGAGATGAATTAATTTGCCTACAGTAACACAGCTAGTATTTGAGGTAATATTTGAATTCAAGTCTTCCTGATTCCAAATCTGATCCTTATCCACTAACAAAAGTCATAAAGCACTAAATTTGATAGAAGAAAAGACATACTATATAGTCCATTATCTACAAGGAGTCTGCAGTATTGTTAATCTTAAACATTTTAGAACAGAAATGAAAATAACAAAAACAATAGTAAAGCCCAAAAGAAAATTACTAGAGAAATAAAGAGCAGGGTTTGTGTAATAAAGTTGCATTCCAACTTTACCCTGAATTTGGGAAATCATGTACATTGTGAGCACTTTCTAGCTATAGTGGCTATTTAGTGTTTCTTGACCATACCACTTCTTGGTTTTGGATTTACATTTCTTCTTTATTGAAAACCACAAGTAAATGCCAAATATCATGCTTCTGTTCTCAGAAAATAATGTTACCAGATAATTACCCATTTTTCCTTTTGCTATAGTATTACCTTACCTAACTCTGTTTTCCATCATTTTGGAAAAATCTATGTGGTTCTGTCTTAGTCCTTTTTCATCCTTTTCCTAGCCTCATCCCAATTATTAAGATGCCAATATCTTCTGTACCCAGAACCATCCCATAAAGTACTAGTGACTTAAGATCTATTATCCTTAGGGCATCAAGGCCCCTGGAACACATTTTGGGAATGATATAGGAGTGTCAACAGTCACATATGAGAGATAATGATATGTGTTCAATGATTATATATTACAACATTCTTTTCAGTTCATTATCTACATTCTCAAACTATGTTTTCCCTCCCTTTCTTAGATAGAAAATAAGGCAAGCTATAGTTGACTAAATCTTAATTTAAAATCCTCCCCTGGCAATATTCTGGTATATTTTTCTCATTCTGTCATTGCAGTTTTACATTTGTCATCAAACTGCATGTTGTGCCTACCCATTTCCTGAAAATTGGTTGTATGTGCATGGCATTTTATAAAAATATTGAAATGAAGGCTTTTTTCAAGTGTGAATATGAAAGCCCTTATCACAGCCCTTATGTGTTATTTTATCTGTTTTTCTTCTAACTGACTGAATTTATGATTTACAAATGCCATACTGTTCCATGTGGTTTATTTCATGCATGCCTCTGCTTTCTGTTCAGTCTTCCCTTCTTACATAAAAATCTTTGTATTCTGGTCGGTAGAACTCCCCTGATTGCAGCAGGAGTCATTGGTGGACTCTTCATCCTGGTGATTGTGGGTTTGACGTTTGCTGTGTATGTTCGTCGCAAGAGCATCAAAAAGAAGAGAGCACTGAGAAGGTTCCTAGAGACAGAGGTGAGATTTCATTTTTCAGCTTACAATAACACACTGTTAGTTGTGGGTCTTGTGACTAAGATGTTCTTCCCCAGATTCTACAGAAAATGTTACTCTTATTATGCTTATGCAATATTCTTTATTATTGTAATGGTTATCAGTAAGGATATCTTGGCAACATAAGATCACAGAGCTAGAGTAGAAATGAATCCCAGTGACAATCCAGCCCAACTGCTTCATTTTATAAGGGAGAAAACTAAGGTAGATAAGAGATAAGTGATTTGTACAAAGTCCCACAGGCAGGAAGAAAGATAGTCTGTATATGAATCTAGATTTTCTTTTCCCAAAGCTATATAGCATAATACCCTGAACATAGTAGGTGTTTGGTAAGTCTTTGGTGAATGGAATTATAATCTTATTTTACTTT
>JAJPUD010000298.1:695436-774273 GCA_023553655.1 Myrmecobius fasciatus | reverse complement strand
AAAATCTCTTTGGGATATAGGCCCAGTAGAAACACTGCTGGGTCAAAGGGTATGCACTGTTTGATAACTCTTTGAGCATAGCTCCAAATTGCTCTCCAGAATGGTTGGATCCGTTCACAGTTCCACCAACAATGTATCAGTGTCCCAGTTTTCCCACATCCCCTCCAACAGCTATCATTATCATTTCCTGTCATTTTAGCCAATCTGACAGGTGTGTAGTGGTATCTCAGAGTTGTCTTCATTTGCATTTCTCTGATCAATAGTGACTTGGAGCACCTTTTCATGTGACCGGAAATAGTTTCAATTTCTTGGTTCTGCTCGTTTCACTCAGCATCAGTTCATGCAAGTCTCTCCAGGCCTCTCTGAAATCATCCTGCTGGTCGTTTCTTACAGAGCAATAATATTCCATAACATTCATATACCATAATTTATTCAGCCACTCTCCAATTGATAGGCATCCATTCAGTTTCCAGTTTCTAGCCACTACAAAAAGGGCTGCCACAAACATTCTTGCACATGTGGGGCCCTTTCCCTCTTCTAAGATCTCTTTGGGATATAGGTCCAATAGAAACACTGCTGGGTCAAAGGGTATGCACAGTTTGATAACTTTTTGAGCATAGCTCCAAATTGCTTTCCAGAATGGTTGGATCCGTTCACAGTTCCACCAACAATGTATTAGTGTCCCAGTTTTCCCACATCCCCTCCAACATTCATCGTTATCTTTTCCTGTCATTTTAGCCAATCTGACAGGTGTGTAGTGGTACCTCAGAGTTGTCCTAATTTGCATTTCTCTGATCAATAGTGATTTGGAGCAACTTTTCATATGACTAGAGATGGTTTTAATTTCATCCTCTGAAAATTGTCTGTTCATATCCCTTGACCACTTGTCGATTGAAGAGTGGCTTGAATTCTTATATATATGAGACAATTCTCTATATATTTTAGAAATGAGGCCTTTATCAGAACCATTAAATGTAAAGATGATTTCCCAATTTGATGCTTCCCTCCTAATCTTGTCTGCATTAGTTTTATTTGTACAGAAACTTTTTAACTTAATATAATCAAAATTATCCATCTGGTGTTCAATTAGGAGTTCCATATCTTCTTTGGACATAAATTTATTCCATCTCCACAGGTCTGAGAGGTAAACTATATTACATTCCTCTAACTTGCTTACAAAATCACTCTTTATATCTAGATCTTGAACCCATTTAGATCTTATCTTGGTATGTGGTGTTAGGTATGGGTCAAGCCCTAATTTCTTCCACACTAGTTTCCAATTTGAGGAAAATAATTTCTTAAAAAATAGAATTGAGCAAATGGAAGCTAATGACTCTATGAGAAATCAAGATACAATAAAGGAAAACCAAAAAATGAAAAAAATGTGGAAAAAAATGTGAAATATCTAATTAGAAAAAACTGACCTGGAAAATAGATACAGAGGAGATAATTTTAAAAGGTATTAGTCTACCTGAAAGTCATGATCAAAAAAAAAAGCCTGGACATTATCTTTCAAGAAATTATCAAGGAAAACTGTCCTGATATTCTAGAACCAGAGGGTAAAATAGAAATTGAAAGAATCCACCAATCACCCCCCTGAAAGAGATCCCCAAATGAAAATTCCAGGAATATTATAGCTAAATTCTGGAACTCCCAGGGCAAGGAGAAAATATTGCAAGCATCCAGAAAAGAAACAATTCAAGTACAGTGGAGGCACAGTCAGGATAACACAAGATTTAGCAGCTTCTACATTAAAGAACCAGAGGGCTTGGAATATGATATTCTGAAAAGCAGTGGAGCTAGGATTGCAGTCAAGAATCACCTACCCAGCAAAACTCAGTAGAATAATCCTTCAGAGGAAAAGGTGGTCATTCAGTGAAATAGAGGATTTTAAAGCATTATAGCAGCATTTAGAAGGAGTGTATATAATCCGAGGGCAGGGGGGTGAATTGAATCTAAAGGAATAATATTTTTTTTAAAAAATGATGAAATTAAGGGGTGAGAGAGGAAAGTACTGAGAGAAAAGGGAGAAGTGAAATGGTACAAATTATCTGCCACAAAAAAGAGGCAAGAAAAAACTTTTACAGTGGAGGGGAAGGGGGGAAAAGAGAGGGTGAGCGTAATCCTTACTCTTACCAGAATTGGCTCAAATAGGAAATAACATACATACTCAATGGGGGTATAGAAATCTATCTTATCCTGCAGGAAAATAGAAGAGGAATGAGATATGAAAAGGGGGGAGGGTGATAAAAGAGAGGGAATATTGGGGGAGGGTGTAATCAATAGCAAAACACTTAAGGAGGGACAGGGTGAAAGGAGAGAGAGAATAGAGGGAAATACAATTAGCAATAGTAATTACAAAAAATATTTTCAAGCAAGTTTCTCTGATAAGGCCTCATTTCTCAAACAGAAGGAAATTAGTCAAATTAATAAAAAAAATAAAAATAAACCCACTAAGAGCTATGCCCAATTGATAAATTTTCAAAAGATATGATCTGTACCCATAGGGCTGCAAATTTATTCATATCTTTTGACCTAACAACACCAACACTAGGCATGAATACCAAAAGAGATTCAGGGAGCCGGGGGAGAGAAAAATGACCTATCTGTACAAAAATATTCATAACAGTTCTCTTCTCAGATGAAAAAAAAATGGAAATTGAGGGAATGCCCATCAGGGGAATGGCTCAATAAATTGTGGTGTTTGAATTGATGAACAGATGCTCTGGGGAGAGGGGGGGAACAAATAAACCAACACCTGGAAAGTCCTCCATGAACAATGTGAAATATCCTATATACAAAGTAACAGCACTGTTCTGGGATGACCAGCTGTAAAGGACTTTCTATGTCTCAGATACCATCATCCACATCTACTCTGAAGAATTTATGATGAAAAATCCTATCCATACCCAGAGAAGGAACTGACTATCTAAATACATACTGAAGCATTCTTTCTTTCTCTCTCTATCTCTCTCTCTCTTTTAAATTTAATTTTTCTTGAGGATTTTTATTTTCATTAGGGTAGGAGATCTATGTTTTCTTTTGCAACTTGATTTTTATGGAAATGTTTTGCATAATTTCATATGTGATTTCTAAATTGTGGGTGGGGACAAAGGAGAGAACCTAGAACTCAAAAATCTTAAAAACAAATGTAAAAAAATTGTTTTGAATGTTAACTGGGGGGAGATCATCATGCACAGCAACAACAGTATTACATGATGATCAATTCTGATAGACATGGCTCTCTGCAAAAAAGAAATGTCTCAAACCAGTTCCAATTGTTCACTGAAGAAAACCATATACACCCAGAGAGAGGGAAATGAAATATGGACCACAACGTAACATTTTCATGCCCTCTATTGATGTTTGCTTGCATTGTGTTGCCTTTCTCTGATTCTTTTTTTTTCTTGTAGATAGGATTTTTCTTGCATAACTTCTCAAGCATTTCAACATTATTAACATGTAGTGGACTTCCTGCCATCTAGGGGAGGGGAGGGGACTGGGGGTAAAATTTGTATTGGAAAGCTTTGTAAAGATCAAGGTTGGGGAACTACCCATACATATGTTATACAAATAAAAAGCTTAAAAAAAAGAATGTTAACTGGGGGAAGATATTAAATATATAAATAAATCAAAGAAAAAAGAAATAGAGTGGTGAATCTTTGGAGTAGGTTAGGTACACAAGACAGTAGCCAATGACAATATTAATCTACTGTTTGATAAACCCAAAGACTCCAATTCCTGGAATGAGAATTTTTTTTTTTTTTTTTTTTTTTGCTGAGGCAATTGGGTTTAAGTGACTTGCCCACGGTCAGACAGCTAGGAAGAAGAATTCTTTATCTGACAAAAACTGCTGGGAAAATTGGAAAATAGTATTGTAAAATCTAGGCATTGTTCAGCATCTCACAATATGTACTTAAATAAGGTCACAATGGGTATGTGATTTAGACATAAAGGGTGATACCATAAACAAACTCGGAGAGCAAAAAATAGTTTATCTGTCAGATCTATGGAGAAGGGAAGAATTTATGACCAAACAAGAGGTAGAGAACATCATGAAATCCAAAATTAAAAAAAGTTTTTGCCCAAATGAAGCCAATGCAACCAAGATTTGAAGAGAAGCAGAAAGCTGGGAAACAATTTTTACAGCTGATAAAGCCTTGTTTTTAAAATATATAGAAAACTGAATCAAATTGATAAAAATACAAGTCATTCTCCAATTGATAAAAATGGTTAAAAGATATGAACAGGAAATTTTCAGATTAAGAAATTAAAACTTTCTATAGTTACATAAAAATATATAACATAAATAAATAATATAAAAGCACCATTGATTAGAGAACTATAAATTAAAACACCTCTGATTTACCACCTCGCATCTATCCTATTGGTTAATATGACAGGAAAAGAAAATGATAAATGATGGAGAAGATGTGGGAAAACTGGGATACTAATGCCTTTTTGGTGAGTTGTGAACTGATTCAACATTCTGGAGAACAATTTGAAACTATACCCAAAGAGCTATCAAACTGTGCATACCCTTTGATGATCCAGCAGTGTTTCTAGTGGGCCTATGTCTCAAAGAGATCATAAAAAAGGGAAAAGAACCTACATGTGCAAAAATGTTTGTAGCAGCCCTTTTTGTGGTGGCAAGGAACTGGAAACTGAGTGGATGCCCATCGATTGGAGAATGGCTGAATAAATTATGGTATATGAATGTCATGGAATATTATTGTTCTCTAAGAAATGATGAGCAGGCTGATTTCAGAAAATCCTGGAAAGATTTACATGAACTGATGCTGGGTGAAGTGAGCAGAACCAGGAGATCATTGTACATAGTCATGGCAACATTATGTAATGATCAACTCTGACGGACTTGACTCTTTTCAACAATGAGGTGTTTCAAGACAATTGTGATGGAATAGACTTGTGATGGAAAGTGCAATCCACATCCAGAGAGAGAACTATGGAGCATAAATTTGGATCAAAGTAAAGTATTTTCATCTTTTTGTTGTAGTTTGTTTGCTTGGCTTTTTCTTTCATGTTTTTCCCTTTTGATCTGATGTTTCTTGTACAGCATGACAAATATGGAAATATGTTTTTTTAATTGCATATGTTTGACCTATATTGGATTGCTTGTTGTCTTGGAGAGGGGTGAAGGAAGGAGAGAGAGAGAAAAATTTGGAACACTCTATTTTACAAAGGTGAATGCCGAAAACTATTTTTGCATGTATAAAACACTATTAAAAAAATAAACTCCTGGCACCACCATGCTCTGCCGCTGTAGCAGGGACCAGAGATGCTTTCTGGTCTTAGAGTGGCCCCTTTAGTCACCTGTTTTCTTTCTTAGAAGTCCCTAGAACTGACCCATGGGTTCCGTTTTTCAGCAACCATCACCTGCTGCTTAGAATCCTGTGGCTATTGAATTTCAGAACTGGAAAAAAGTATAAGAATCTAAGACCCTAGATTTGTGGATGGAAAGGAGCTGAGAGACCCTGAGAGGGCAAGTATCTCATGCAGGATTTGAACTCAAGTCTTCCTGATTCCAAGATTCCTGATTTTGTCCACTGTGCTGCTCAGCTATTGGGAAAACTAAAGCTGAGCATCACCCAGGGCGATGGAAAGGCACATGATGTGTGGGAACAAACGGCAATGTCTAATTAATGAGAAACTTTGAAAAGTAGTGATAACATCACAAAATTAAATGGCAGAGAGAGGATCGATCTTGTGTTGAGAGTGTGGGATGCCAGGTAAATGGTCAGACTCCTCCACTGAGCCCCAGAGTCATGTGCAATATTGGGAGAAACTGAGGCAGCTCTCCAGCACATGGAATCTACTCCATATGGTAAATTTTAGGAGGACATGGACCAGGGTTATAAGACTGGATGGGCAGGTGTGGATGGGCTTCAATCATTGGAGCAGACTACTCCTCTGATCAGGTCTGAGGTCCCTTTGAGTAGATTTGAGTCATGTTTGCTAAGAAGCCAGTGTAGGCTGGTTATCAGGAAAGAGCTGTTGCCAAGTGGAAAGGATCGCCATATTGGTCCAGTCCTCAGTGACTGGCTGACATCAGGAACTGGATGTCCTGTAGACACCTCAAACCAATGTCCAAAATGGAATTAGCTTTCTCTTCCCCAAACTCTTCTCTTCTGAATTTCCCTGTTACTGTCACATTTACCATTATCCTCCTAGTCATAGAGACCTGCAACCTGGGTATCCATCCTGTCCTCCTCACTTTGTCTAACCTGTTTCCAAGGCCTACAGTTTCTACCTTTATAACATATTTAAATACCTCCTTCTCTCTTCTGACAGCCACTGACTCGATGAAGGCTCTTGTCCCCTAGAGTATCACAGTACTTTCCTTTGTCTTTTTTTTTTGCCTTGTCATTTCCAAATGCAATCCATCCTTTACAACCAAAATGTTCTTCCTAAATATATCTCTATCTCTATCTATCTATCTATCTATATCTATATATAATTATTTATATTTATTATATTATATTATATTTGTATTTGTATTATATATTATTGTATTATATATTATAGTATTGTATTATATAATATATTATAGATATTTATATATCTAAATATAAATAAATAAATCTCATCATGTAAGTTAATAAACTCCAATGGCTTTCTACTACCTCCAGGATCAAATATAAAGTCTTCCATTTGTCTTTTGGAGCTCTGCATAACCTCACTTCTCCCTACTTTTTTAGTGTTCTCACAATTTACTTCCTTCTACTTGTCCCATGATGCAGGGACCTGGGCTTTCTTATTGTTCTTTGCATGAGACATTTCACCTCATGACCCCCTGAATTTGTACTGGCTGTCCCCCATGCCAGAATACTCATCTCTACTTTCCCATTTCCCTCTTTTTTTTTCAAGTCTTGGCTAAAACTCCATCTTCCCCAAGAGGCTTTTCCTGTTCTCCTTCACTACCAATTCTTTCCATCTGGAAATATCTTGTATATATCTCATGTGTACATACTAATTTGCATATTGTCTTTCCCATTAGCCTTTGAACTTATTTAAGAACGAGTAGTATATTTTTGGGGGGCGAGGATGGGGGAGGTATCCCTAGCAAATAGCACAATGAAGGCACTGAATGCTTGTTGACCGACTGGCAGATAGGAAACGATGAGTTCCATCTCCGTTGCTGTTGCTGAGCCATTTTTCAGTGATGCCCAATTCTTCATAGCCCCATTTGGAGTTTTCTTGGCAAAGACTGGAGCGGTTTGCCATTCCCCCAGAGGTTTTCAAGCAGTGACTGGAGGAGCAGTGCCATAACCAGTGGCTATGTTATATTAAAATGGTGATTCCTTCGGGTATGGCTTAGACTAGAAAGCTGCTGTAGTCCCTTCTAGCTTTTAATTTTGTGATTTTGTGACTAGGGGCAGAGTGATACATGGAGAGATCACAGGAAGAGGACCAGATAGGGTCAAACTGGACAACTTACTCTTTGGGCATCGTATTTCCTTTCCGAGTCTCAGTTTCCCCAACTGTCAAATGAGTATAATAACATTTGCATTCCCTGCCTCTCAGAATCGTCAGGGGAAAGGCCTTCAAAAACCTAAGTCACAGAGAACTGGGTGATTTCTTCCCTGGATGACCTGGGAACTCCCATCCAGCTCTGGGCCATCCCGGATTCTCTGCCTAGTATGTTCCATTCATTGTAAACACGCCAGCATTTCAGGCACAGTAAGAGTTAATGCAGCCCAGATTGGGCCCTGCCCACCGGAGTCCCTCCAGAGAAATACACCAAGCTCCCAGTTCAAAACAATTCACATAAAAATGGGATTGTGGAACCTGACCCCTTTGTAAGCTGGAGAAAACCTGAGTATGTTTTCAATCAGAGTCAAGGTAACTTTATGATGTCCTGAGGATTTCACAACCTCCTGTGCTCCTTTCCGCCATCTTCAGCTGATAAGACCCATGCTGGGGGCTTGGACAGATCCCGGCTCTGCCCTTTAACGGGACATCCCACTTTGGGCCCTGCAGCATCTTTCCCCACAGACTTCCAGCGTTTCTCAAGAGGCTCCACTGAACCATCTTGTCTCCTTCGTCATCCAAAATCTTGCTCATGAGGACACATACAAGAAATGCCTGTCTGGGGTGAGATCCAGGAAAAAAGTCTATTTCTGCAGGTCTGTCTGTTGGCTCACTATGTTTCCCTGTGGCCTCTGCTTCCAGAAATCTTGGAACCAAACCCAGTGCCCAGGAGTGGGCGTCAGCTCTCTCTAGGTGACGGATATTCCTCTTCTTGTTCCTTTATTTGGATTTTTTTTCACTTTTTATTTTCATCTTTTATTCACTCACTCATTCATCCATCCATTTATCTATTTATTTATTCATTCATCTCGTTCTTTCTTTTGGTAGGCAGGTAATGCAAAATTTGTAGTCAAGAAGCCTGGGTTCAAATTCTGTCTCTGATGCTTTCTAGCTCTGTGACTCTGAGCAATTCACTTAACTTCTCAGTTTTCATTTCCTTATCTGTAAAATGGGCATAAGAATAGCATTTCCTCCCATTGTTGTGGGAGTGGGAGGATCAAATGAATATTATATATATATATTATGCATATATATAATTTATATATATAAAGCATTATATAAACCTTAAAGAATTATACAAATTCTAGCTATTATTGTTGTCATTATTATTATCCCTATTGTATTTTGCCTATTATGTTTATGTAGAAGAGGTTGAATTGATCTGTAGGAGCCACAAGAGGCCAATGAGGAGCATAATAACATTACAGAGCATCACAGGTTTTTGTGAAATAATATCAATAAAGAGATTAGTACAGTGCTTGGAACATAGTAGGTATTTAATAAACACTTTCCCCCTCTCTCCCTCTTCTCTACCGATGGAAAGAAAGACAAGAATCCTTCTCCAAAGTGTGCAGAGTTTCCTTTGGACAGATTGCTTCCCCCCTTGCCAGAACTACACTGGCAGATTCAAAAAGTATCAGAGCTTAGAGAGTTCAAATGTGAGGCAGCCCTGAGATGGGAATCTTGATTGCCTGTTTAAATACTCCCAGTGAAGGGAGCCCAGTATGATCCCAGGCAGACCATTCCACTTTGGGATTGCTATATTTCTTCAGAAATTTTTTCTCATATCAAACAAAAAATCTTTCCTTAGCACTTCTACCCATTTCTTCTGGTTTTACTAGTGAGGGCCAAAGAGAACACCTTTTGCCCTCTTTTTTTAATAGTCCCTCAAATACCTGAACTCGGCATTCATCCCCCTTCCCCAAGTCCTCTTCCCCATCCCCATCCCAAGCTTTTTTATCCTCCAATTCCTTCACATACGGACAGAGAGGATCATTGGAGCCTTTGCCATCACGTGGAGTTGATTTTTAAAAATTCACCTATTTTAAGATGGATATCTTTCATTTTATTCTCCCATTAATTCCCCATTCTCCACCCAGAGGGCTATACCCTTAGGTCAGCTATATGTGTGCTTGCTGGCTAAATAGAAAGCCAGCTTAGAAGGCTCTGAGCCATGAGCAGATATTTAATCTAGAACTTGACTCACTTCTTTCTCAGAAAGACTGATTTCTGTCTTTAAAAGGAACAATAGGAAAGCTATGAGTGGGTGCTTAGTCCTTCCTTCACCTACCTCTAAGAGGGATACCAGGCTAGGATTCTATCTATTTACTACATCTCGAGGGATGTCAAGTCTAGGGATACAATTTGTTGTCCAGTCATTTTCCAATCATATCCAACTCTTTGTAACTCTATTTGGGATTTCTTGGCAAAGATAATTTTACAGATGAGAAAAAACCAGGCAAACAAGGTTAAGTGACTTGCCCAGAGTCACACAGCTAGTCAATATCTAAGGTCAAATTTGAACTCAAGAAAATGAGTCTTCTGATTTCAGGCTTGGCACTCTATATCTGCTGCGCCACCTAGTGGTATCCCTTCCAAAATTCACACCTGGATTGTAGGGATTAAGTTTGAACATCTGCTCTGGGGCAAAGTTGGAAGATAGCCCCAAAGATCAGGAAGGCTAAGCAACAGAAGATCCAAAGACAGAAGAAATAGGTCAAGCTACAAAAGGGGAAGAAGCAAAGAAAGAAAATCTCCCTACAGCAAAGGGGAATTAGAAACAGCTGTCACCACTGGGATCTTGTGTGTCCAGGGTAGAAAGAAAGTGTGAATTCCAATTGTTCCCTTTAGGGAGGATTGGGATTTTGTTTTTGTTTCCTTTTTTTTTTTTTCACACATTCCCCTTCATTGTAAAAAGTGTCAGAATTATGAGTCACAGGAAGAAGCAGGTTTTGTTTGTCTTTGTTTGGGTTTTATTTTAGTTGAATTTAAAAAAAAACACTTATAAATATAAACGTGTACTACTTAACTATTTCATATAAAATTTTGCCATATATGTAATAATATGAGTAACATATAAATTAATCTTAAACATAAAATAATGTAACAAACACAGAAGTATATTTATAACATTAAATAACATTAATGTATTGGATGAGCTTCTTTATTGGTGATATTTCTCAAAATATTTTGTCTTCTTGACATTACTATCCAGTACATTGGAAACTCGAGAAAGCCGGAATTATTTATTTATTTTGCTGAGGCAATTGAGGTTAGGTGACTTGCCCAGGGTCACACAGGGAGGGAATGTTAAGTGTCTGAGATCAGATTTGAACTCAGGTCCTCCTGACTTCAGGGTTGGTGCTCTATCCACTGCAAAACCTAGCTGCCCCCAGAATTCTTTTTGCCATTTTTTGTATACCCAGCACTTAGCACAATGCTTGGCAATTAATAAGCAATTAAATGATTTTTGATGATTTACTGCTTTTCTTTATTAACCTGGCCCTTTCACTACTCCTTCCCCATTGAGAAGATTGAAAAACAACAGTCACAACAGAAATCCCTCAATACACATGTGCATTATCTGTCAAAACAGATCCCCACATTGGCAGATCTGCCAGTGATTGTCTCTCTGTGTTTTAGGTTCATTACCTTTCTAGCAGGAGGTTAGTGTATACTGTTTGCATTTCATTCTTTTGGACTCTTGGATTTTCATTGCATCTTTCCAAGTTCTGTTGTCCTGTTGTTGTCAGTGTGGAAATGGTTCTCAGGCCTGCTGCTTTTTGGGCCAGCCTGGCTCTTTTGTGAGAGCCTCAGAGTCCCGGAGCAGCTGCAAATGGACCCTAATTAATAATTTTCAGAGCCTGAAGATCTTATAGTCAATGAGTCAGATGATAATAAACCACGTAGATGTACTTTACAAATAGTAACTCATCTGATTCTTACAACAAGCCTGTAACATTGGTGTTATGATTTCCAATTTACAAATGAGGAAACTGAGGCTGAGAGAGATTAAGTCACTGTGGTCACAGGTAGAAACTGAGGCAAGATTTGAATTCAGGCCTTTTTATTTTTTGATTTGCATTGTCTCCTTAGTTTTTTTTCCCCTAGATGCAGATGGCATTTTCCCTCCAAAGTCTATTGGGATTGGGGCAGCTAGGTGGCACAGTGGTTAGAGCACCAGCCCTGAAGCCAGGAGGACTTGAGTTCAAATCTGGTCTCAGACACTTCCTAGCCGTGTGACCCTGGGCAAGTCACTTAACCCCAATTGCCTCAGCAAAAAAAAAAAAAAAAAGTCTATTGGGATTGCTTTGGATCACTGAACTGCTGAGAAGAACCAAGTCTTTCCTGGTTGATCATAGCACAATCTTGCTGTTACTGTGTACACTGTATTCCTGGTTCTGCTTGTTTCTCTCAGCGTCAGTTCATGCAAATCTTTCCAGGCCTTTCTAAAATCAGCTTGTTCATCATTTTTTATAGAACACTAGATATTGTTCTATAGAACAATCATATTCCATCACCTTCATACACCAGAATTCAGGCCTTTCTGACTCCTACTCCAGGCTGGCTGCCAAGCTTAAGTATTTATTACACTAAAGTTGCCTTCTTAGGAGCATATTATCTGAGCAACTCTCCCTCCCTCCCTCTAGAAATGTATACAAGCAGTAGTTGTCATCATATGGCAAAGTTTGAGATTTTAAGATGGATGCTGTGATTGGTTGTTGTCCTTTGTTCTCAAAGAGCACCAAAATGACATCCCTACATTAGAGTCAAGTTACAGAGTGTCCAACTATGGCTAATAGACCAGTACGAACTCAGAATGCTCTGCTGCAGATCAGACACAAAATGTCCCTGTGAACATTTGGGGCGGCTTCTCAAACTTTGGGCATCTCGTGTTTCTTTTGCATGAATTCAATTGCTCAAAGAGCAGGGCCCCTTCTCTGATGAGGGCACTCCATGCTGGGTGACCTCCATGTCTCCCATGTCACACAATCAATTCTAAAGTTCTTAAGAGAGGCCTTGAGAGTGTCCTTGTATTGCTTTTTCTGACCACCTTGTGAGTGCTTGTCCTGTGTGAGTTCTCCCTAAAAGGGAAAACAAGAGACTTATGTTCTCTCCTCCCTCCCTTTAGGAATGAGGGCAGGGCAGATTCTGTGCAGATCACCTTTTTGGTCTCCAGCTGGCCAGCTCAAGTGGAACAACCTGCCCTTGGTCCCCACCCTCTCTCCACTGCCCACTCTCAGACCAGAAGTCACGTGGAGCCTCTTGCCAGTCTTAGTCACTTGAATTTGGCTCACTGAGGACTGCCGATTCATGGTTCTAAGTCACTTAACCCATCTGCCTCTGCTGCTTGGGTCAGACTTTTAGAACTGAGATGACTAAAGTCTTAAAATCCAACCTTAAAATCCTTTTCAATTATGTCTGACTCTTCATGACCCAATTTGGGGTTTTCTTGGCAAAGATAGTTTACTATTTCCTTCTCCAGATTATTCTATAGATGAGGAAACTGAGGCAAACTTGCTTAGGGGTCACACAGCTAGTAAGTGTCTGAATCTGGATTTGAACTCATGAAGATGACTCCAGTCCCAGAATTCTTTCCACTCCTCCACCAAGCTGCCCCATCTTAGAAATCTAGAAATAGAGTATTTTTAGAGACAAAGTATCTAAGATTAGAGATAAACTTTCAGGTTCTTAGAGCCCAAAGCTCTTAGATGGTTACAAAGTGGGCAGAAATCGGGTTTTTAAGGAAACAATGTTTAGACTCTTAGACATACTGAATCACTCTTCTGACAAGGTCCAAACTTCTCTGAACTTCAGGGTCTCGATCTGCAAAAGGGGGATAAGAATCCTTAAAATAACCTTAGATAATTCTTCATAAGGACGCAAAGCTAGAAAACACTTTAGCACATAGTCCAGTTGTCTCATTTTAAAGAGTAGGAAACAGATGTTCAGACCTGAGGTTATATGGTTAGGTAGTGACAGAATTTAGAGCCATCTAGACTGGGGGCTCTTTCCAGATCACCCACTCTTTCAAGAGTTGGGAGAAAAAAGCCCCAAGAGGCAGGTACTGAAAGGGCTAGCCTTGAAATGAAGAGAACCTGAATAGAAGTCCTGCTTTTGACACATACTGGCTGTATGAATGGCCAAGTCACTTATCTTTTTCTATTCAATGGGCTATCCAAATCAGGCTTTTTAGCCTTGGAGGATCCCTGGTCCTTAAAATCCCAGATCTGCCATTGTCTCCCCCCATCTCATTGCAGGGACCCTTTAGGAGCATAGGATATAGCACTGAAGGGCACTTTGGCCATCTTCTACTCTATCTCCTCAGTCTAGGGAGGGAAAATGATTTATTTAAGATCACAGGAGTAAGAATCCAAGCTTCCCAGGCCAGGGCTCTTTCCCTGCAGTCTCTCGGGACCTCTTTGAGGGGGTTCATAGATTCATTATATTTATCTCTCACTAGCAGGAGTTTTCCAAGGGAAAGGACTTATGTTTCAGTATCTACCCTTTGGGGCTAATTCAACTGCTCAAAGAGCATGACTCCTTCTCTGATGAGGGCACTCCATGCTGGGTGATCCCCATGTCTCCCATGTCACACAATCAATTCTAAAGTTCTTAAGCAAGGCCTTGAGGGTGTCCTTGTATTGCTTTTTCTGACTACCTTGTGAGTGGTCTTCTAGTCTCTGGGGACAATCCCTCTCTTGGAAAGCCCTAAATCATAGGTTTCAGGTCCCTCTTACTCTACCACTCTACCTTCTTAGAATGCTGGGTTTTCTTTTAGAGTAGAGAGGAAGGTGTGAAAGGAAGGCACTTCACTTGGAGGGAAGGAGATGTCTCAGTCTAAAAGGTCACAAAGTGAGAGAGATGGGGACACCAGCGGGGAAGAGCAACCCGTTCCCTTTGCCAGAACAGGATCCCAGCATCTGGTGCAATGAACAATGCATTCTGAGGATTAAAATCAACATTCCCTTTTAGAAAAACATCTTCAAATATCCTAAGTAAAAGTAGTCTCTGGGGTAATTAGGATCAGACCAGGAAAAGAAAATTTATGGGCAAGGCAATCAAAAACAAAAGCGTTCCCTGTTGGATCAGGAGTTCACTGAAAGCACCCAAATGGTACACGCCCAGGCTCCAGATCATATTTATTGTTGTTCAGTCGTTCAATCGTATCTGACTCTTCCCGATCCCATAAACAATAGCACACCAAGTTCTTCCAACCTCACTATTTCTTAAGGTCTATCCAAGTTCATGTTCACTGTTTCCATGACTCTCTCTCTCCATCTCATCCTCTGCCATCCCTTTTTTTGCTTTTCAATCTTTTGCTTTCAATCTTTCCCAACATCAGAGTCTTTTCCAATGAGTCCTGTCTTTTCATTATGTGGCCAAAGTATTTCAGCCTCAGCTTTAGTATTTGACCTGCCAGGGTGTAGTCTGAATAAATGTAAATATTGACTGATTTGACCTCCTTGCTGTCTAAGAGACTCTCAAAAGTCTTCTTCAGCACGTGGGGGCAAAATTGGCTCTTATTGCCTCAGATATGTTTTATAACTTTGTTCATAACAGTTCCTCATGGCACTGGGGGAGACTGGGGAGGAGGCCGAGGTTTAATTTGAGCCTCCCCAGTTCCACCAGTATCCTGGCCACTAGCAGGCAGTTTGCTAACTTCATGTCCTTTATTCCCAAATGAGCAGGCTAGATTCTGAACCAGTTAGAGATACCCTCCATTGGCTGTACGCCAAAGGCAAAAGCAACAGTATTCAAGACTTCCGGTTTTTAGTAGATCCTAAGTCTGTCACTCAGGAGTTTCAGAGTCTCATAGACTGAGTTTCTGAGTCTTCATCTAAAAATTATCCCTATCCCTAAAAATTTATTTATTTAATAAATAAAATAAATTTTATTTATTAAAAATAAAAATAATCCCTGGTTATATCCATGGATTGAACCCCAGTAGCTTACTTTTGCCATGTTGCCTACAGAAGTCCATGATTAAGGACCAGATTAAGATGTGACTGAGAGATATTTAACAAAATAGATAAAATGCAATAAAATATAGAAAATCACATTATATCCATGTCTATGTAATATATATATATATTAACCATATACTTACATGATCAAAGTCAGTCTGCAGTCCACAGGGATCTTTATGTACAGTTTACTGGTTCCTGTTTCTATTTGTTTGCCATCATTGCTGTGAGTCAGTTGGGTGGTTCAATGGATAGAACACTGGGGCTGGAGTAGGTAAGACCTGAGAATAAATCTGGCTTCAGGCACTCACTAAGTGTGTGATTTGGGGCAAATCATTTAAACTCTGTTTGCTTTAATCCACTGGAGAAGAAGATGGCAAATGACTCCAGTATTCTTGCCCCCCAAACCTCCATGGATGGGATGGGAACGTCATGACTGAACAACACCCAGGACTGTTATGCAGCCTTTGTGCATTTCCAGGGTGAGTGGCTATGGGGGCCACCCCCTACAGAATTCTGTCTTCCCTATATTGCCTGGGTTCAGGACAGCCTATATTCTGCCTGAAAACTGCCCAGTTCTGGGAGAAGTTGGAAGGGCTGGGGCCGAGCTCTAGAAGATGGATTATAAATTGTCTGCTGATTTTATTTTTTTTTAATTTAAAAAAAATTTTTTTTTGCTTTTTGCTGAGGCAATTGGGGTTAAGTGACTTGCCCAGGGTCACACAGCTAGGAAGTGTCTGAGACCAGATATGAACTCAGGTCCTCCTGACTTCAGGGCTGGTGCTCTAACCACTGAGCCACCTGGCTGCCCCTGCTGATTTTATTAATACAGTGCCAGAAGCAAAGTATTACATACAGCTAATCTTTCTTTGTCAATTCCTGTAGAGGAGGTGATACTCCTGGGCCATCGCATGAGATGGGTAAGTTGAGGAAGGAGGTAGTATTGGGGGGATAAAATGGAGGATGAGAGAAGATCTGATTCGAATCCACACACCCAGATAGAGAACTGCTATGGACACAACACTCAGAGAAAGGCAGACGGGGGAGGAGAGCAAAGAAAGGCCCTTGGAGGGGCCCTTTTGGTTGTGGAGGGACATGCAGTGACCACTAGGAGGAGCAGCTGAGACTGGCCCAGCAACTGAGCCGTACTGATGAATAGGACCAGGTAAGGGACTCTAGCGCCACCTGGTGGTGATCTGTAAAATTCTCAACCCGACTCCAAAAGCTCTCTAGTCTGGTTCTCCCCTAGTTTCCAGACTCATTCATTCTCCCTCTCTTTATACACAGTGTCTCTCTCATCAAACTAGACCATCAACAGTTCCTGCATCTCACATGTCAATGCCCATGCTCGGGGTCTTTGCACCAAATGGCCCGCCGAGAATGTTTCCCCAGGTTTAGCATCAGAAGGGACATTAAAGACCATCAGATTAATCCCAACCATTCAGTATACAGATGGGGAAACTGAGGCACTGCATGTTGTGAAGTATAACATGGGGATGTAGCTGTATGGGGCTTGGAGGAAGGCAGAACAGACATCTCTAATCCCTTCCTCCTCTTCTCCAAGAGAGACAGTTCTTCATGCCAAGGGGAGGGGGGCAGGAAATTGGAGCCAGAGTCCACACTGCTCCTCAGAGACACTAGAATTCAACCTATTAACTCACTTAAATATTGTTAGTCTAGGGGATTTGATCAGGTTCAATAGAAATTTTCATCACTGTTTCACTAAATGGGGGAAAGGAGGACTCCAAGATCATTGTACACGGCAACATCAATATTATATGATGATCAATTCTGATGAATATGGCTCTTTCCAACAATGAGATGATTCAGGCCAGTTCCAATGATCTTGTGATGAAGAGAGTCATTTACACCCAGAGAGAGAACTGTGGGAACTGAAGGTGGATCACAACATAACATTCTCACTCTTTTTGTTGTTGTTTGCTTGCATTTTGTTTTCTTACTCATTTACTTTCCTTTTTGATCTGATTTTTTCTTGTGCAACAAGAGAATTGTATAAATATGCTTACACATATTGGATTAAACATATATTTGAACACGTATGGCATATATTGGATTGCTTGCCATCTAGGGGAGGGGGTGGGGAGAAGGAGGGGAAAATCTGAAACCCAAGGCTATGCAAGGGTCAATGTTGAAAAAGTATCCATGCATATGTTTTGAAAATAAAAAGTTAAAAAAAATAAAATTTAAAAAAGGAGGACTTCAAGCTTTCTAATCAAGGCTTGACCCTTTCCCATCAAATAACAGTTTCACAATGAACTTAAGTAGCAAGTAGCAAAGAAACCCACTTATCCAAATCATAACAAAGTAGAAATCAATGAAACTATCTATAGGTCAGGGATTCTTAAACTTTTTCCATTCATGACTCCTTTTTGCTGAGACATTTTTACATGACCATGGGTATATAGATATAATATATATGTATATATGTAAACATATATCTATATATAAAATATATAGGGATGTAAAATAAGTATACAAATCAAAAATTTACTGATAATAAATAATTAAACATTATTTTAAAATAATTCTTTGGTATGCATATAATTTTACCATATAGTAAAGATGAAAGCAAATTTGCACACCAATGAAATAGATTGCTTATTTATCTTTACATAAAGAATTAAATCTTAGTGGAATATCAGATAACTTTCACTGGGTCTTTACCCACAGTATAAGAAGCTTTACTATAGGAGAATATGTGCCAGATGATACAGAGTGAAGGAGTTTCCTCATCGGAAGTGAGATCATTCTGCTCAATTAAGAGAGAGAATCCTAGATCTCACCTGAAGCAGGCTGGGGATAGGGACATGATGGAGACTGAAAGCTCCACTCATGTCTTCTCAGAGTTTTTTCCTTCAGCAGTCAAGTGGGTTTGGTCTTTTTTGTCTTTTCTCTCAAAGCTGGAAGCCAGGAGTGCATGAACAATAACATTCCATGACATTCATATACAATAACTTATTCATCCATTCTCCAACTGATGGACATCCCTTCAGTTTCCATTTTCTAGCCACTACAAAGAGGGCTGTCACAAACATTTTTGCACATGCAGGTCCCTTTCCCTGTTTTAAGATCTCTTTGGGAAACAAGCCCAATAGAAACGCTGCTGAATCAAAGGGTATGCACAGTCTGATAACTTTTTGAGCATAGCTCCAAATTGTTCTCCAGAATGGTTGGATCCAATCACAGTTCCACCAACAATGTATCAGTATCCCAGTTTTCCCATATCCCCTCCAATATTCGTCATTATCTTTTCCTGTCATCTTAGTGAATCTGACAGGTGTGTAGTGGTACCTCAGTGTTGTCTTAATTTGTATTTCTCTGATCAATAGTGATTTGGAACACCTTTTCATATGACTAGAAATAGTTTTAATTTCATCATCTGAAAATTGTCTGTTCATATCCTATGACCATTTATCAAAAATCAATGTATTTAGATTCAAAAGATGAAAAGCTGGGATTTTGAATAAATGAATGAAACAGCATTTATTAAGTACCAACACTATGCTATGCACTATGGACACAAACAGAAAAAGCAAAAGAGTATCTTCTCTCAAGAAATACTCACTCTAATTTGGAGAGTTGGCCCATCTGAGAGTTTAGGTGCAAATCAAAATATATATATATATATATAGACGTCCTAAGGATTTGGCTGAGGGAAAGATGGCAAGGCCCTAGGATCTTTAGAATACATTAGTGGGTCAGAGGACAATGTACAGGAGTATGAAGAGCTAGGCAGCCAAGCACATGGTAAGGCTTAGAGGGCTTTAGGATACAGCTGCAGGGAGAATAGCAAGACCCTGTGAGCCTTAATTGTAAACTCTGTAGTTGATAGCTACCGGCTCATATAAGTGGTGTGAGTAGCCTTGCCTATTCTTTAGGGCAGGGGGGCTTGACCTACCTTGACCTACCATCACTGGGAAGCAGGGAGCTGAGGAATTGAGCTCATGGATTCAGTAGTGGATGGCTTCTACATTCCCTTCCACATAGGCAAGGATTGGGTGGGCTATCTAGAAGGGAAGGAGTGGGGATTGGAAAGAAAGTTGAGAAAGAAGGGGCCACAGTGATCTTGCTTTGACACATGGATGAGATCTGGATGGCCTGAGCCAAGATTGCAGAAGGGGATGGAGAATTGGGACAGAATGCTTTTTCTGGTACCCTAAATAGAGTTAGGCAACTTCAGCATGGAGAAGGTTGGAAGGAATGAAGAAAAGGAGGAACATTTTTGCATTCAATTTTCAAATAAAAGTCTGACACCTCACATTTGTAGGGAAGACACAAATACCTAAAATTAAGAACTATTCCCAAGTGGACAAATGGTTGAAGACCATGACAAACATTTTTCATTTTTTATTTATTTTTAATTAAAGCTTTTTATTTGCAAAACATACATATGGCTAATTTTTCAACATTGACCCTTGCAAAGCTTTCTGTTACAATTTTTCCCCCCTAGTCCCCTCCCCTCCCCTAGATGGCAGGAAGTCCACTACATATTAATTATGTTAAAATACTTGACAAATCTAATATGTGTATACATGTATACATGTATACATAACAGCAAGTTATCTTGCTGTGCAAGAAAAGTCGGATCTACAAGAAAGAAAAAAAAGCTGAGAAGGGAAACATAATGCAAGCAAATATCAATAGAGAGCATGACAATGTTATGTTGTGGTCCACATTTCACATCCCTCTCTCTGGGTGTATATGGCTTTCTTCACTGAACAATTGGAACTGGTTTGAGACATTTCATTGTTGAAAAGAACCATGTCCATCAGAATTGGTCATCATATAGTCTTGTTGTTGTCGTGTATAATGATCTCCTGGTTCTGCTCGTTTCGCTCAGCATCAGTCCATGCAAATCTCTCCAGGCCTCTCCGAAATCCTCCTGCTGGTTGTTTCTTACAGAACAATCATATTCCATGACATTCATATACCATCATTTATTCAGCCATTTTAATTGATGGGCATCCATTCAGGTTCCAGTTTCTAGCCACTACAAAAAGGGCTACCACAAACATTTTTGCACATGTGGGTCCCTTTCCTTGCTTTAAGATCTCTTTGGGATATAAGCCCAATAGAAACACTGCTGGGTCAAAGGGTGACAAACATTTTCAAAGGAAGACATTTAAAGTACCAATAACTACCTGAAAAAATATTAAAAATCATCAATAATAAGAAAAATACGGGGGGCGGAGCCAAGATGGCGAACTGCGGACAGCTTTCTCTGTGAACTCCCGGGACATTCCCTCAAACTCAGACAAAGTAAGCCTTCCAACTGGTTTCGAAGTGAGAGCAACTCCAAGCATTCGGACTACAACGCACTTCTATCAAAGATCTACAGTGAAAGAACTCCGGAGAAGGTTAGCCTCAGGGGAAATCGGCCCCTGGTCGCCATCAGACTCCAGCCGGGGCGGAAGTCAGGGCTGCGATAGAGGGGCGGATTTTGGGCACCCAGGAAGCCCCTGGGAGACGCCTGGGCCACTTTGCTCTGCTTGCGGGCAGGTGCTTTGGCAGATCTGCCTTTGGAAAAGGGTGGATCCAGACCAGCTGAAAACGTGGTCCTAGTGCGAATCTAGCCCGACCAGCCTCAGACCGGAAGTCAACTCGGCAAACTGCCCCAGGGCAAATACAAATCGTTGCAGTTTTCTCTGGTTTTGACCAATATCCCAACTTTAAATCATGAGCAAGAAGCAGAAGAGAGCTCTCACCATAGAAAGCTTTTACGGAGAAAAAATAGAACAGTCCCCAGATCCTGACATTATGAAAACAATCCCAGATGAAGCCACAAAGGCAGACTTAAGTTGGTCTCCCTTTCAGAAGGCTTACCTGGATGATTGTATTAAGAATCTCAAAAGAGAGCTAGAAGAAGAATGGGGAAATAAATTGAGATCAGGGCAACAGAAATATCAAAAACTGGAAAATAGGACTGGTGAATTGGAAAAAGAAAACAGTTTACTGAAAAACAAAATTGGTGAATTGGAAAAAATCACCAATTCACTGGAAAATAAAAATGGTGAACTGAAAATCAAAATTGGTGAATTGGAAAAAGACAACAATTCACTGAAAAATAAAGCTGGCAAAATGGAAAAGAAAAATACAAAGTTTAAATCCCTGAGGTATCAACTCATAGGAGTCTAGTGAGCAAAAGATATTGAACACCTCCCAACTATCAGAAATAGTAAATGCTAGAAGGGATGAAGGAAAATAGGTACATTAATGAATTGTTGGTAGAGTAGTAAACTGGTCCAATCATTCTGGAGAACAATTTGGAACTATGCCCAAAGGGCTTTAAAAACTGTACATACCCTTTGATCTAGCAATACCATTGTGAGGTCTATAATCTGAAAAAATTAAAGGAAAATGACTTATATGTACAAAAAGACACAAAAATAAATAATATCAAATATAAAAGCTTTTCAAAAATAAAATCAATGTATTCAACATCAAAGGACGAAAAACTGAGATTTTGAATGAATGAATGAATGAAAAACTATTTGTCATTTAAAACAGTTCTTTTTGTGGTGGCAAAGAAGTGGAAATTGGAATGCCCATCAATTGGAAAATGGCTGAACAAACCATGGTATATGATTGTGATGAAATACTATTGTGGCATAAGAAATGACAAGGGGAGGTGACAAGACCTAGATGAAATGGTACAAAGTGAAGAGAGAAGAACCAGGATATCAACATCCTACACAGTAACAGCAATGTTACAATGATGATCAATTGTGAAAGACTGTGATCAATACAATGATCCAAGGCAATGTCAGAGAACTCATAATGAAAAAAAAATGCTATCCATATTGAGATAGAAAGTGATGAATGAACTCTAAGTAAAAATTGAAGTATAATTTTTCTCACCTTTTTTTTGCTTTTTTATGATATAATATTTTGCATGATTTCACATATATAATTGGTATCATATTGTTTTCCTTCTCAGTGAGTGAGTTGGGAGGGATGGAGAGAATCTGAAACTCAAAACCGAAAAAAGAAAAGAATGTTAAAAATAAATTAATTGTAATAATAAAGAAAGACAAAGGGGAAAAAAACATCTCCAATAACGAGAACAGGGAATCAGGAATTGTTGATCAATTGACCTCTTGTTTACCAGAATGTGACAGTGATTCAAAAGAGATTTGAGATCCTTCAGTGAATGCATTCAAGTCCACAAATATTTACTACGTGTCAGTATTGGATAAGCATTATGGACAATAGAAAAGAATACAAGGCATCAACTGCTCTCAAATAATTGTAAGTCTTTTGTTGAAGTCAACATTTTTAGATGAGACATTTATATATGAAACAAGTTTTTTTTAATCAAAAGATAATATATAAAGCAATATTAAATCATGCAACCAGTGCCTTAAATGTTGCATGAAACCTTGATCATTGTGGTCATTGTGGAACTGTGGCATAAAAATTAGGGGGTGCAAAGGGATATGGCCGAGTTCTACAAAGGTAAAGAAAATATTTAGACAAGCAAAGCTTATAATGGCCAGATTAGTTATTTGGTTGTTATCTTTCATTCTTAAAGTAGAGCAAATTGCCATTACTATATCGGGGTCAAGGTACAGCACATGTGTGATTCTGGCCAATCAGACCAATAAGAGCTTGGGAGGTTCTATCACAGATTAGGCACAAATAGTCTGATCATTTGGAGTGGAGATTGCTCTAAATGTGTACATCTCCTGTTTCTTTTGAGCTTCTGCAATCAATTCTGCTTTGTCCATAGAACACAGCCCCTTCTCTGATGTGGGCACGCCATGCTGGGTGGTCCTGCACTAGAGTCTGTCATGTCTTAAGAGTGATCCCAAATCTTCAGTGATCCCAAGGTCTTCAGAGAGACCTTGAAGGTGTCCTTGTGTCACTGAAGCAGGTCAGCCCCTTGACAATACAGGTAGATACAGAAATAAAATTAGTCACCTGTCTGAGATAGAATGGTTAAGAAAAGAATTATTTAATCACTTCTGGAGACAGACATTTAACGAGGATATTCAATGAGGCTACCATGTTGAGACCTCTATGTGAGAGCCTGCCTTGCATGAGTTCTCCAAAAATAGTCTTTTAGGCAAATGTACATTTAGCATTCAAACACTCCAGCCAGCCCAATGGAGTTGCACTTTCTGCATCCAATGCATCCCAAGGCATCCCAAGGGCACTTGACTTTGGTCTTGCCACTGGTCTCTGATGACTGAGATAACAAGACCAACAAATTCAAGCAGCTCTGTCTGGCTCAATCTAATTTATGCTCAAGTCAAAAACTATCATTCATGCCATTTTAGCATTTTTACCTACCTCAAAGTCCTGTGGTGACCAGCAAGTGATGAAGCAATCAGATCATCACCCATATATATCATGCTCTCTTAATAATTGGTATTCTCCATGACGCTCTCCTAGGCCATCTTTTTGCTCTCTCTTTCTCCACTTTCTCAGTGACTTCATCAGCTCCTGGGCATGCTCAAAACATGCAGCCCATGTCTCTCTCCTGGGCCCTCTTTGTACATCACTAACTGGTTGCCTTAATCCATCCAAAACAATCTTTCCAGTCTTAATATACTTTTCTTTCCTTCGCTTAGGGTACAATCCAATCAAACCTACCTTCTTACTCTTTTTCCCAAATGGCAATGTCTTAATTCCAAAGAGCTCATGATGAAAAACCGCTATGCAGATCCAAAGAAGGAACTAATGGAGTCTGATTGCAGATTAGAGCAGACTAGTTTCATTTCCTTTATTATTCATGTTTTTTTTCCCTTTGATCTGGTTCTTTTTTAACAACATGACTAATTTAAAAATACATTTTGCATGGTAGCACAGATATAACCTACATCCAATTGCTTATCATCTCAAGAAGAGTGGGGAGAGAAGGGGAGAGGAGGAAGAAAATTTGGGACTCAAAAGGAAAAAAAAGTATGTTTAAAATTGTCCTTATCTATAATTGGGAAAAATAAAATATTATTATGTTATTATATTATATATAACATTACTTATACATAAATATATTATAAATAAACAAACAAAGAAATAAATGGCCTCTTGTTTCCATGTCCAGGCACAGTCCCTCAGGATAAATTCTCTTTTCACCTCTACAATTAACATTTTCTAATTTTCTTTAGGATTCAATTCAAGCAGAAAGCCTTCCAGCCATTGTTAGTACCATTTTCCTCAAATGACCTAGTATCTATATTAAAATATATTTTGAATAAAATCTACATTTTCACATTTTGTCCCCACTTACTAAATCATTCACATTTTTAAAAATTCCCAACACTCTGCACAATACCTCGCATATAGTTAGCACTCAAGAAGTGGTTATTGATTAAATGAAATCCCATTCAAATTAACTATCACATGCATTAAATATCCCAGAGCCAAACTACCAAGGCAAACATAGACTTGTACAAACACATTCACAAAAACAATATTTAAAGAACTTTTTTTGTCTTTTTTTAATTTAAATCTTTTTTATTTTCAAAACACATGTATGGATAGTTTTCAAGATTCACCCTTCCAAAACCTTGTGTTTTATGATTTTTTTTTTAAAGGATCAAACATCAAGGGATATTCATTGTTCCTGATTATGCCAAACCAATGTAATAATATGCTACTGAAATTCATTTACATGTTTTTGTCATGCAGCCTAATCTGCTAAGGGGGTAAATTATACAGTTAAAATCATAATATTCATTTGGAGAGATAAAGTGACTAGCATCCCCCCAAAATGGAAAAAGGAGGAATGACTAATATATTATAACATTAAATATCAATCAATATAATATTAGATAATAATATGATATTAATCATATATAAATCATATAAAATATTAATCATATTTGATGGTAAAGCATCAAAACTATTGGTAGGGGTTAAAAATATGAAAGTAAATCAATAGGCTAGACTAAATTAGCAAGAATCAGCCCCATTTCAATAAACACAAGAAAAGGAACTCCTTGGAGAGAAACTCCATATTTCACAATAATTACTGAGAAAAATATAGAAAAGTTATGTTATATGCTTCATATATATCCTATATAATTATAGTTAGGCCAATATTTTATACCTCATACCACAATAAACTCACAAAGGGTTCTCACCTGGAATTTTTTTTAATTATAACATAACAAATTATACCAGAATGAGATCAACCATGTTTTGCTCCTATGACTAGAGAGAAAATTCCTAACCAAAGGAGATACAGAGCTTTAAAAAGATCAATCAGTCAATATTTATTAAGGGCTTACTATGTGCCGAAAGCTCTGCTAAGAGTGGGGATACAAAATCAAAATTTAATACGGGGTCCTCTGGCACTAAATCTATTTACTATCAATACTAAATTGATTGAAAGAGCTGATTTGAAACTATTCTGACTGTTAGAATATTCTGTCTTGGCACTGAGCTGAAAAGCATTTTCTTGTAGTTCCTGGCCAGTGATCCTAATTGTTCCCTTTAAAATTACCTAGAATAAAGATCCCACTGGGTTTGAAGTCAGGAATACTCATCTTTCTAAGTTCAAATCCTGTCCCAGATAATTATTAGCTGGGTGATCTTGAGCAAGTCTCTTTATCCTGCTTGACTCAGTTTCATTATTTGTAAAATGAGCTGGAGAAGGAAATGGCAAATCACTCCAGTGTCTCTGCCAAGATAATCCCAAATGGGGTCATAAAAGAGCTGGGCACAACTGAACAACAACAACAAATTATTTTTAGCTATTATTGTTATCATTCTGAACCTATGTTCCCCCTTTTGGAGAATATAATAACTGACCTCACCTCACAAGGTCGTTTTAAGGATCAATTTTAAACCTTTTTTTTTAATGAACTCTGAGAAGGGAATTATAAACATAAGGTTCTGTTATGATTTCTTCTATCATTTAAAATATGACAGTCATTTTTTCTTTACAAAGGAGACAGGATACAGGGATAAAAATTATGCTGGGGAGAATAGGGGTTTATATTTTTTGCCTTGCATGTTGGAAGAAACCTTTTGAAAACCAGGGAGTCAGCTCTAAAGCAATGCATTTTTATGGACCAGTCCTCTCAGGAAACACTGATAAGGATGGTTTTTATGTCTCTAGGTTGGGAGAAATAGGGGATGCAGTGCCAGAGTAGAGACGGCACAGCAGATCAGTGAGGAGGAACATTTCAAGCAAATAAAAATCACTGAAAGGAACACTCCCAATCAAATGAGAGGCCATGAACATGATAAATATTGGAGAAGATGCAGCCCAGGGCCAGCACGCATTCTGAACTGATAAGTTTAGTAGGAAATTGTTGAACCGAGAAACCTTTCAATTACAGTCAGATCTCATTATGAATAATAGAATAAGTATGTTGAAAAACCTTATGGATGGAAGAATATGAGAAAGCTTTAATCTAGAAGAGAATGTTGCTAAACATTAGAGAGAAATAATAGTAATAATAGCATTTCTATAAGCATTTTAAGGTTTGCAAAGTACTGTAAAAATACAACCACCTTGGGAGGTGGGTGCTATTTTACAGTTAGGGAAGCTGAGGTAGGCAGATGGTGATACTTGTCCAGGGTTATACAACTAGTAAGGGTCTGAGACTGGATTTCAGCTCTTCATGACTTGAGGCCTGGTATTCTATCTACTGTACCATCTAGTTGTTTCTTAAAATCTTATATATTTTTTTATTAAAGCTTTTTATTTGCAAAACATATGCATGGGTAATTTTTCATCATTGACCCTTGCAAAGTTTTCTGTTCCAAATTTCCCCCTCCTTCCCCCCTTCCCCTAGATGGCAGGAAGTCTAATATATATTAATTATGTTAAAATACTTGACAAATCAGATATGTGTATACATATTTATATAGTTATCTTGCTGTGCAAGAAAAATCAGATCTATAAGAAAAAAAAATCTGAGAAGGGGAACATAATGCGAGCAAACATCAATAGAGAGAGTGCAAATGCTATGTTGTAGTCTACTCTCAGATCCCATAGGCCTCTCCCTGAGTGTATATGGCTTTCTTCATCACTGAACAACTAGAACTGAAAACCTTATAAATTTAATGAATATAAGAAGGCCCCATCATCAGAGACTTCATATTGGAGAGACCAATGTAGGGAATATGGGAATTATCTTCCTTCCATATATCTGCCAAAGTATGCATCTTATCCAACATAAATCAACCAACCAATGAAATTAACTTAATAAACATTTACTAACTGCCTATTATCTGCCGGGCACTGGGCTAAGCTCTCAGAAAAAAAAGTTTGTATTAGGGGCAGCTAGGTGGTACAGTGGGTAGAGCACCAGCCCTGAAGTCAGGAAGACCTGAGTTCAATTCTGGTCTCAGACACTTAACATTCCCTAGCTGTGTGACCCTGGGCGAGTCACTTAACCCCAATTGCCTCAGCAAAAAGAAAAAAAGGAAAAAAGAAAAAAAGCTTGTACTAGAGAGAGGCCTTTTGAATGTAATCAACATAGGAAGGTGTTCTATCTGAGCACAAAATTTCTTTGATATCAGAGACCTTATGTCTGCAATGAACATGAGAAGGCCCTTTTGAGGAAGTTTTGTTGTTTTCATTCAGTCATGTTCAGTCATGTCCAACTCTCTGTAACTCCTTTTGGGATTGTCTTGGCAAAGATACCGGAGTTGTTTGCCATTTGCTTTTACAGGTTAGGAAACTGAGGCAAACAGGCTTAAGTGACTTGCCCAGAGTCACCCAGCTAGTAAGTGTCTGAAGACAAATTTGAACTCAAGAATAGAAGCCTCCCTGATTCCGGATATCATTCTGTGTATGATGGCAACCCCTACCTGCTTCTTCTGAGGAGATATACATCTTAATTTATATGAGAGAAATCTTATAAAGGTAATATAATGAATATGGAAAAACCTTCCACCTTAGGACAGTGTTTACTCATCATATAAGGATTCATAAAGGAGAGTGACTTTATGAAAATAATAAATACAAATGGGAAGATCTTCTGCTGGAGTCCTTGTCTTATAGAATATCAGATATTTCTTATTAGAGAGAAACCTTGTAAAAGGAACGAATCTGGTTGGGCCTTGTACAGAATGACACAACTTCTTGTACCCAGGAGAATTCATACTCGCCAAAGAAATTGGTTGGTTGTTCTCCTTCGTTCTTGAAGAGGAGCAGAATGACATCACTATGTTGGAGCCCACTTCCAGCGTGGCTCATCAGACCAATATGAGTCCAGAATGTTTTGCTATAGGTCAGACACAAATAGTCCACATGCACATTTGGGGTGGATTCTCTAACTTTGAGCATTTTGTGTTTCTTCTGAACTAAATAAAATCTGTTTTGCTCATAGAGAATAGCAACTTCTTTGATGAGGGCACACAATGCTGGGCAGTCTTGTGGTAGGGTCTTTTATGTCATGCAATCAATTCTAAAGCTCTTCAGAGAGACCTTGAGAGTGTCCGTGTATCATTTTTTCTGACCACCTTGTGAGCACCTACCCTGTGGAAGGTGTCCATTTTGGCATTTGAACCACATGGCCAGTCTAATAGAGTTGAACTCTCTTCAGTAGACTTGGAATGCCTGTCTGTTTAATTTGAGAAAGGACCTCAGTGGCTGGTCTCTCATCCTGCCAGATGATTTTCAGAACCTTCCTTAGACAATTCAAATGGAAGTGATTCCTTTTCCTGGTGTGGCACTGGTAGAGTTTCCAGGTTTCATAGGCACACAACCATGAGGTCGGGACAATGGCTCTGGCGACCTTCAGTTTGGTACATCTCCTGTCTCACACTTTCCTTTGGAGCTTCCCAAACACTGAGCTAGCTCTGGCAATGCCTGTGTCGATTATCAGTGTGAACAACCCTGGAAAGTATATTGCTAAGGTAAGGGCACTTATCCACAACATTCAAAACTTCACCATTTACTGTAATTGATGGTTCCACATCTGGATGGTGTAGTGCTGGCTGATGGAGGACCCATGGTGTTAATATTAGGTCAAAATTAGCACAAACGGCAATTGATCCATCCTTTATTTGCATCTCAGCTTCAGAGGCTGAACCGAGTACACAATCATCAGCAAACAAAAAATCATGCATCAACATTCCCTCCACTTTTCTAGCCCCTGCCTCACACCTGGAGGTAAGTGGTGTGATACTTAAGAGGCTGTTCAGACACCCATCTTGAGGTCAGCTACCCTCCTGACACACAGAGGTAATAAAATGACACAATAGGATGAGACAAATCTTTTCAAATACAGCCAATCTGTGTACTTGTTTTGCTGGATTATATTTATTTGTTACCAAAGAAGGCTTTGGGGACATTGGGTTGGGATTTAAAGGAGTCCAGTGGTGCACATAGTAAAGAAAAGGAGAGAGCTCAATTAAACTTTTTTTAATGCACAAAAGGGAGCATAAATAAGAACAGAAGACAAGCCAGATAGCTTTGTAAGATGTTAAATATGATCTGTACATCAAAATTACAAGTTAATACAATAGAGACTAGTCGTTTTAAAATTTGAAAAAATGAAAAAAAAAAAAAAAAGAAAATCACAGAGGTGTCCTAAAAAATGTTTAACAATTCTGGGTGTGGAAGGGAGTACACAAAGCATGCTTTTAAGTTTAATCTGCAATTTTAACATTTTTTCCAACATTTTCTTAAGCCTAAACAATCAACAAATAATCAATCAAGTCTTGATTTGTAGCACCTGCTGAATTCTGAGGTGTAAATGCTCACACTGAAAACAATCAGTCTGGCTCCAGCATATCCCTCATCTAAAAACAAATAAATAAATGAATAAGTGAATAAATGACCACTGCTACTTGAAAAAATTCAGAACTGAACCCATTAGACTTTGAGCTCTTTGAGAGTAGGGATTTTTTACCCCCCCCCCCATAATCTGGGGGTTTAGTACCCTATCTGGAACATAGGAGGAATAAACAAATGCTTAACTCATACCAGTTAGCCTACATTCTCTGCCTCTACCTTTGATTTTATTGGCAGCTGCTTATAGAAAACCATTCCTTACTACAGTATTGATCCCTTCTCTCTTACACATCTTCCATCTATCCCTCTCTCTTGGCTGTCTTCTGGTTGCCTTGTTATTCATTTCAGTTAAGTCCTACTCTGTGAGCCCATTTGAAATTTTCTTGGTAGAGATACTAGAATGGTTTGCTATTTCCTTCCAGGGTTCATTTTACAAATAAGGAAACTGAGGCAAACAGGGTGTAATGATTTGCCCAAGGTCACACAGTTAGTAGGTGTCTGAGCCCAGTTTTGACGTCTAGAAGAGGAGTCTCCCTGATTCCAGGCTGTGTGCTTTATCCACCAACAGTGCCACCTAGCAGACTAGTAAAGATGCTTTGAAGTTTTCTGGAAATGACCTGACCCACTCTCTTCTTTTTCAGCCCTGGGCCTAGTTCATTATCCATATTTCCCCCTAATTCAGACATATATACTGCTATCCATTCATAAGCCTGTTGAAATCTGAGTAACAGATATTCTTTATCCATTTGGTTTTGCTTTATTGTATCTTGATTTCTCATGAAGTCATTAGCTTCCATTTGCTCAATTCTATTTTTTAAAGAATTATTTTCCTCAGTGAGTTTTTGTACCTCCTTGCCCAACTGGCCAATCTGCTTTTTAAGGCATTCTTCTCCTCAGCTTTATCTTTTTATCCATTTGGTCTTTCCTGTACAGATGATCAGACCAAATTCCTTTGAATAATTATAGATCTTAGCTGGAAGATTCTTCTACTGAGTCAATTATTTTTATTTATTTATTTATTTTTGGCTTATCAATAAAATAAACACAATGGGATCCTATATACTCTTCATCTTTCAATCAACAATGAGATGGTAAAGCTGTGGAAAAAAGATCAAGTACTCAGTCCCCCAGTTTTTGGTGTTCCCAACACCATGTAATCACTGGATATTCATTTTGCATTTAATTATCTATTGTTATGTGTATCTAGGTGGTATAAGGGATAGAGGGTTGAATGGAGTCCAGATGACTGGCATTTCCGGGTTCGAATCCTGCTTCAGGCACTTACTAGCTGTATGATCCTGGGCAAGTCATTTAATCCTGTTTCCCTGAGTTTTCTAATCTGTAAAAAGAAATGGCAAGCCATTCCAGTATCTTTGTCAAGAGAATCCCAAAAGGGGTCACAGAGTTGAACATGAGTGAACACTAATAATATCCATTGACATGCCTTTCCTACCTGTAGAAGGTAAGCTCCTTGAAGGTGAACGAGGTGTTCAGGGAGCACTAGCTGAACCTTTTTCAGGGCTGCTCACCTTCCTTTGGTTTCTACCTTAACTCATGTCTCACCTGTGGCTCCAAGAGGGTGTAGGATGAGTAGTGACCACACACCAGTAAATCATCTTGGTGACAAACTAAACCATTTTGAAGATAACTGGCAGGCTTCAAACCCATTAGTGAGTTAGGGTGACGTCTACTCCAAGCATGTGAAGACTTATCCCAGCAGAATGGGCAGATGAGAACAATTTGTTCCAGTGGTCATGAAAGCAGCTGAAGTGAGTATTGTGAAGAGCTTAAAACCTGTTCAGTCTTTGCAGATGCCCAGGTCATCCTTGGCATGCTAGGCAATCACCAGACATCTTGACTTTTGTCTTGTTTTGCTATAAATGTTGATGATGAGGGGATACTAGATCATCATACTTGTTTTCTAAGGAATCTCTATGTGAGCCAAGAAGCATCAGTCAGAAGAGAACAATGGAGGAACTGATTGGTTTAAGACTGGAAAAGATTGGAGCACAATAATGCTATCTGTTGTCATCTCATTTATTTAACTTATCTGCAGAATACATCATGTGAAATGCCAGGCTGGATGAATCAAAAGCTGGAATTAAGGTTATTGGAATATTACAGGACGATCGATTCTGATGAAGGCGTCTCTTTCCAACAATGAGATGATTGATGCCAGTTCCAGTGATTTTGTGATGAAGACATCATTTACACCTAGAGAGAGGACTGTGGGAACTGAACGTGGATCACAACATAACATTCTCACTCTTTTTGATATTGTTCGTTTACATTTTTTTTCTTGTTTACTTTATTTTTTTATCTGATTTTTCTTGTGTAGGAAGAGAATTATATAAATGTTTATACATATTGGATTTAACATATATTTTAATATGTTTAACATATATTGAATTGCTTGCCATCTGGGGAGGGGGAGGGGGAAGGAGGAGAAAATCTGAAACATAAGGCTATGCAAGGGTCAACGTTGTCAAATTATCCGTGCCTATGTTTTGAAAATAAAAAGCTTTAAAAATTAAAAAAAAAAGTTATTGGAAGATTGGAACAATCTCAGAATTCAAAAGCCTCTTGATGAAAGTGACATAAGAGAGCATAAAAACTGGTTTGAAGCTTAAACATCAAAACCACTAAGATCCTAACTGGCAAACAGAGGGAGAAGCAGTTTCAGATTTTATATTCTTGGGCTCAAAGATCACTGCAGATGGTGACTACAATCATGAAATTAAAAGATGCTTGCTTACTGGAAGGAAAACTATGACAAATCTGAACCGTATTCTAAAAAGCAAAAACAGTGTCTTGCTGACAAAGTTCCAGTGAGTCAAAGTTATGGTTTTTAGCAATATGTGGCTGGGAGAGTTGGGCTTTGAGGAAAACTGAGCACTACAGAATGCACACTTTCAAATTGCGGTGCTATCCCTTGGATAGCAAGGAAGTCATGAGTCAATACTTGAAGAAATTAATGATTAAAGAATTAATTTAAGATGAATATTAAATATTTTGGTCACATAACAAGAAGACTGGACTTGACGAAAACCCTGATGTTGGGGAAAATTGAAGGGAAGAAGAAAAGGGGATGGCAGAGGATGAGGTGGTGAGTGTCAGAAAAACAAACCTGAATTCGGATGACTTTGGGAGATAGTGGAGGATAGAATGGCTTGTTGTTCCATGGTCCAGGGAGTCACAAAGAATAGAACATGACTGAACAACTGCACAACAAGAAGGACTTCAATTATTCTAGAAGAAAGAGTGAGGTTGAGGACTTGTGACAACTCTATCTTACATCCAATTTACTCACAAGTCAAGATATTATTTGTGATGTCACTGGTCCTCTTCAAAGATGAAGGAAAAAGGGAAGTGGAGCCAAGATGGTGGAGTAAAGGCAGGAACTTGCCCAACCTCTCAGCCAAACTGCTCCAAATTCCTTTAAATAATTACTCTAAGCAAATTTTAGAGCTTCAGAACATGCAAAAAGACCCCACCCCCTCCCTACCACTACTCCATTGTACCTCTGAGCCATAATATTAGCCTAGCAACCTAATCTTTGTTTCTCTTTCCCATAAAATTATCTCCTTGATTCTGATTCTGCTAAAATTCCCTCGGAAATTAGCCGGCTGTCAGGCAGCCTCATAAATCTTTGCCCCTTAACTCGGAGACTGAATGTGCGAATTCTGTGGCCAGGACACCGCGCAAGGGGACCCGAATCTTGTTGGGGTGTCTTGCACTTTTGGGTAGACATCCGAGTCCACCAAGGTTTGGGCAAGCTCAAATTTTGGATTCTGTCTCCTGTGAATCTCCATTCTCTTTTTCACCTCCATAGGACATCTAGGGCTACACGCCCACTGGCTTGTCTCCACCCGACCCCCAGTTCAGTCCAAAGACATTTATGAAGACTCAGGCGAACCCGGGACACAAAAAACAAATGAAAGACCTTGGCGGTTCTGGTCAAAAGGAGGCAGTCAACGTGCATTCATGCCCGCTGGGTGCCAAGCTCTGCGCCAAATGCTGGGCAAAGAAAGGCAAAAACTAGCTTCTGCCCTCAAGGAGCTTCCAGTCTAATGGGCAGTGACACCATGTCACGGGGAAACAGAGTCTAAACACGGGGTAGGGAGCAACTACTCCGAAAGGAGCAGGGACCAGCGCTGGGCTCCTGCGGGAAGGATTTGGGGGGGGGGGGGGGTCTGGAAGAGAAACGCAACCGCAGGGGGGGAGGGGGAAAGACTTCCAGACGAGGGCACGGGATGGAACCTTTCCAGAGCATGCGCACAAACCGCCGGGCCTGAGAAATACTTTCCCAGAAGCCCGTGTCGTCAAAAAGGAAGGAGGGCTCCCGTGCCCATGTGACCTCTACTCCCTTCCCACTTTCCTGCGCAGTCCCAGAAATCAGGGATTGCCGCATCTCGCAGCCCCTCGGGCTGCTACTTCCAGCGTGAAGCGGGCTCCAGCGCCGGCTCACAGATCCCACTGGCAAGCCGCAAGGTAGGCGGGGCCTTGGGTAGGGATGAGGCCTCAGGCGCCTTGTTCCCTGGGCTCCCTCCCCACCAGAGGGCGGGGGTGGGGCTGTGCTCGTCGCACGTGTGTACTCAAGCTCTGATGTGCTGCCGATAGCCACGCCCTCTTGGCGAGCTCGAGTGCTCATTGGATAGTTAGAGGGCGGGGATAAAGAAGTGACCCAATCAAAGGGGTGGCTGCTGCCTAGTCTCAGCTTCATTTCCTGCTGTCTCCTGGGTCTAGACCCCCTCCTCCTGTAACCTGATGGAGCTTCCCTACTATCCCCTGTAGCTGACCTGGATGTCCCTTCATGGGCCACTCTGATCTGTTCCTTTCCTGCCTTTAAAGACCTGATCTCCACTCCCCCTCCTCTCAACGACCTCCCTCCCCCTCTTTACCTTATGTTCCCTCTCCCTCCAATGACCTCATCTCGTCCCCCTCCCTCTTCTCACACATCTTCCCTGCCCCCTTTCCAATGATCTCCCGGATCTCCTCCTCCTCCTCCATCCACCTGATCTCCTTCCCCTTGGAGCCATTGTCTTCTTCCCGAATGATAGAGCTAGAAGGACCCTTGACGCCATCATGTCTCACGTCCCTCTTTTTCCAAATGAGGGATTGAGAGCTGGGGCAGGTAGCTTGCCCATGATCCCCGGGATAATAAGTATCAAGGCAGACATTCGAACCCAGGACTTCTGACTCCAGGCTAGTGCTCATGGCTCTTTAGGACACTGATTGCCTTGAAAGGTTTGGCTTCCCTTCAAAGTCTGCTATCCTGACTTTACTGTGTACTTGTCTATAGAATGAAAAGAATAACATGCCCTTTAAAGAGAGGTACAGGTATAAAATGAGGAAAATATAATGTCCTTTAAAGAGAGTTACTGTATAAAATGAAAATAGAATGTATTTTAAAGATATATTATAGAATGAGGAGAATGGAGTGTCCTTTAAAGAGAAGTACTGTATAAAATGAAGAAAATATAATATCTTTTAAAGAGAATTACTGTATAAAATGAAGAAAATATAATGTCCTTTAAAGAGAGATACAGAATGAGAATGGAGTGTCCTTTAAAGAGAATTACTGTATAAAATGAGGGAAATATGTCTTTTAAAGAGAATTACTATATAAAATGAGGAAAATATGTCCTTTATAGAGAGATATATTATAGAATGAGAATGGAATGTCCTTTAAAGAGTAACTGTATAAATGAAGAGAATAGCGTGCCCTTTAAAAAGAATTACTAGATAGAATGATAAGAATAATGTCCTTTAAAGAGAGGTACCATATAGATGGTGAGAAAAGAATGTCCTTTAAAGAGTTACCTTATAGAATGAGGAGAATGGAATGCCCTTTAAAGACTTACTATATAGATGATGAGAATAGAATGCTCTTTTTTTTTAATTAAAGCTTTTTATTTGCAAAACATCTGCATGGGTAATTTTTCATCATTGACCCCTGCAAAGCTTTCTGTTACAAATTTTTCCCTCCTTCCCCCCACCCCCTCCCCTAGATGGCAGGAAGTCTAATGCATGTTAATTATGTTAAAATACTCAACAAATCGAATGTGTATATACATATAGAATGCAGAACGTTATCATATAGCTGACCAGAAGAGTGCCCTTTAAAGAGAGTAACATTATAGAATGAGAATAGAATGCCCTTTAAAGAGTTACTGTATAGATGGTGAGAATAGAATGACCTTTAAAGAGAGTTATCTTATAGAATGAGAATAGATGTTCTTTAAAAAGTTACTGTATATATGATGAGAATAGAATGCCCTTTAATGAGAATTACCGGATAGAATGATAAGAATAGAATGTCCTTTAAAGAGTTACTTTATAGAATGAGGAGAATAGAATGTCCTTTAAAGGAAGGAACTGTATAGGTCCCTGTGCTCTCCAGAGTGCATGTTCATGTACACTTCTTATCTACTGGACTGAATGCTGGGAGCAGTCTGTGGCTACCTGTATTGTCCACCTCAGCAGGGACACAAGTGGATGCCGTGAACCTGGAAGCTGAAGGAGGGCTAGCTTTGTCATCCTTCCTTTTTCTTCAGTTGTCCAGTTCCGCCTTTGGAGGACCATGCTTTTCCCTAAGACTGAGGAAGCCTGAAGATGAGGAAATGGCCCCTGTACTCCTGACTGCTAAGGCTCCCCACCAGGTGAGTGAGACTTTCCTTTTTCTGACAGAAATTTGTGGAGGAATTTGTTTTTCATAAGCCCTGACCTAGTGAATAGGATAATCAGAAGGTCATAGAAAAGATTTTAGGAATCATTTTTAGCTTGGCCTCTGCATCCTCCTGAGATAGAAAACCATTTCTAGGTTCTATAAGTTGTAAATGGCCATGCTGGTTCCAAAAGGAAGAGAGAAAGTAAAAAAAATTAGCATGCTTCAGTCTGTATTCAATCAATATCATTTCTTTCTCTGGAGGCAGATAGTATACTTCATTATTAATCCATTAGTCCCTTGAGATTATCTTGGATAATTGTATTGCTGAGAAGAGCTAAATTATTCACCATTCTTCATTGAACAATAAAGCTCTTATTGTGTCTCCTGGTTCTTCCTACTTCACTTTGCCTCAGTTTATGTAAACCTTTCTAGATTTTTTTCTAGAATCATCCTGCTTGTCATTTCTTATATCATAATAATATTCCATTACACTCAAGTACTACAGCTTGTTTAGCCATTCCCCAATTGATGGAAATCCCTTTATTTTTCAATTCTTAGACACCACAGAAAGAGCTGCTAGAAATATTTTTATACAATCATGTCTTTTTCCATTTTTTGTATGTCTTTTGGATATAGACCTAGCAGTGGTATTGCTAGAGCAAGGAGTATGTGCGATTTTATAACTTTAGGGGCAAAGTTCTAAATTGCTCTTTGGAATGGTTAAATTGGTTCAAAACTCCATCAACAATGCATTGGGATTCCAGTTTTCCTACATTTCCTCCCCTTTTCTCATATTAGTGCCACTGATAAGTGTGAGTGGGTAACTCAGAGTTGTTTTAATTTGCATTTCTTTAATCAGTAGTTATTTAGATAATTTTTTCATGTAACTATAGATAGCTTTGATTTCTTTTTCTGTAAACTGCCTATTCATATCCTTTAACCATTTATCACTTGGGGAATGACTTGTAGTTTTATAAATTTGTTGTCTGACCCACTCATTTTTTAGAATTAGATTACTTAATTTCCAATTGGTTTTTAGCCTATCTTTCCCTGCTTCTTTATTGAATATAATTTTTATTGCATTGTGAACTGAAAAGAAAGCATTTACTATTCCTGCCTTTCTGCATTTGATTGAGAGTTTTTTATGCCCTAATACATCGTCAGTTTTTGCAAAGGTGCCATGTATTGCCGAGAAAAAGGTGTATTCCTTTCTGTCCCTATTCTATTTTCACCATAAGTCTATCATATCTAAGTTTTCTAGGATTCTGTTAACCTCCCTAGTTTCTTTCTTGTTTATTTTGTGGTTAGATTTGCTTAATTCTAAGAGGGGAAGGTATTTTTGTAAATTTGGCTCAATTCTTTTGTCCTTTATCACAAATACTTGTCACAGATTCTCTCCCCCCCCCCCCCAGTTTTCTGCTTTCCTTATGGTTGATGGTTGTTGTTCTTTGTTCTCAAAGAAGACAAAAATGGCATCCCACTGTGACTAATCAGACCGGTGTGAACTTGGAATACTTGGCCACAGGTCAGACACAGACAGTCCCCATGGACATTTGGAGTAGTTTCTCTAAATTTGTGCATCTCGTGTTTCTTCTGAGCTAATTCAATTTTGCTTTGCTCCTAGAGCACGGCCTCTTCTCTGAGGAAGGCATGCCATGCTGGGTGCTCCTGTGCCAGGGTCTTCTATGTCATACAATCAATTCCAAAGGTCTTAAGAGACCTTGAGTGTGTCCTTGATCGTTCTTTCTGACCATCTCGTGAGCACTTGCCCTGCATGAGTTCTCCATAAAATAATCTTTTTGGCAAGTATACATTTGGCATTTGAATACTGGCCAGCCCAGCAGAGTTGTGCTCTTGGCAATAGAGTTGGAATGCTTGGAAATTTTGTTTGAGAAAGGACCTCCGGGTCTTCTCCTGCCAGGGATCTTCAGAATCTTCCTAAGACAATTTAAATGGAAGTGATTCAGTTTCCCGGCCTGGCGTTGGTAGGCTGGCCAGGTTTTCACAGGTACACAACACTGAAGTCAGCACAATGGCTCTGCAGACCTTCAGTTTAAAAGTCAGTCTAATCCCTCACCTCTCCCACACTTTTCTTTGGAGCCTCCCAAACCTTGAGCTAGCTCTGACAATGCATGTGTTGGTCCCATTATCAGTGTGGACATCCCGAGAAAGGTTATTACTAAGGTAAGAGATCCACGTGGATCCACAGATGAATGGCTGAGTCTGATTCCATGTTTATCCTCACTGAAAGCATTTGACCACATGGCTGAAAACATCATGCTTACATTGGTTCTGTTTTTACAAAGCCTTTTAAATTATATATAATCAAAATTATCTGTTTTATATGTTGTAATGCACTCTATATCTTTTTTTATGTTCTTTTATTCATAAATCTGTCAGATATACTATTCCATGCTCACTTAATTTGCTTATGGTATCACTCTTTATGTATAAATTGTGTACCCTTTTTGATTTTATCTTGCTATACAATGTGAGATGTTGATCTCTACGTAGTTTCTGCCATACTTTTTTTTCTAGTTTTCTCAGAAGTTTTTTGTCAAATAATGAGGCTTCCCCCTCTCAAAGCTAGGATCTTTGGATTTATTATATATACCAGATATCCTAGGTTATTTGCTATAATGAATGTGTACATAATCTCTTCCACTGATCTACTACTCTGTTTCCTAGCCAGTACCAGATTGTTTTGATAATTTCCATTTTATAATACAGTTTGATATTTGGTATGGCAATTGCATTTGCTTCATTGATTCCCTTGATATCTCTGAGCTTTTGTTCTTCCAGAGAAATTTTTTATATGTGTATACATATTTATACAGTTATCTTGCTGCACAAGAAAAATCGGATCTACAAGAAAAAAAAATCTGAGAAAGGAAACATAATGCAAGCAAACATCAATAGACAGCATGAAAATGTTATGTTATGGTTTACATTCAGGTCCCTCTCTCTGGGTGTAGATGGCTTTCTTCATCACTGAACAATTGGAGCTGGTTTGAAGCATTTTATTGTTGAAGAGAGCCATGTCCATCAGAATTGATCATCATATAGTCTTGTTGTTGCTGTGTATAATGATCTCCTGGTTCTGCTCATTTCACTTAGCATCAGTTCATGCAAGTCTCTCCAGACCTCTCTGAAATCCTCCTGCTGGTCGTTTCTTACAGAACAATAATATTCCATAACATTCATATACCACAATTTATTCAGCCACTCTCCAATGGATGGGCATCCATTCAGTTTCCAGTTTCTAGCTACTACAAAAAGGGCTGCCACAAACATTCTTGCACATATGGGTCCCTTTCCCTCCTCTAAGATCTCTTTGGGATATAGGCCCAATAGAAACACTGTTGGGTCAAAAGGTATGCACAGTTTGATCACTTTTTGAGCATAGTTCCAAATTGCTCTCCAGAACAGTTAGATCAGTTCGCAACTCCACCAACAATGTATCAGTATCCCAGTTTTCCCACATCCCCTCCATCATTCGTTATTATCTTTTCCTGGCATCTTAGCCAATCTGACAGGTGTGTAGTGGTACCTCAGAGTTGTCTTAATTTGCATTTCTCTGATCAATAGTGATTTGGAGCACCTTTTCATATGCCTAGAAATAGTTTTAATTTCATCATCTGAAAATTGTTTCAGAGAAATTTTGATTTTATTTTTTCTAGCTCTACAAAAAATTTTTTTTGATAGTTTGATTGGTATGGCACCGAATAGATGATTTTGGTGAAATTGCCATTTGATTATATTGACTTAACCTCCCTATGAGTAAGTAATATTTTTCCAGTTATTTAAATCTGATTTTGTATGAAGGGTATTTTATTGTTCTATTCATATAGTTCTTGGTTTTGTCTTGATAGGTAGATAAGCCACTCTTTGGCTGCATCCTATAAATTGTGGTATGTTGTCTTGTTATTTTCTTTAATGAAATTGCAGATTGTTTTTATGATTTGTTGTTTGACTCACTTGTTTTTTTAGGATTAGATTATTTAGTTTTAATCTCTCTTTCCTTCATCCAATATTGAATATAATTTTTATTGCATTATGATCTGAAAAGGATATGTTTACTATTTCTGCTTTTCTGCCTTTGTGTGAGGATTCATATCATATCAACACTTTTAAGATTTAAAAGTGTAAGTCACAAAAAAATACCTGGTGGCTTATGTAATATCCATTTTGCAAAAGATGGAATTTCAGAGAGGAAAATGTTTCATCAGATATTATTGATAGTAAGTGGCCTCTGATGACCCCCATTAATTTCTCTTTTCCTTTTTTTTTATTAAAAGCTTTTTATTTACAAAACATATGAGTGATTTTTCTACATTGACCTTTGCAAAACTTTTTTTTTTGTTCCAAGCTTTTTCCCTCCACCCTCCACCCCTAGATGACAGGTAATCTAATACAGGATAAATATGATAAATTATATGACAAATCCAATATATGTATACATAGGTATACATATCTATACAGTTATCTTACTGCACAAGAAACATCAGATCTAGAAATAGAGGAAAAAAAAAACACAACCTAAGAAGGAAAACAAAATGCAAGGAAATATTCACAGAAAGCGTTAAAATGCTGTGTTGTGGTTCACACTCAGTTCCCTCAGGCCTCTCTCTGGATGTATATGACTCTCTTCATCCCTGAACAATAGGAACTGGTTTGAATCACATCATTGTTGAAGAGAACCGTGTCCATCAGAATTGATCATCGTATAGTCTTGTTGCTGTGTATAATGATCTCCTGGTTCTGCTCATTTCCCTCAGCATCAGTTCATGCAAGTCTCTCCAGACCTCTCTGAAATCATCCTGCTGGTCATTTCTTACCGAACAATAATATTCCATAACATTCATATACCATAATTTATTCAGCCATTCTCCAATTGATGGGCATCCACTCAGTTTCCAGTTTCTTGCCACTACAAAAAGGAATTTTTCTCTTTTCCAATCAAAGACCACCCTCTTCTTCCATCTTTCTATACTAGTATATTCCCTTCTTTTTTCCTTTGATGTGAATTTAAAGCACTGGAGCCAGAATTTATGGGGCATGGGCAATCACTTTATTAATCAGTCTAGCAAACAATAAATTGATGATCATTGGTCTCTCTTTGTAACCAAAGATCACGGAGATCATCAAGTACTTACATATCTTTAGAAAAGTGGATGCCTCTGACAAGTGGAGATCAACCTTGGCAGGAAGGAAAGCCAAGACTCAACTCTAAGAACTCTTCTCACAGTCTTATAAGATTACTTATAATCACTTAATTGTAAATCCAGTACTCTTTTCTGAGCTTTCATCTTTCTCCATTCCCCTGTTGTGTTTGACATAGTTGACTACCCCCTTTCCTATGCCCTTTCTTTCCTAGATCTTGTGATGCTGTCTTACCTAGTTCACCATGCCTTCTCAAGCTTTTTTGCTTAATCTTGACCCATCCCCTTTGTGTGTGGGAGCCTCAGGGCTCTGTCTTAGACCCTTTTGTCTCATTCTTCTTCTTGATCTTGTCAGCTCCCACTGCTTCCTGCATATCTTGCCCCATCTCTCTCCTGAGCTAAATTTATATATTATATGTATAATACAAACTTATATATTACATATATAAATTTTTATATTGTATATAATATATAATCTCTAGTTGGATGTTGGATGAATATTTCAGGCTCAGCATGTCTAAAACAGAACTCCCATTTCGGTTCCTCCTGCTCACTTCCCAAACTTTCAGGTAACTCAAGTTTGCAAACTCAGACATCCTTCTGTAGGTTAACTTCCCATTGGATCCACCTTTGTCTTCTCTCCCCACTTCATTTAGATCCTCCTGATCTGTTGCCTGGGTGATTTCAGTCCCTTCCTCATTAATCTTTGTGCATCTAGTCTCTCCTTGTCCAACCTATCCTTCTTCCATTTGCTAAACTGGTACTCCTACAGTATGAGGTTCAACTTGTCACTCTCCCAATCCCTAAACCCCATTGATTCTCTGATACATCTGAGATTAAATACAAACACTTCCCAATCTGACTCCAGCCAACACTACAGGTGATTCCCTCTCCCAAGCTTCAGCCAGCTTCACCTGTCTCCCCAGGTGCACATGAGGAAGGGACTTGGGTTAGCAGAGCTATTTTGATTATTTCAGGAATTGCTGACATTCAAAGATGTGGCCGTGGACTTCACCCCAGAGGAGTGGAGACAGCTGGTCCCCTCTCAGAAGGAGCTGTACCGGGACGTGATGCTGGAGAACTACCGGAACTTGGTCTGCCTGGGTATGGAGGCTCCCCTAGGCCCTAGAATCTGTCTGTTGCAGGATTTTTGCTGCCTTCTTTTGTACATGCTATGGACTTTCCTATGTATTTATTAATTATCATTTACATTTTATGTAAATTTTATATTTCTTCTGCCTGTTCCCACAGAAAGACTTTTGTCTGTAGAATGGGAAAGTGGCCCTCTCTCAGGCTATCCCTTCACATTTGAGATTTTCCTCTAAAACCCCAGGCACTAGTGCCCTGGATCAAATGAGGTAATTTTCTGTCTTAATTCAAATCAGCTCTGTGACCCATTCTCTTTGATTCCTGGGAACACAATACTGTGTCCTTCAGGGGTCCATTGTCCTGCCCTCTGGGTTTTCCTAGCATGACCACTTGTTCCCAAAGACAGAAGGGACTAGGATCAGATTCTGAGGCACTTAACCTTTTTCAGGACTTACAGATGTCAAACCAGATGTGATTCGCCAACTGGAGCGAAGACAAGTCCTTTGGATGCCAGAGAGAGGTGGCTCGAAAAGCACCTATCCAGGTGAGTGAATAAAAGCCAAGTTTATAAGTCTTGACCAACGATATCTTGGTTTGTTATTTGGAAGTAACACCTTGAATATTGAGTGGAGAGCTTCTCTCCAAGCTCCTCAGGTCTGTGGTAAAGAGCTGAGGCTCTCGGGGATGAGTGCCTTCATAGGGTCTAATCATCACATGAACAAAGTGCTCTCTGAAAAGCTCTCTGCTTGTACACTCCAGGGTCCCTGGGCCTTTCACAGTGGGGAGCCCCTCTCTTCTATCTCCTTTTGATATTCCTGATACTTTATCTATAAACTGACCCCTTGACATTAGTTTATATTTAGCACATTTTCCCAGTTAACCTCCTTGACCTTATTCTTTTTTGGAGTTTTTAAGTTTTTTTTTTCAAGTTAATTTTAACCATCAATACAACTTATTAAACCTATTTTACAATTATTTATCAGTCAATGTGCTTTTAATAAAAATTTATTATGTGCCAGGCAACATACTAAGCCCTGGAGATGCAAAGAAAAGCAAAAGACAGAAGGAGCTCACAGCATAATGAGGAAGATAACATGCACACAGCGATGTACAAGTAAAGTATATGCAAGGGTAAATAGAAAATATTCAACAGAGGGAAGGCACTGGAATTAAGGGTGGTTGGGAGATTGTAGCTGAGACTTGAGGCAGAGATGAGGAGGGAGAGTGTTCTAGGCATGGAGGACAGTGTCTGGAGATGGAGGGTCTTGTTGAAAGAACAGCCAAGAAAGCACAAAACTTCCCCCTTCCCTTAAGGAGCTCACATTTTCATTGGGGAGAAAATGTACAAGTAAAGTAGATCGGCAACACGTGCCATGCAGATGTAATTTCAGAGGGCAGATGCTAGTTGTATTGGGTCATTGGGGCAGGGCACAGGGCAGGGGCGGGGAGGGGGGGAGACAGGAAATGGCCTCTTGCCGAAACTACAGCCAGAACAGTCCAGATGTCCTGGTCCCTTTCCGTCTCTGCTTCCAAGGCCTCCTCGGGGTACTTGGTCCTTTAATTTTCACTCAGTTTTCTAGTCAAGTGACCATTGTGTGCACTAGATTTTTCTGATGCACCTCTTTTCACTTTGGCAGTCTTTTTTAATTTTTAAAATGTTTTTTCCCATTGAGTGTTCTTGATCTGTTGCAGATTTCTTTGTGGTACCCATGGTGGATCCATTTTGATGCTATTATATTGCTGAAAGCACTCAGCAGCTAATAGGGCTTTAGTAAATGCAAAAAAATCGATAATTCTCTCACCACGTATTCCACCATAGAATTACTGAGCCAAAGGCTAGCTCCAGAGGAAGGCAGTCAGGAATATGAAGGCTTTTGGGTCTGTAATATGTGATGACTGGTTGAAGGAATTGGGGATAGTTAGCCTGGAATAGAGAAGATTAGAGCCTGTGATGAGGACTGGGGAGGTGGATGATAGCTTTCTTCAAGTATCTGAAGGACCGTCCTCTGGAGGAAGCACTAGACTAGTTCTGTTTGGCCTGAGAGGACTAAACCAGGAGCAGGGGACAGTGAGAGCTGCCAATAGTTGCATTGGACTCTCTTAAGAGTGGTGGATTCTCTCCCTTTGTAGCTTCATGCAGAAACTACAAAGATCATCATTCAGCAGGGATGGAAGATTGAAGATTTCTTCATGTAGAATTAAACTATCTGGCCATTAATGTCCCTCTCCTTTTTAAATTCATGAATCTGATTTTTTAGGGTATTCTTACAACTTTGATTTCACACTTGCAGATTGTTCTTCCAAAAGGATTTGACAGAATTGCAGTGCTCCCATCAGTAAATATATGTTTCTCCATTGTTTTTTTTTCCTCCCTATGGGGGGGGGGGTGAGATGGTTTCATTTAGTATCCTTTTGGCTAATACTGTATTTAAGCAGTATCAAATGATTCTTAGCATCTTTTGTTTCCTTTGTTGAAAATTATCTGTCCTAGAAAATCATCCAAAAGCCAACCGGAAACAAGTCACAGTTTTAGCAAAGCAGCAGGATATAAAATAAACTCACACAAATCATCCACATTTCTATATGTTATTGACAAAGCCCATCAGCAACAGCTAGGAAGAGAAATTCCATTTAAAATTACTATAGCCAAAATAAAATATTTGGGTATCTGCCTGCCAAGACAAACCCAAGAATAAATGAACACAGTTTCAAAACACTTTAAAATCAGATCTAAACAACTGGAAAAATATTGCTTGTTCATGGCTAGGCCAAACTAATTTAATAAAAATGACAATTCTTTCCTAATTGATCTATTTGTTCACTGCCAAACCAATCAAACTGACAAAACATTATTTTATAGAACTAGAAAAAATAATAACAAAATTCTTCTGGAAGCACAAAAGGTCAAGAATATCAAGGGAATTAATGAAAAAATAAATAAATAAAGGATGGTATCTTAGCAGTACCAAACCTAAAACTATATTATAAAGCAGCAGTCGTCAAAACCATTTGGTACTGGCCAAGAAATAGAGTGGTGGATCAGTGGAATAGATTAGAAACACACGACACAATAACCAAGGCCGATAGCAATCTAATATTCATTGAATCCCCAAATTCCAGCTTCTAGAATAAGAACTCAGTATTTGGCAAAAATTTCTGGGAAAACTGGAAAATAATATGTCAGAAACTTGGGACATCTCACACTCCATACCAAAATAAAGTCAAAAATGGATACATGATTTGGGTATAAAGGAGGATACCATAAACAAACTAGGAAAACAAGAAATAATTTTCCTAGCAGATCTTTGGAAAAGGAAGGAATTTATGACCAAAGAAAAACTAGAGAACATTATGAAAGGTAAAACAGACAACTTTTATTATATTAAATTAAAAAGGTTTTGCACAAACAAAACAAACAGAAACAAGATTAAAAGGGAAGGACAAAGCTGGAAAAAAAATCTTTACAGCCAATATTTCTGATAAAGGTCTCCTTTCTAAAACATACAAAGAACTGTGTCAAATTTATAAGAATACAAGTCATTAGGGGCAGCTAGGTGGCGCAGTGGATAGAGCACCAGCCCTGAAATCAGGAGGACTTGAGTTCAAATCTGATCTCGGACACTTAATATTTCCTAGCTGTGTGACCCTGGGCAAGTCACTTAACCTCAATTGCCTCAGCAAAAAGCAAAAAAAAAAAAAAGAATACAAGTCATTTCCCAATTGATAAATGGTCAAAGGATATGAACTGAAAATTTTCAGATGACAAAATTAAAGCCATATATAATTACATGAAAAAATGCTCTAAATTACTATTAATTAGAGAAATGCAAATTAAAATAACTCTGAGATACCACCTCATACCTCTCAGATTGGCTAAGATGACAGGAAAAGATAATGATAAGTGTTAGAGGGAATGTGGGAAAACTGGAATACTAATGCATTGTTGGTGGAGTTGTGAACTGGTCCACTCATTCTGGAGAACAGCCATTACTGGGTCTGTATCCTAAGGAAATCAAAAAGGAGGGTAAAGGACCCACATGTGCAAAAAATGTTTGTAGCAGCTCTTTCTGTGGTGGCAAGGAATTGGAAGATGAGTGAATGCCCCTCAGCTGGGGAATGGTGAATAAATTGTGGTATATAAAGGTTATGGAATATTATTGTTCTATTAAAAATGATGAACAAGCTGTTTATAGAAAGGTCTGTAAAGATTTACATTAACTGATGCTGAGAAAAACAAGCAGAAGCAGGAATACATTGTACACAGTAACAGCAAGCTTGTGCTTCAATCAACTTGGTTCTTCTCAGTGGTTCATTGATCCAAAACAATCCCAATAGACTTTGGACAGAAAATGCCATCTGCATCCAGAGAAAGATCTAAGGAGATTGAATGTAAATCAAGACATGCTATGTTAATTTTTTTTTTCAGTTTTTTTTCTCTCCCATGGTTTTTCTCTTTTGCTCTGATTTTTTCCCCTAATGATTCAAAAAGCAATATGTATTAAAAATAAATTTAAAAAAAGAAAATTATCTTGTCGTATCTTAGGTGGCATGAGTCATAGAGTGCCATGCCTAGAAACCAGGAAGAGTTCAAAACTAGCTCTGGACACTTACTAGCTTTGTGATCCTTCCTGACTCCAGAACTGGCATTCTATCCGCTGCACCACTTAGCTGCCCCATACCCAAAGATACCATTAGAGTACCTTTGTCAGAAAGAATCTGGTCTAGCATGTCTTATTTTTTTTTTAATTTTTAATTTTTATATATATTTATTTATTTTTTTATATTTATTTTTTAATATTTATATTTATTATATATATATTTATATAATATATATTTATATATATTATTATATATTAAATAAATATTTATTATATTTATATATATATATTTTTATATAAAATAAAAAATTAGGGCAGCTAGGTGGCGCAGTGGTTAGAGCACCAGCCCTGAAGTCAGGAGGACCTGAATTCAAATCTGGTCTCAGACACTTCCTAGCTGTGTGACCCTGGGCAAGTCACTTAACCCCAATTGCCTCAGCAAAAAAAGCAAAAAAAAAAAATAATAAAATAAAATAAAATTAAAAATTAAAAAATTTTTATTTGCAAAACATATGTATGGGTAGTTCTTCAACATTGACCCTTACAAAGCTTTCCGTTACAAATTTCCCCCCCTCAGTCCCCTCCCCTCCCCTAGATGGCAGGAATTCCACTACATATTAATTATATTAAAATACTTGACCAGTCGAATATATGTATACATATCTTGCTGTGAAAGAAAAATCGGCTCTACAAGAAAAAAAAATCTGAGAAAGGAAACCCAATGCAAGCAAACATCAATAGAGAGCATGAAAATATTATGTTGTGGTCCACATCTCATATCCCTCTCTGGATGTATATGGCTTTCTTTACTGAACAATTAGAACTGGTTTGAAACATTTCATTGTTGAAGAGAGCCATGTCCATCAGAATTGATCATCATATAGTCTTGTTGTTGCCAGGTACCATGATCTTCTGGTTCTGCTCATTTCACTCAGCATCAGCTCATGCAAGTCTCTCCAGGCCTCTCTGAAATCGTCCTGCTAGTCATTTCTTACAGAACAATAATATTTCAAAACATTCATATACCATAACTTATTCAGCCATTCTCCAATTGATGGGTATCCATTCAGTTTCCAGTTTCTAGCCACTACAAAAAGGGCTAGCATATCTTATTCTTTTTTTTTTATTAAAGCTTTTTATTTGCATAACATATGTATGGGTAGTTCCCCAGCATTGATCTTTACAAAGCTTTCCATTACAAATTTTACCCCCAGTCCCCTCCCCTCCCCTAGATGGCGGGAAGTCCACTACATGTTAATAATGTTGAAATACTTGACAAGTTGTGCAAGAAAAATCCTATCTACAAGAAAAAAAAAATCAGAGAAAGGAAACACAATGCAAGCAAACCTCAATAGAGAGCATGAAAATGTTATGTTGTGGTCCATATTTCATATCCCTCTCTCTCTGGGGGTATATGGTTTTTTTCAGTGAACAATTGGAACTGGTTTGAGACAATTTTTTGTTGCAGAGAGCCATGTCCATCAGAGTTGATCATCATATAATATTATTGTTGCTGTGTATAATGATCTGGTTCTGCTCGTTTCACGCAGCATCAGTTCATAGCATATCTTATTCTTGACAAAGCCAGGAAATCACTGCTTTTTTCCCTCTAGATGTTCACTAATCATCCCTTAAAATAGGTGCTTCAGAGTGTGGGCTGTGGGCCTCTTGACAGGGGAATCGCAAAATCAAAACTATCGTCATAACAACGCTAAGACAGTATTTGTTTAATAAAATACTCTTCCCCTTTTCAGCTACATATCTATGTGAGATCAGATTTTCTTCACCTGAAACCAACTTCATCCAAAACAGTAATATCACAACAGATCAAATGCAGAAGTTGAGAGGAGAATCTCAATGTCTTCTCTTGGGGCAGATGTTTAAAGAGATTTACAAAAAATACGTAAAATAGTGCCACTCTTCTCACTAATTTTTTTTTGTCTTGGCATACCATTATTTTTCATAAAAACATTATGTTGTAACAGGTTTATTATTTTAAGAGAATATTTAAAATTGTTTTGTCAATTTTAATTTTTAATCTGATAAATATTGAATAGATATAAGCCACATAAACAAAAGCTCCTTGGGATCCCCAATAACTTATAAGAGCATAAAGGGATCCTGAAACTTTTTTAAAAAAAGTTTTAGAATTATTTTTAAAGCTAAATATCCTAACTGACCTGTATTGTTTTGAAGATCAAAGTGAGAGTTTTTATTTTATTTTTAAAAATAATAATAGCCTTTTATTTTTCCAACATTTCCAACATTTACCTTTGTAAAACCTTGTGTTCCAAATTTTTTTCCCTCCTTTCCTTCTCTACCTTCCTTAGACAGCAAGTAATCCAATACAGGTTAAACATGTACAGTTCTTCTATACATATTTCCACATTTATCATGCTACACAAATGCATCAGAAAGGGGAAGAAGTGAGAAAGAAAAAAAAAAGCAACCAATCAACAACAATAAGGTGAAAATACTGTGTTGTGATCTACATTGAGTCCCCATGGTCCTCTCTGGATGCAGATGACTCTCCATCACAAGTTTATTGGAATTGGCCTGAATCATTGCACTGTTGAAGAGTCAAGTCTTAAGTGAGAGCTTTTATAAGATATAACTATAACTATATATATATATGTAATATATATATATATATATGTATGTATGTATATAGTTAGGTGGAATAGTTGATAGAGCATCGAGCCTGGAGTCAGGAAGATGTGAATTCAAATCCAGCCTCAGGGTACTATATAGCTGTGTGACTGTGGGATCCTGAGCAAGTCATTTGACCCCTATTTGATTCAGTTTCTCATCTGTAAAGAGGAGCACTCTTGAGAAGGAACAACTTCTCCAGTATCTTTGCTAACGAAACCCCATGGACATAGTCTCCAGAGATCAAATAGAATCAGACATGAATGACCACCATTTTGTAAGATGGTGGTGTTATTTTAAATATGACATTTTTCTTGATGGAAAGGCAGAAGGTAGGGCTCAGTTTAATGCAGGGTAAATAAAGGATATTCATGTTGTTTTTCTTTCAGATTGGGAGCCTAGCCCCAAAACTAAGCATTCAGCTGCCAAGAAGGGCACCTCTGTGGCAGAACCATCTCAAAAAAGATTCGAGAGACATGCTGACTTAGTTGCCAAGCGAGGCAACACCCGGGAAGTGGGTGACAGCTTAGACAGAGCAAATCGTGAAGAGAAACCTTATGAATGTAAGCATTGTGGGAAGGCCTTCCGGAGGAGGACAGGACTTACTAATCATCAGAAAGTCCACGGAGGAAACAAATCTTTTGAATGTAATGTCTGTGGGAAGGTCTTCCGTCGGAGCACACACCTTACTCGACATCAGAGAATTCACACTGGTGAGAAGCCTTATGAATGTAACAAGTGTGGAAAGGCCTTCCACAGGAGGACGGGACTTAATGAACACCAAAAAATTCACACTGGAGAGAAACCTTATGAATGTAATACGTGTGGAATGGCTTTTCGCTGGAACACGGGACTTCTGCGGCATCAGGCAGTTCATTCTGGGGAGAAATCCTACCAATGTAATGTGTGTGGCTTGGCTTTCTTTGAGAGAAAATCGCTTGTTCAGCATCAAAGGATTCATACTGGAGAGAAACATTACGAATGCAAAACATGTGGGATGGCCTTCTTTAAGAGGAAATCCCTTACTCAGCATCAGCGACTTCATACTGGAAAGAAACCGTATGAATGTAACGTGTGTGGAAAGGCCTTCTTCTGGAAGACAGGCCTTATTTGCCACCAGACAGTTCACACTGGAGAGAAACCTTATACATGTCCCAAATGCGGTAAGGCCTTCTCTCGCAAGGCAGGACTCACCCAACATGCGACAATTCATACTGGAGAGAAGCCCTACAAATGTAAGAAATGTGGGACAGCTTTTCGTCAGAGCACTCACCTTGCTCAACATCAGAGTGTTCATACTGGACAGAAACCTTATGAGTGTCATGAATGCGGAAAGTCCTTCTCCCGGAAGACAGGACTTAATCACCATGAGAAAATTCATACTTGAGAGAAAATTTAGGAATGAAATATAGATGGAGTATACTTCTGTAGAAGTGCATAAGCTTTTCAACATCATAAAATTCACATGGCAGCGAAACCTTTTGTTCTTGAAATAACTTTGAAGAGCAAAATTCTCACTTGATTTCAGAGAATTTATACCAGAATGAAACTTCATGAGTATCAAGTTTCATTACAGTAATGCATAGCAGAAGTATTTGAACCAACATACATAGATATTTTACTCAAAAATCTAGAACTTAAAAGAAAATCTTAAAGATCTGGTGATTCTAAACTTTCTTTGTCTTCTTAAGTCCCCACTCTTTACCCTTCTTAAAGTTACAGCAAGTGTCTTAGATGATTCACTGAGAACATTGTTAAGCTCACAAGTGCTCCTTCCCTCAGTTCCTTGACTCTAACCTTCTGAGAATCATCATTGATTTGTAATTGCTTCTTTCTGGTCAATGAGGCCGAGATGTAAGACTAAATACTTTTGTGTGTGCCCTTTATCCCATTTTCTTCCACATATTGCAGGCCCTTCCTCTAGCACACACTCCTCCTCCTAGGTGCTTTCTTTCTCTCCCCTCTTTTGGCTCTTTATCATCTGGCTATAAAAGTTACTCTCCTTTTATGTTTATGGCTTCCCCCGCACTCTTGGTAATTTAGTGAATGCTTAAAAGCCTTGACACGCTCTAGCTGTTTGAATGGAAGGGGAGAGTATCCTGCCTCTTCCTCATCTTTCCAGCTCTGTCCCGAGGTGTATCAGAGGATTTGGGGGTGACTTCCATTATTCAGTAGAGCAAGACCACCTTGATTCAGCTATGCCTTTGAGTGGCCATAGGGATTGGACAAAATAAGCATTCTATTCATTTTATTAGGACAAACTCCTTTCACTGGGGAAGCTCCCAAGAGGATACTGTGTCATGCTTGAGGATGAGACTAAGACAGAGCCTTAGGCCCTCGCAGGAGAGAACAGGACAGTAAAAATAGGGCTGAGTTTGAAAAGAAGGCAATTTCTGAAGTTTTCTTCTTTGACTTTGTTTCTGCTTCTCCTTGTTGACTGCTTAGAAGCTTTCACTGTTTCCTGCTGGCACCTCCAGTCACTGGCTTTTCCCCCTTCTTTTCCTTATAGTAGCAAGGTCTTAGATGGAGAAAGTGGTAAGCAAAGAGATGCCCATTGTCCTTCTGATCCAGTAGAACTTGCAATATAGAAAAGAGGGATTGCCTCCTCCTTCGAGATGGGTTGATGAGGAGCAAGCCTGGATCTTAGCACTTGATGAGAGACCAACTGGTGGGGGCCTTTCAGACCCATCTCCTGGAATCACTTTAGCCCCTTTTATTTTCTTCTGTTTGAGAGGAACATACGAACTTGGCTCATTCCCTTGAAAAAGCTTCCTTGAATGGCCAAGAAAGTAGAGATCTCTATAGCCTCTTCTCTTTTCTCCCTGATGGGCTAAGGAGTACTTCTTGGCAAGTCCAATGTGACAGCTAACAATCACTTTTGAACCTCATCAGAAATAATTGTGTGTCATATTTAAAATTTTAATCTCATCATGTTAGGGGGCACTTCTGATAGTTTTTTTCTGAGTTAGAAATTTCCACTTAAGGTCATCATTAAATACTTCCATTAGGTAAAATTGTGTCTTTATTGAGATTTTACTTAGACTAGCAATACCAGAAGTCCCTGAGAATGTCCTCTTCATTGTTCTGCAATGTAATAAAAATAAAATGTGAAGATAGTAATAGTAACAGTTTAAGTCCTTTACATTTGTAAAGTGCTTCATAAATGTCATCTCCTTTAATCCTCACAGCAACTTTTCAATGTGGGATCTGGATTGGAGAGAGCTAGGGACCTGCTGAGGAGACCACAGCAGTAATAAGTACTTAAGCTAAGATGGGAGCCCAAGCACTTTCCGCTTCATCCTCTAGGCCACGCCATGCTGTTTAATCTAAGTCATGGGCCTGGGCCACTGAAGGATAAATACATCTCTTCATCAAGTTATGTCCCATTACTTTGTAAGCTTCTTTGAGGGCAGGGACAATCGCAAAAGAAAGTTAGACAGTGCTTGGGTATCTTAAGAGTTCAAGAATCTGGATATGCTGAACTATAGTAGAGTTGTTAACCTTTTTCTACCCTGTACCACTTTGGCAGCTTGATGAAGCCTTTGGATCACTTTCCATCATAAGGAATCCTGAACACAGGAAGATCTAGTTCAAATCATACCACACATACACACCTCTGTCTGCTTCAAATGTAGAATGAGAATAATAGCCCCTGCTTCCCAGAGTTAATTGTGAGGATAAAATAAGATATAATAATATATAAATAACTTATAGTGCTTTGTAAACATTATAGCGTTATCCAAGTGTTAGCTGTGTGTTGTTATAAAGTAATTCCAAAGAAAACCAAATAAATAAAATAAATTTGTCAAAATGTTTTTTTGAAAACGAATTCATTAAGAATATAACCTCCAGGACCAGAAGAGCGTTCATATGTAACTAAGAGACACTGCCCTTGATCTTTGGGGTGGGGGGTCATGAAGAAAAGGAATTGTATTTACCACACATAATGGGCAGTGGGTGAGTGTCCTAGGTTGCAAAACGAGGAATAAGATGGATTCTGAACAGTTCAATATTAACCCAGAACCCAGGACATGTTGCATGCAAGAGATTCCATCATCTGATGCCACCTTCTGTCCAAGGGGCCTTTATTTAATCTTCAAAACAGCATATTCCACTTTCTTCCTCCTGGAGAAATGGGTAGAGCACTAGACTGAAGCCTGGAAGACCTTTCAAACCCAGCCTCAGATACTTACTAGTTGTGTGATCCTGGGCAAGTCCCTTAACATGTTTGCCTCATGAGTACCTGACTCTCAGTGTAGTTGTGAACATCAAATGAGATAATATTTGTAAAAGTGCTTGCTTAGCACAGTGCATGGTGCAAAATAGCTGCTGTATTAAATAAAGCTTATTTCCTTCCCATTCTCCCCTTGAATTCTGATCTTTCTTCAGTATACCCAATTATATCTTCTTCATGCAGAGTAATTAGAATATTGTTCTGAATTAAGGAAAAAATGCAAATAAAGATGGCCTAGCTGTAGCAGACCTAAAACTATATTAAAAAGCAGCAGTTATCAAAACCATTTGGTCCTGGCTAAGAAATAGAGTAGTCAATCAGTGGAATAAGTTAGGTTCATAGGACAAAACAGTCAATGACTATAGTAACCTAGTGTTTGACAAACCCAAAGATCCCAGCTTCTGGATAAGAACTCACTATTTGACAAAAATTGCTGGGAAAATTAGAAATCAGTATGGTAGAAACTAAGCCTTGACCAACACCTAACACTCTATACCAAGATAAAGTTGAAAGGAGTCCATGATTTAGAGATAAAGAGTGATACTATAAGCAAATTAAGAGAACAAAGGATAGTCCACCTCTCAGATTTGTGAAGGAAGGAATTTGTGACTAAAGAAAAACTAGGGTACATTATGAAATGCAAAATAGATAATTTGACTATATTAAATTAAAAAAGGTTTTGTACAAACAAAACCGATGCAGACAAGATTAGAAGAAAAGCAGAAAACTGGGGATAAAAATTTTACATCCAAGGGTTCTAATAAAGGCTTCATTTCTAAAATATAGAGAAATGACTTAGATTTATAAGAATACAAGCCATTTTCCAATTGATAAATGGCCAAAGGATATGAACAGGCAATTTTCAGAGGAAATTAAGACCATTTCTATTCATATGAAAAAATGCTCTAAATCATTACATTGCAAATTAAGACAACCCTGAGGTACCACCACACACCTCTCAGATTGGCTAAAATGGCAGGAAAAGATAATGACGAATATTGGAGGGGATATGGGAGAACTGAGACGCTAATACATTGTTGGTGGATTTGTGAACTGATCCAACCATTCCAGAGAGCAATGTGGAACTATGCCTAAAAGGCTATCAAATTGTGCATATACTTTCATCCTGCAGTGTCTCTACTGGGCCTGTAGCCATAAAAATATAAATATTTTTTTAAAAGACCGCACAAAAAGGGAAAATGACCCATATGTGCAAAAATGTTTGCAGCAGTGCTTTCCATAGTGATGAGGAACTGGAAACAGTGGATGCCCATCAGTTGGGAAATGACTGATTAAGTTATGGGATATAATGTTAGGGAATATTATGGTTCTGTACAAAATGATCAGTAGGATTATTTCAGAAAGACCTGGAGAGAATTATATGAACTGATGCTGAATGAAGTGAGTAAAACCAAGACAACGTGCAACAAGATTATGTGATGATCAATAGTGATGGACATGGCTCTTTTCAACAATTCAGGTCAATTCCAATAGACTTGTGATGGATGGTTCTAGGTCAGAAGGGACAGCTAAACTGAAGCTAGAGGTACCATCCCCCCACCAAGCATTACTAGCAAAGTGAACTGGCAAACTGGCAAAGAAGAAAGAACCCAATCATAGCAACTTAATATGGCAATAGGGATGATTGGGTTCATTTTCAGAGGAGGATACTGAAGTAAAATTTTCTACCCCAAAGAGTAACACTAAATGGCTCCCTGCCCAGAGATAATTTATAGAACCCAAAAAAGAATTTAAAAGTCAAATGAGACACTGAGGAAAAGCTAAAAATAAAAAAAATATAAATCACTCAAGAAAAGATTATGAAAAAAGTTATCCAACTAGAAAAGGAGATACAAAGTCTTAAAAATAAAAATAACTCTTTGAAAACTAGAAGCAAGGGGAAGCCAGTGAAGCTATAAGAAACCAAGAAATAACTAAACAAAAGCAAAAAGAATGAAGAAATAAAACCGAATGTGAAAATCTTATAAAAGATTATACACCCAGGGAGAGGCCTGTGGGATCTGAGTGTGGACCACACCATAGCATTTTTACACTGTCTATTGATGTCTGCTTGCATTTTGTTTGCCTTCCCAGGTTTTTTTTCTTTCTATATTTTTTTCTTGTGGGGCAAGGTAAACTGTATGACTATGTATACACATTGGATCTGTCATATATTTTAACAGAGTTAACATGTATTGAATTATCTGCCACCTAGGGGAGGGGGTGGGGGGAAGGAAGGGAAAATTGGAACAGAAGGTATTGCAAGGGTCAATGTTGAAAAATTCCCCAGGCAGATGTTTTGCAAATTTAAAAAAAAAAAAAAATCCCCCTCCTGGGAATTTTTTGCTGTTCCAAGCTCACCGCAGGCCAGCCTCCCCTCCCTTCCCAAGCTGGGCAAAGCCCGGGCCTGCACTGCAGAAGCCCGGCCCGAAGCAGGCTCTGCCGTCTAGGAGTAGGAGTTCTAAGGCAGGGGCGATCCCGGGAGGCCGCGGCTTCTTAGACCCCGCAGATCCAGGGAAAGGGAAAAACGCGGAGGCCAGAGGCTAGGGCCTCGAGGCCCACGTGGAGGACGCCGGAGGTGGGGCGGGATCCGGGGAGTGGGAAGGGGGTGGTCCCTCCCACTTCTTCAGACTTCAGCAGTTGGGAAACTAAAGGTCCAACGCATGCTCACAAATCTGTTTCCCAGAAGGCTTTGCCGTCCAAACGGAAGTGAATATCATGGCCCCGCCCCTTTCCTCTACGTAACTTCCCTCTCTAGGCTACTGGTTGGCACCGGAAGTTAGCCACTTCCGGATCTCGCTTCGCTCTCGACTCCTTGGATTCTTCTCAGGCCTCTCCTTGATAAAGGCTCCGGGACGGGCCTAGGGCTGACCCCGCTGGAGAGCGAGGTAGGTCCCGGTGCAGCCTCGGGCGCCAAGTTTCCCGGTCTTCCTCCCGCTATATAGCAAAGTGTTGGGGGGGAGGCGGGCTAAACGCCTCATCCAATCAGACGTGGCCGCTGCTCTCCCACTCTCATTTCTCCGCCTTCCTCCCCTCCCTGACGTTCTCCCTGACGTCACAACTGACGTCTCCGCTAGCTTGCTCCTTTGTAACTGACACCTGGGGCTTTTGGGCCAATGAGAAGGAGGCTAACTAACTTTGGTGCTTTGAGGCAGTTCTTTAGGGTCCTGAAATTTCCTGCAGTGACACCGTCCCCGTCTTCCCCCCTCTCCCCCCCTTTTCTTCTGCTCTCAATCTCAAAACATTTATTAAACGCTTACGTGTACCAGGCATTGGATGGGAATACGGAGAAAGACAAGAGTCAGCTCAGCCCCTGCCCTCAAGAAGGGGGAGACAACAGGAAACACCTGAGTACAAACAAAATGCAGAATGAAACATTTATTAAGTACCTGCTGTGTGCAAAGCGATGTTTTCAGTACTAGAGAAAGAACCACAAGAGTCCCTGCCTCCCAGAAGCTCACAATCCAATGGGAAAGACAACAGGAAGGTGAGATTTTAGTGGTTCTTGAGAGAAGCCAGTAGGGAAAGCGGTCCAGCCATGAAGAATAGCCAAGATTACTGGGCTGACGAGTACACGAGAGCAGTAAGATGTAAGGAGAGTGTAAGAGGGAGCCAGGTGGGGGACTGTCAGCACTTTGGACTGCTGCTGTTGGCCCACTTTGATTTCACAGTCGAATAAAAACTGCAGAAGATTCTGAAAAATAGGGTTTACTGTTATCCCCACCACTTCTTGTGCTTTTGAGGTCAAGTTCTGGATCCCCATGAAAGAACTGTCTTCTTGTGTTGCAATAGTAGATGCAGCTCAAGGTTCTGGTCTTCTGAGATCCCATCTTCCACTGTCCTTTCTCCTACTTTGTCCTCCCCCTTTCTTTCTTGCCTCGTCCTCCCCTCCCCTTTCTTGTCTTTCTCTTGTCCTCCTCTCTCTTGCTCTGCCCAGTTCATTTCCTCTTCCACTTATTCTTTTTGCCTCTTCCTTTTTTTTTACACCTTCTCCCATATTCCCACTATCTTCCTTTGTCCTGTTCCCTTCCTTCCGAAGCCTCATCTTCCCACCCTCCTCTTCAGGATCTTACCTCTCTCCCCATCTGCTTTAACCCCTTCTCTCCCTAATGTCTTTCCTCTAGTCCTTCCTTTTTATCCATCCCTCTTCATCTGACCACACTGGCCAGTTCTCTTCCATTCACCCTGTCTTGCCCCATCATATTCTTACCTTCCTGACTTCTTCCTCCTCTCTCCCTTTCTTATATTCTCCAGAGACCCTCTGGAACCCTTTCTGATTCTTATAGTCTGTGTTTCCATCTCTCTTATTTTTTTCTTTTTTCTTCTCCCTCCTTTCCTTACACATTCTTCCTTACCTTTTGCCATCTTCCTTTCCAAACCCAAAGTCATTATCTTCTCTCCTATAAACTCGTTTTCTACAAACGTGACTATTTCTATTGAGCACACTACCCTCTTCCCATTCAGAAGATTTCCAACCTTAAAGCATCTCCGGTCCTTTCTTATTCCTTTCCCTCTGGCCAATCACTAACCAAATCTTGAGCCCATAGATTTAGAAATGGCTCTCTGACTGCAGAATCAGTCTTTTTTCCACACTAATCATCTGTGAAATACCTACTATGCCATCCAGTGTACTTAAGGCAAAAGACAAAAATCAAACAGTCTCTGCCATTAAATTCTATCAATGGAAGCACCATGGAGACATAATTCAGTTGTGTTTGACTCTTTGTGACCTTATTTGGAGTTTCTTAGCAAAGATGCTAGAGCTGGAGCAGCTAGGTGGCATAGTGGGTAGAGCACCAGCCCTGAAGTTAGGAGGACCTGAGTTCAAATTTGGCCTCATACACTTCACATTTCCTAGCTGTATGGCCCTGAGCAAGTCACTTAACTCCAATTGCCTTAGCAAAAAAAAAAAAAAAAAAAAAAAGATGCTGGAGCAGTCAGCTATTTTCTTCTTCAGCTTACTTTACAGATGAGGAAATTGAGACAAACTGGGTGAAGTAGCTTGCCCAGGGTCACCAGCTGGTATGTGTCTGGACTTGGGTTTTCCTGACTCCACATCTGTTTCTCTAGCCATTGCACCACCTTACTCCTAGTTGTCCAAACTCAAAGTTGTTTATAATAATTTCTAGCAGGGAGATAGGGAGGCTGAAGTTGAGGATCCCTTGAGTTTGAGAGTTCTGAGCTGCAGGAGTGCTAAGGCAGATGGGGGGGTCCACATGAAGTCCAATCTCAGTATGATGAGCCTCTAGATGTGGAGAGCCACCAGACTGCCCCAGAAGGGGTCAGATTACCCAGCCAGGAAAAGGAGCATGTTGAAAGCTTCCATGCCATTTACTTTGGATTGGACTTGTGAGTGGCTATTGTACTTCTAGACTGGGCAAGCTGGGAAGACCTAATCTCCAAATTAAGTGGATTAAATTTTTATTTAGAATAAAGTAACATGAGATATTTGGAGTAGAGGGTAAAGAAGGCTCATAAAAAAAGTAGGAGGGGGCTTAGCTTTGAAGGAAGCTCAAGATTCTACAAGGGACGTGTGAGGAAAAAGAGGGTTTTATCCTAGAGATGCTGGAGAACCAGTCGAATGTTTTTAGACGGGATCGACGTGGTGAGCCTTTTAGCAAGTGCTCTTTGGCAGTTGGTTGGAGCATGGAGTAGCGAGGTAGGGACCTGAGACAGGGACACCAGTTGGTGATCATAGTAGTCCACAAGTGGTTAAGTAGGGGAGATGGCAGTGGCATTCGGGAATGGATAGACATGAGGTGTGTCCCTGGGGGACGCCCAGAGAAGTGCTTCCATGGCCTCTCATCTGTGTTACTGCCCCCCCAACCCGTCTTCAAAATGTGTGAAAGTGTGAGTTTCTCCCCTGCTCACATGTATGCAAAGCACAAGTGTCTCAGTCTGGTGCAGAAGGTCCATCTCACTTTAGCTGCCATAGTTGCCCCCCATCATTGCTTGTTACCAATCTGAGCTATGACCCAGTGTTGTCAGCTATGACTCAGTCGGGCTTTTCCTTCTATAAATGTGACCTGCACAGAGAGGAGCTTCCCACAGATTTCAGACCCAGCTGCTCCCTCTTCCATGGCCTTCTTCCTCCAGGCATTCTCACAGGTCCACACCCGCAGGACCTGGATCGCCCTTTGGCTGTCTGCTTCTCAGGTGCCCCCTTACTCCCAGTGGTCAGTGCTCTCTCCTTCCACAAGTTGTCTGGTGTCTACTTACTTTGTGCACATAAGCTTGAAACCAGGATCTTGTTCATTTCTGTCCTTATTTCCCCTATATGCCCTTTCACATAGAAGGTCTTTACCAATTCAGTTGTCACTGAATTAAATTATATTTTGGGAACAGCTCACAAGCTTCTTCTGCTCTGTATCTCAGCCGGTTGGTGTGTGAGCATTTCTGGGTCCGAGCTCTGGATAGCACAAAGAAGGGCCAGTCCTGCTCAAGGTATCCTATTTCTCCCTAGGTCCAACTTCGGAGAACTCTGCTGTGGTGAACACAATGGCTCCTGTGCTCCTGCCCTCCAGGGATCACCAAGTATGTGAGAGTTTCCTGTTTCCTGAAATAAAAATCTTGGTTTTCACATTTTATATATATATATATCTTTTCCATTTCCTATAACCCAATAAACTCGGTCTTTCCAAGACTCATAGATTTAGTCCAACCTTCCATATTTCATTGTATTTCCCTTTAAAAATTTCTTTTCAAATGTATTTTGGGTTTTTTGAACATCGTTGTCAATCCGCAGCATCTCCCTTTCCTTCCACCTCCAACCCAATTAGGCAAACCCTTCACTCTGTTCAAAGAGATCTGGTTAAGCCAAAGTAGTGAGTGCCTCGGGCAAGCCTGAAGGTTTCCTGCCTTCTCCACCATGGTTGGTCATCTCTGGGGAGAGAAGCATTGATTTCATCCTCCATCCTTTGGAATTGTGGTTCACCATTGAATTCTCTTTAGAGTTGTTTTCCTTTATTCTGTTAGACTATATTTTTATTATTGTGTATTAATTCTGTTTTCTTCACTCTTCTTAACTTGAAAGAAGTCTGGGCTCCATCTTTCCTTAGATTCACAGATCAAAGAATGACAATGTATTCATTAAACATATTAAGCGCTGGCCTTGTGTTAAACATCTGAGACACGAATCCAAACGAGACAGTCCCTTATGTTCAGATAGGGAAACACCACACATACGTGGGGGAGATTAAGGGGAGGATGTAGGAGGTTTGTCAATAGCTCAGAAAGGAAGTGGGGGCCTGGTTGTGGTGTGGGGTGCAGAGCCCACAGTTCCAGTGAGAAGAGAGTGAGAGGCCAGGTGGCCTAAGTGCTGGACCTGAAGAACCCCACCTTAGGAAAAGTGGAGATATCTCTTCACGAGTTTTCTTGTCTCCTGTTGTCTCTCACATTGAATTTATTGGTACTAACAAATATCACTGTTACCAGCCATGAGATTTATTAAGGAACAAAAGAATAGCACGTCAGCTCTGAAGGGGGTCAGGGCCAAAGACTTCTGTGTGTCCTTCGAAAGCTGGGGAGAGAAGTCATTGATTCCAAACCAGTTCTCTCACCTGCTGGTTCTTCAGATGTCTCTGGGTTGTGATAAGTAGGAGGCAGCAGGACCTGTCCACACAGGAGATTTGGAGACTGCCATGTCAGTTGTTATCTCAGATTTCTTCATTTGAAAATCCCATGTTTGTTTCCTTATCTGTTGAGGAAAGGCCTCTTGCTCTTATGTATCTCTTTTTATGTTTTATTTTCTATTACTCCCTCCTATAACTTGAATATCAGGTGAGGAACACAGATCTAGTAGTGGCAGGGCCCTCGGGCCTTCAGTGTCTGAAGCTGAGAGAGAGGTCAGGGTCACACAGTCAGCATCAGATAGAATTGGAACCCGGCTCCTCTGGCTGGAGTTGTTCTCTCCCCTTGCCCACTCTTCCTCCGCATGCTTTCCAGCCCCTGGACCCCCTCAGTTCTCCCTCAGGCCATCTCTCTTGCATCAGAAACTCTTTCTCCTCTGCTCCCCCTTGACTCTGTGGTGAGCAAGTTCACTTCCACACTGCCCTCCTCTCTCGAACCCCTGACTCTCTCATGCTGTGTTTGCTCATGCCCAGCTAAATCTCAGCCCAGACACTCTGTGGCCATTCTGGCTGGGCCCCTTCCTAAGTAGTTACCCAAGCTGGGCTGGGTCCTCACTGCCGATAGGCAATCCCCTCTTCCTTATCGGCTCACTCTCCACCAAGAAGTGAGGACTAAATGCAATTAGGATTGGAAGGCTAACTGGGAGAAATCTTTTTAAAGAATCTAGGCTCTCTCAATAAACTTTATCAAGCACCTACCATGAGACAAGCCAGACCCTGCCCTTCAGGAGCTCCCTAAATACAAAGTCAGCTCTACCCAGGGGAAATGGGAAAGACAAATGGGGGGAAGCACTGGAATTAGGACCTCCTTGTGCATCTGTTGCCTCCCCTGGCTCCCCCCTTCCCCCAGCTGAGAACCTCAAAAGCCAGAATTGGGGCCCTTCACAGCAGCTTCCTCTTCTTTCTCTCAGGGAGCTTCTCCTACCTTTTCCCTCACTTTTCTCAGATGATGAGGTGGCCTTGCCCCTGTACTGGTTGAGAAGGGCTCATTCTGGTCCCTCTCTGTCACTCCCATTTTCCCTTATTCTCAGTCTCTTCCTCTCCTGGATCACTCCCTTCCTGCTCCAGCCCATCCTCCACTAAAGGGATTTTCTTAAAGCACAGGTCTGCCAATCTCACCCCCACTCACTAAACTGTGGGGGCCCCTCTGGCCTGCAGGAGCAAACACAACCTGCTCTGTTTGGCATTCTAAGCCTTTCATGACCTCCATCCCTCCCGCTTTCCAGACTCTTTATCCCTTATCATTCCCCTCCGCCCCCCCCCCCCCCAGGTACTCTGAAAATAGTGACCCTGGCCTCCTGGCTGTTGTATGAACCATTTCTCCCACCCCTGCAGGCGCTCCCTCCTCAGCTCTGAAGCTTCCTTTCAATACCAAATAAAATCCCATATTCTGCAAGATTTTTCTAACCCTTCTTAATTCCAGTGCTTCCCTTCATCAATCTTTCCCATTTCCCCTGTATAGCTGACTTTGTATTTATTTGTTTTTGTGTCGTTTCCTCCAGTAGACTGGGAGTTCCTGGAGGGCAGGGTCTGGCTTGTCTCATGGTAGGTGCTTAATAAAGTTTATTGCTAGAACCAGAATTTATTGTTAAAACAATTTTCTTCCAGTTAATCCTAATTGCATTTATTTTGCTTATTCAAAATTTTAAAAATTCCTTTTTTGCTTCTATGATCATCTCTGTTCCTTGTTTACTTAATATTTGCCCCCCCATCCATAATCATGAAAATTATCTCATTTTCTCTAATTAATTTATGACATGACTTTCGGTATTTAGATCTTATATTCATTTTAACTCAGTGGCAAGAGGTATTGGGAGGTGTTGGGAAGTGTGGGCCTAAACCTAATTTCCGCCAAATTACTTTCCAATTTTGCCAACTTTTTTGTTAATGAAGGAATCCTAACCTAGTCACTGGTGTCTTGGTTTATTAAACACTATGCCATTTTGTTCCAGTGATCGAATGTTCTGGTTTTTAACCAGTACAAACTAGTTTTGTGGATTGAGTGAAGAAAGGAAGGAAACATTTGTTAAACATTTACTATTTGCTAAACACCGAGTGTTCAAATACTAAAGCATGATTATCCATATTCTCGGGGAGTTCACATCCTGACCATACTTTTATTTTATTTTTTATTTATTTATTTTATTTGCAAAGCATATGTATAGGTAATTCTTCAACATTAACCCTTACATAGCTTTCTGTTAAAAATTTTCCCCCCTACTCCCCACCCCTCCCCTAGATGGCAGGATATCCACTACATGTTAATTATGATAAAATACTTGACAAACTGAATATATGTATACATATTTCCACACTTATCATTGTTGTGCAAGAAAAATCATATCTACACGAAAGACATATCAGATAAAGGAAACACCATGTAAGCAAACATCAATCGAGAGTATGACAATGTTATGTTGTGGTCCACATTTCACATCCCTCTCTCTGGGTGTATATGGCTTTCTTCAGTGAATAATTGGAACTGGTTTGAAACATTTCATTGTTGAAGAGAGCTATGTCCATCAGAATTGATCGTCATATAGTCTTGTTGCCATATATAATGATCTCCTGGTTCTGCTCATTTCACTCAGCATCAGTTATGTAAGTCTCTCCAGGCCTCTTTGAAATCGTCCTGCTGGCCTGACCATACTTTTAGAGCAGAGGAAAGGATCCCCTAGTCTTGAGAGTGAAGCTAAGGGTAAATGAGATTTGCCATTTCCTTCTCCAGCTCCTTCTATAGATGAGGAAACTGAGGCAAACAGGGTGTATTGCCATAGGGCCTCCCTTCATTCCTATTTTTTTCATTATTTCCCTTGGGATTCTTGACCTTTTTTCTCCAGATGGATTTTACTTTCTCTAAATCAAGAAATTGTGATAAAGTTCTTGACTTCCAAAGTTACCTTCCTTAGAGTAGGCTAGAGAAGATGCAATGAGAGTACAAATCCTCAGAAAACAGGAGTCTCAGGACTTTAAATGGAGAAGCCTACAATCTGGGATGGGACCCCCAGAAAAGCTGCCTGCCTCGGCTGCCATCTGGAAGAAGCCGGTGTTTCACTGCCATCTGGCAAGATCACAGCTAAGAAGTGTAGCTGTCACCCATGGTCATTCAAGTGACACAGGCCCAGAAGAAGGCACAGGACACTCAGAGGAACAAGGGTAAAAAGGGCACCTGGAGGAGCAAGGCTTTTCAATCCTGGAGAAGGGAGGGTCGTACCCTCCAGGTATTTACCCGATGGTCACTTGGAGGGCACAGCACTGGGGAGGGGGGGGAGAGTGCCATAGTGTCCAGAGCCCTGGGCTAGGAATCGGGAAGACTGGCTTCCTGAATTCAAATCCAGCCTCAGACACTGATCCCAGGGAAATCACTTCATTCTTGTTTGCCTATAAAATGAGCTGGAGAAGAAAATGGCAAATTATTCCAGTGTCTTTGCCAAGAAAACCCCAAATGGGGTCAGGGATGGTTAGACAAAGCTGAAAAACCACAACATGTGGGTGAAAGATTAGGCTGGTAATGATTGGGTTCTAGAGACAGAATGAGAAACGGGGGGGGGGGGGGGGAGTGTTACCAAGAGCCAAGTTTGAGTTCAGGCTCTGAATAAAGTTCCTAAAAATCAGAGCTTTCTGAAAGTAGAATGGGCTGCTTTGGAGGTCGTCAGATGGAAGCTGCAGTCCCACATTTTGGGGAAGGAGCAGAAGGGATTCTAAGGCCTCTGATAGTCTGTCTACATGTTAGACTTAGTAATTCTGTTAAAAACCAACTGTACTCAACCTCCCAAATCTATAAAAAAAAAAAAAAAAAAAGGAAACTGAGAATGCAGAACTATATTTGGTATTTCAGGAACTGGTAACCTTCAAGGATGTGGCTGTGGAATTCACCTCGGAGGAGTGGGGGCACCTGCACTCTTTTCAGAAAGCATTATACAGGGATGTAATGCTGGAGAACTACAGGAACCTGGTCTGCCTGGGTAAGAACAGCCTCGCTCTTTGCTCCTTAGTTTCCTATTGGAGAGCTTTTGTTTCCTTCATTAATAGCTAGCTATTTATGTAGCACTATTTGTATAGGTTTTCCAAGTGCTATGCAAATATTATCTCATTTAACTTGGGAAAGCAGTTCTATTACCCCCATGAGGGAACTAAAGCAAGCAGGTGTGAAGTAACTTCTCCAGATCACACAGATAGTAAGTGTCTGAGGCTGGATTATAAACCAAGTTTTCCTGACTTTAGACCCAGTGTTCTGTGCACTCTGGCATACCACTACATGCTGTAGGGTTCTTTAGGAAAGGGTAATTCTCATCTTGCAGAAAATAAATATGATCTAGTCTTTTGTGGACTCAGGATCGGGAACTTGTGAACATGTTTTTGGTAGTACCAGTGGAAGGAGGCAGCTTGAGTTCCAGCCCTCACTCTGATCTGGTAGCTCCCAGATTCTTCCCTTCAGACTCGGAAGATATAAATGTCCCTTTCATCCGAGCCTTTGTCTTTTCCCACCTACTTCCTAGGAAGTATGTCTTATCTTCAAAGGTCCTTGAGCCATTTGTGTCTAAAGAAATGCTGGTCACATCTTGAGCTGAACCTAACACATTTCCTTTTTCCACTGGTAGGACTGGTTGTCTCCAAACCAGGTGTGATTTACCAGTTGGAACAAGGGAAAGTACCTTGGATGCCAGAGGGTGATATCCCAAGAACCCCCTATGCAGGTGAGTCATTACCAATACCATCACAGCTAATGAGAGGAAATAATTTTGAGAATGTTGGGTCAGGAGATCTTCCAAACTCCCTCTGCTTGGGAAGATCAGCAGAGGCAGTCCGTGATGAGCTGTTTTGACTTATCTGCACTGAAATGAAAGACTTTCCTGACACCCCTCCACTCATATGGACTTCCATTCTCAGATATGAAGAGTGTTTTTAGGAAAAGTTAACTTGTTTTTTTCCAACTTCCTTTCTTTGCTCTTTCTCAATAGCCGTTCTGCTTCCCTTCTTTGTTTATTCATTATCATTTTTTTAAAATGTGTGCCTTAACACAAAATACACACTTTGGTGTATTATTTGTGATAAAGCTATCCAATTGGCTTACAAGCCACTTTCTGGTCCATTTCTTAGTGGGCATTTTATAAAGGTTGTGCTGCTTTATAATGTGTTCCACATAATGTATGAATTGGGTGCCAAGCAGTAACTTGGATATGACTCTAGAAAATTAAAAGGAATTTTGGGAATTTTTTGAGCTGGGGAGTGAAATGGTCCAACTTGTGCTTTCAAAATATCACTCTGATAGCATGTAATGTATGGGGAAAAAAGATGAGTTAGACTGGTGGAATTGAGACCAGTTTTAAGGCCGTCACCAGGTAGTCCTGGTGAGAAGTGATACGACCTTAAGAGTGGGTTAGAGAATGACGTAATCGGATCAGCGCAAAGGTATATTGTGGAGGTAGAATCGACAAGACTTCACAAGTGATTGTGACAATAATTTTGGTTGATGGAGGAGAGAGAATATAGATCCTAGTGTTAGGCAGAAATAAGATATTTACGTTTTAAATTTTTCTTTTAGATTGGGATACTACACCTGAAACCATGGAGTCAGCTCCAGAGATGAACATCTCTATGGAAGAATCATTCCAAGAAAAATTCACAAGGAGTAGTCTCTTTTGTTCCAAGTTTGGAAAAGCCTGGGAATGTAATGCCAACTTAGAAAAGGGAAGTGAGGAGAAACAGTCAAGAAAAATTAAAAACATCTCCCAAAAAATTCCCCAAAAAGGGATAGGACATGTATATAATAAATATAATAGAAGCTTCTATGTAGGACCAATCCTTTTCCCTCAACATAGAGTATCTGTTGAAAAGAGCCTCCATCAGTGTGATGTTCACAAAAAGAACTGCAGATTCTATTCACACTTGAATAAATGTAATAGTATCTGCTCAAATAAGGTGTTTTCTAAGTTGAATGAATGTGAGAAATTCTTTAATTATAATTCAGACCTTACTGACAGTCATATAATACATCCTGGTGTAAAACCATTTGGAGTTGATGAATGTAATAAAGGTTTCCCTAATAGCATGAACCTTACTCAACATCAAAGAATTTCTGCTGCAAAGAAGCCTAATGAATGTAGTGAGTGTGGAAAGGTCTTCAGTCAAAAGACAGGACTTACTCGACATCAGAGAATTCACACTGGAGAGAAACCGTATGAATGTAATGAATGTGGAAAGGCCTTCAGCCGGAAAACAGGACTTACTGAACATCAAAAAATTCATAATGGAGAGAAACCCTATAAATGTAATGAATGCGGTAAGGCCTTCCGGCAGAGAATACGCCTTGTTGAACATCAGAGAATCCATACAGGAGAGAAACCTTATGAATGTAAATCATGTGGCAAGGCTTTCCGGTGGAGCTCAGAACTTACCCGTCATCAGAGGGTTCATACGGGAGTGAAACCTTATAAATGCAATGAATGTGGGAAGACTTTCTGCCGGAGGACGGGACTCACTCAACACCAGAGAATTCATACCGGAGAGAAACCTTATACATGTGAAGACTGTGGGAATGCCTTCCGCCAAAGAATCCGCCTTATTGAACACCAGAGAATTCACACCGGAGAGAAACCTTATGAATGTAAGGAATGTGGGAAGGCCTTCCCCCGGAGCACAGAACTTACTCAACACCAGAAAATTCACACTGGAGAGAAACCTTATGAATGTAGTCTTTGTGGGAAGGCCTTCCGGTGGATAACAGAACTTAATGAACATGAGAGAGTTCATACTGGAGAGAAACCGTTTCAGTGTAAAGAATGTGGGAAAACCTTCCGCCAGAGAAGAAGTCTTATTCAGCACCAGAGAATTCACACTGGAGAGAAACCTTATAATTGTACTGAATGTGGGAAGGCCTTTCGGTGGAGCACAGACCTTACTGAACATCAGAGGATTCACACCGGAGAGAAACCTTATACGTGTAAAGAATGTGGGAAAGCCTTTCGTCAGAGAGCCCCACTTGCTCAACATCAGAGAATTCATACCGGAGAGAAACCTTATAACTGTAATGAATGCGGGCAGACTTTCCGATGGAGAACAGGACTTACTGAACATCAGAGAATTCATACTGGGGAGAAATCTTATAATTGTCAAGAGTGTGGAAAGGTTTTCTACCAGAGAACACGTCTTGCTCAACATCAGAGAATTCATAGTGGAGAGAAACCATTTAAATGTAACGAATGCGGGAAAGCCTTCCACCGAGGCACACATCTTACTCAACATCAGAGAATTCACACTGGAGAGAAACCATATCAATGTAAAGAATGTGGGAAGGCTTTCCGCCATAGAACACCTCTTGTCAAACATCAGAAAATTCACACTGGAGAGAAACCTTATGTATATAATGAATGTGGGGAATCCTTTTACCAAAACAGAGAGCTTAGAAAACATCAGATAATTCATATTGGAGACAAAATTCAGGAATGAGGAAAGGGCTTCCAAGATTAGGCGATTGCTTACTCAACATGAGTGGGTTCATGCTAGAGGAAACTGAATGTAATGAATATGGAAAGTTCTTCCTTGAGAATAAACATCATAGGAATCATACTGGAGGGGAGTTTTGTGAATGCAATGATTTAAGATGAGCAAGATTTCAGCCAAAGCACATAATCAATATTAAAGATTGTAAAAGGAAATCCATATAAATGAAGCGAATTCCTGGCTCATTTCTAAACCTTTTTCTCCTTAATACTACATGTATCTCTTCAAGTCTTACGAAGATGATATATAACAATTTTTTTTTAGCTTTAGTAAGAATGATGGTTATAAAACCTTCCAAAAACCTGGGGTATGCTCATTTACAAAATTACAGTGTGTTTGTGGGAATAGTGACCACTAACTTGGGAGTATAATAGGACTAAGACATACCTATAAGGAAACACATGCTCCTTGTATGACAAGTGCTAGTGGTCCTTTCCTTTTAGAGCCCTTTCCGTAGCTCAAATCTTTATTGCTAAGGCCAGTATAACATACTCTTTACTGAGAAAATATATGGCTATCTTATAGTTGTGCACTCCCTTAACTTCCATTCCTCTAAAATCCCTGGAGCTGTCACTCCAAACTGTCTTCTCATCACAGAAGAATATCTGTGATATTCTAAGGCTGAATCTTTGGCTTGTGCCTTGAATTTTATTCTTTCCTTACTATCCAGGTCTTTGCTCCAGTATACATGCTCACTCACTTTCTCTCTCCCTTTCCTTCTCTCACACCTTTTCTCCCTTTCTCCAATCTTTTACTTTTTACTGGGTACTAGCTATGCACAGACTTAACCCAATTCTCCCAATACCAAAACAAGAGTAGAAATCTATCATTCTCATGCAGTTATACTTTTCCTGCATTTACCATCCCATATACCCTTTTCTCTCTACTTCCAAACTTCTTAAAAAATTTTCTTATACATGTTGTCTCTAATTCCTCCTCCTCATCACCACCATCTTTACAATGGCTTCTAGTTTGATTCTTCCCAACCACTTACCTGAGTGTTCTCTTAAAAGCCATCATGGACTTCTTAATCACAACATTCAATAGCCATATTTTCAGCCCTTTTCCTCTGACGTCTTGGATACTATTAATTGCTACCTCCTTTTGAATACTCTCCTTATCTTCAGAGACAGTATACTTACTTGATTCTCATGGTTTTATGTGATTCCTCCCTTCCCTTGTACTGATTATTGCTTTTTTTTTTTTTAATAGTCCTTTAAGGGGAATGTTTCCCCACGATTTTGCCTTTGGACTTTTTTTCTCTTGTGACTCTTCTTATTGATGATCTCATTGAACTTCCATTGGGAGAAGGCCCAAACCAGCCATTCCTCTTTCTCTAGACTTCAGTACAATTCCCCCAAGTTGATGTTTCTTTCCCCCTCCAAGTTTCAGCTTTTCTTTTTCATTTTCCCATCTATATTTTGCTTTCCCACATTAGAATGGGCTCCTTGTGGCCAGGGCCCTTTTCTTTTTGCTTGTATTTATATCCTCAAGGCTTATCACATAGTATCTGGTTATAATAAGTAACAAATGCTTGTTGATTTACTGAGAAAAGATTGTCAAAGGTGTGCCAGAGGCCAAAGTGGGAAAAATATGGCACAGAGAAGGGATATCTTAAGCAACAATTTTTCACCTCCACTATAGTTTTATAGAAAACTTTCATCAGCTTTAGCTTTATTTGGATCTTAAAAAAAAGAGAAACAGTGCAAAGAGGCAAATTTAAGGGTGACGTGAGGAAAGCCTTCCTAGCAATGCAAGCATTTCAGAATAGTTTCCTTAACAAGTAGTGAGGTTTTTCTCACTGGAGGTCTAAAATGACACACTTGTCAAGTGTATAGTAGCACAGATTCCTCTTTGCTAGTGGGTTGGATTAGATGGCTGCTGAAAACCCTATCTAATGTGTCAAATTTGGACATGATTTCTATATCAGTAATAAGCAATTTTCTCTTAAAAGGTAATCAGTTTTTTTGCCATGTAATTCAGTGATTACCTTGTCCAGTACCTCCCTGTTCTAAAATTTTTTGTTTTCCTGTTCTAAAACTTGAAGAAAGTACTTATATGTAGGCACGAAGCTCCTATGTAGGGTACAGGTTTTGACCTCATTCATTATTCTTAATGTTTTCCCCATTTTTCTTTTTTTTCCCCTTGACTTCCATCCATGATACTTTATTTTTTATTAATGTAAACATTTTAATGAAAGCAATGTGATTGGGGGGAGTAAATTTTTTAAAATGTCAAACTTAAATACAAAATGAGAAAAGAAAAAAAAAAAACATTGCCATGTACACAGCAGACCATAAGAAAAGATTCAGTATAAAACAATAAATTTCCATTTCAAGAAAATCTATATTATAAACATTAGATAGTTTTCAAAGCTGCCCAACTTTGCTTCCTTGTTGATATTCTTTTCTCTATTATATACTTTTTGCTTTATTTTTTCTCCTTCCTTCTCTTCCCTATCCCTAAAGAAGGCTACACACACACAGAGTTACCTAAAAACATACACATATACACTCATATGTATATATGTAAGACAATCACTTATTTTTTCCTGCTTCTTGTTCTATCTGAAGGTGAATAGCACCATCCTTCATAAGTCTGAACCTTCCCATGTTTTTCAGTTAACCAGTTCATCAGTTCCTATACCACTACAATATTCCAATCTAATCAAATCTGATTAGAGAGATTGTCTGTTAAAGTACCTCCTCCCTCTCCCCCCATACATACACACCATTTTCTAGATTCCTTCTGTTCTTGGCTACATAGGTTTTATTCATACAGCAAAACATTAATTTAAAATAAATTTATCCTTTTTAGATATCAACAGTGCTCTCACTTTATAATTTAAGGTCTGCTGAATCTATTATCTATTCATGAACAATAAATATTATTTCAGTTATTTAGATCTGAGTTTATTTGTATAAAAAAGCTTTATGTTTATGTTCACATAGTTCCTATAAGAATTGCTCCTGTTTTTGCAGGCATTTCCTTGGATATTTTATATTGTCTAAGTACTAAAACAATATTGAGTAATATTGCTGACATAATGTAGTTTCTGTTTTCCACTTTTGATTAAATCTATTTTGTTTAACTTTGAGATCATGTATACTATTCCTGCTTTTTTTTCATACTAAATTCTAGTCCTGCCCATTTTTCTATCTCTCTCATTTTTATGTTTCCTGAAAACAATATATTATTGAATTCAAAATTCTAAGCTGCTATCCATTTCCATTTTATGGGTAAATTTGTCCCATTTATATTCTCAGCTACAATTTGGACTTTAATGCATACCTTACATTTCTCCTGAATATTATGTCATACAATACTGAGAATTCTAGAAGTTTTGTCACTGAAAGTCTTTGAGTTTGTTAAATATCCTTTCCCCTCTTCCCCCATTCAGGATTATACTCAACTTTGCTTGGGTAAGTTACCCTTGGTTGTAGCCCCAGTTCTTTTGTTCTACAGAATATTCTAAGTATTTTAAGACCTATGGTCCTTCAGTGTAGTAGCTGCTAGGTCTTGTGTAATTTTTTTTTTTTAAATAAATTAAAACAATGCAAAGTAGAAAAAAAACAAGAAAAAAAAAAGCGTTGTGTACCACACAACATAAGCAAGGATTTAAAATATGGAACAATAAATTTCCATTTCAAAAAAGCCTATATAACATACACTTCACTTTTCTGTTCAAAGCTGTCCATCTTTGCTTTCTGGAAGTTTTCTTTTGTTCTCTGCTGTTCACTTTTTACTTTATTCTCTTTTCCCCCTTTCCTTCCTGTCCTACCTCCCCCAAGAAGGCTACAATTAAGCACAGATATATTTATACATACATTATATATACATACATGCACATACACATATATGCATATATACACATACATAGACATAGGTATCTATAGCCATATCTATATATACACATATACATTCATATATATCTATATATAGGCTGTACTAGTTCTCTATTTCTTTGAAGGCAAATACATCATCCTTCATAAGTCCAAGTTTTTCCATATTTTTCTAAATTTATCTCATCTAACTCATTTACTACACTATAGCAATATTCCAGTCTTATACTATCTAGCTGCTTTAAACTCTAATACAATATTAATATGGTTGATATATAGTGTAGTTTCCTATTTTTCTCAAATCTATTTTAGCTTTAACTTTATCTGACATTAACAATTATTACTCTTGCTTTTTTTCTAACAAATTCTATTTCTCGTCATTATTATCTTTATTTCCCATCCTGCATCTTTCTCTGCTTTACTTTTACCCACTACCTTGCCTTTCTATTACTTATCTTCAAGGATCCTTTCCTTATTCTCCCCCTTTAACCTTTTCCCTCCCTCTTATCCCATTCCCCTTAATTTACACATTTTATCCCATTCCTACTAATCTACATACCCTTCTGTACTCAGTCACTCTTACTTATGCTATTCCCCTCCCTCTTATTTCTTTATAAATTGATTTTATGCTTTTTTTTGACAAGGGTTTGTTTTTCCCTCTTTAACCCATTCCCAATGTGAATAGGATTCCAGAACTACCACTCCTCCTTCCCCATCTAATTCCTTGTTTCAGTTCTTCCTGTTGGACCTCATTCATATAACAATTCCTCTTTTTACCTTTTCCCATACACTTTTGCTTTTTAGAGTCACATCAAACTCAGATCTATTCAAATCTCTTTTGAACTACCCAATTACTAATGACAATCTTAAAATATGGCTTATATCTCCACATATAAAACATCAAGTTTGTCCTTATTGAGTACCTTGAAATTAGTCTTTGATGTTTACCTTATATTTCTCTTGAATCTTAAATGTAAAATTTTCTATTAAGTTCAAGTCTTTTTGCAACAGATTCCTGAGAGTCTGGCAACTCATTGAATATTCTTTTTTTTCCCCACTCAAGATTATGCTTAGCTTTGCTGGTATACTTTTTGTTTTTGTTTTGCTACAGCCCCATTTCCTTTGCGTTCTGATATATAATGTTTCAAGATTTATGGTATTTTAACATAGCTGCTACTAGGTCTTGTGTGATTATAATTGGGGCTCTGAATTGTTTTTTTCTTGTTATTCATAATATTTTTTTCTTGATCTGGGTTTTGCTTGTTTAATTTGGCTATGATATTCCTGTATGTTTTCCTCATAGGATCTCTTTCAGATAGTAAACAGTGGATTTTTTTCCATTTCTACTTTCCCCTATTCTAACACATCAGGACAAATTTCCTTAATTATTTCTTCTATTATTATATCAAGATTCTTTTTTTGATCATAGCTTTCAGGTAATCTAATTCTTAATTTGTTCTACAGATCTGTTGTTTTTCATAGGTGATGTCTTCTATTTTTTTATTCTTTATATTTTGTTTTATTATTTCTTTATCTCTTATAACTTTACTAGCTTCCCCTTGCCCAATTCTAGTTTTCAAGGAGGTATTTTCTTTCTTAAGAATTCTTTATTTTTTATTCTGATTTTTTCTTATTCTTGGATTGCTCTTTTTTTTTTTAAGTTTTTCCTCAATCTCTCTCATTTGATTTTTAGTCTTTTAAAAATTCTTCTATGAATTCTTTTTGGGCAGGTGACCATTTAACATTACTCTTTGGGATAGGAGAGGCTTTTTTTTTTTTGAATATCAGTATCTTCTGAAGATGAATATCAGTCTTCCCTATTCCCATAGTAACTTTTTATGGTTGGGTCCTTTCTCCTTTATCTGCTTAGTAAAAGAAATTGTAACATCGTTGTTATTATCTCTAGTCCTGATGTGTGGGGACGATGCTTCTGGTCTCAGGTTCTCCTTTAGTTCTTTCCTCTGGCCTAGAACCCCAAACCAAGAACTCTACCCTCCTATAAGTGCTAGCAACCAGCATTGTTCCTGTCCTATTACTTCTGCACACGCTGATTGTGTGCTGGTTCCTTCTTGTCCAAGGCCACATCTCAGTAACACAGCTGATCCTGGAATGATAGAAGCAGAAATTCCTTCAATCTCCCCAAACTCAGATGTCCAACTCTTCACACTGTCTTAGAGGTGAAAACACTTGTGCCTTGAGTCTAAAACTACCTCTCAATCCTGTTAACTCCAGGGCTTTCCATTTGCTGTTTCAACAGAACTATCCTGATGATGTTTATACTTCAAATGGGCCAAATGTCAATCCTGGTATTTTTGGATCTTATCCTATCTGTTATTCTGCCCCAACTCTTTATTTGTTTTTACTGCTCTATAGTTGCCTTGAAGTGCAATCTTGTCTAATTTGGTAGGGAAGTCTGGAGAGCTTTGAATTGTCTGACTTACTGTGCCATCTTCATCAAATCCTCCTTGTATAATCCTTATTGTAGCCCCCTGATACTTAAATTGTTTCTATTTCCACTTTGCCTTTTCTAGAACTTCAGGTAAATTTTCCTTAATAATTCCTTATAATACTGTACAAAGATTCTTTTTTTAATCATAATTTTCAGGTAGTCCAACCATTCTTATCTTATTTCTCTTCAATCTGTTCTTAAAAGTTTTGTTTTTTTAAATGTTTCACATGCTCTTCTATTTTTTCATTCTCTTATTTTATTTTATGATTTTTTGGTATCTTATAGCACTATTAGTTCTAGTTTTCAAAGAATTGTTTTCTTAAGTTCTTGATTCTCTATTTCTGTTTGGTTGACTTTCTTTTCATAATTTCCTTGGATTGCTCTTTTTTTTTCTAACTTTTCCTTGATCTCTATTATTTGATTTTTAAAAATCCTTTAAAAATTCTTCCAAGAACTCTTTTTGTGCTTGGGATCATTTGATGTTTTTCATTGAAAAGAGAGTGGCTTTTTTTTTTAGCTCCATTAGTTTTTTTTTTAAATATGAACCCAAATATTCTCTTTCCCCATAATTACTATCCATAGTTGGGTTCTTTCTCCTTTGCTTTCTCATTTTTATTCATTTATTTTGTCTTTAGCAACTATTAATGTGATCAGCTTGTAGTCCCCAGGTATGGGGAATGTAGCTGAAAACATCAGGTCTTTCTATTTGTTATTTTCTGAGATCTATCTAGGGGCCCAATCTTAAACTCTTTTCTCTACTCTTGAGCCATGGTTAGGATTCCTAGTCCTGAAAATGATCTTACCCCCTGCATCTGTCCTCTTTGTCCCAGAACTAAAACCAGGGACCCTGCTCTCCTGAAAGTGCCCACAGCCAAGCCAGTCCCTGCTCCTCACTACTGCACTCACCAGGTGAGTGCTAGCTTCTCCCTACAGCCACAGCCTGGGGCAGTTGTGCTTGGAATCCCTCCTCAATGTAAATATTTTCCTATTCAGCTGTGAGACCCCAACACTGCCTACAAGATGAAAGTTTCTAAGGATGAGGTTATCTCTCCACCCAAGTACCCCCAGAGTTTGTTGTTGATTCTGTAGAGTCAGCTTGGAGGTAGAAAAGAGATGAAATCAAGTTTCTTAATTATGGAGCAGGCATTCCAGAGAGCACAGTGCAAAGGGTGAGAAGATCTCTAGTGGAATCTTGAGGACAGAAATAAGGGGAAGTTTGGAAGGATGCTAACCACTGAGGAATGAGTTCGGACAGATTTGGAGTGACTGGAAAGAAAACCAATGAAAGAGGAGGTGATTAGACTTCAGAGCTTCCCCTCAATGTCCAACCTTGTACCAGGTAGCGATGACAAATTCTGGACACCCAGGCAGCCAACTCACAACACACAATAAATTGCAATTTGAGATGGTCTGGTCTGAGAATATCCCCAAGGACTGGAAAATCCCTGGGACAAAGAGAGGCCTGTAACCAGAGCTGACATAGGGCACCCTGGAAAGAGTCAAGGAGCAAGGATGCCAAAAGGCACAGGCTAGCTCCTAGGAAATTCCAGGTGGAGTCCCACAGGTGGATAGGGTCTAGGTCAGGTAAAACTGTGCTCCCAAGGAAGTCCCAGAAGCAAGAGGGGACAGGATGCAATATTGTAAGGTGGAGATGTGGGACAGCTAAATGAAAGTTCTTATTAGATCATAGAGTGGTAGGGCTTGAAGGGGCCTGAAAGGGAGGAAGGGAACATTTAAGGGCCTCCTATGTGACAGGCACTGTGCTAAGAATTTTACCAATATCACATTTGATGTCTCAAAGGTCAGTCCCCTCCTTTTACAGATGAGGAAACTGACTGCCAGGGAGGTCAAGAGAATCAGTGGACTTGATTTGTTTGTCCAGAGAGCATAGAATTGGGAGCAGTAGGTGGAAGTTGTGAAGAAATACATTTAGGCTTGATGCCAGGAAAACTTCCTGTTTATTATTTGCAAACTCTGGGGTGGAGGTGGGAGTAAGTCCTGAATCCAGGATTATGGGGAACACCATGGCAAAGAGAATCAAAGTAGTAGCAAAAATGATTTTTATTAAAATGATAGAAAAGGGAAGGGAAGCTTCTGAGGGCTAGCTAGGGATAATTATGCTTACGATGGCTCACAAAGACATCTCAGGGCCTTGCTCCAAACCTCAGAGGCAATAACTGGTGAGAAAGCTGATTTATTGGGGACTCCTACTCAAACCCTAATCAGTCCATTATGATTGGGGGGGCAATGATTGTTAGTAATTATTCATTTAGTAACAATAGGCAATCATCTAGCAGTAAGTATAATTTATAGTTTATATAAGTTATATAGAAATGCAGATTCTGATAGTTTTTTGCAGACCTTATACTTATTAAATAGAAATTACTTGTGTACCAAGCATGAGGCTTATTTGTACAACTACATTATCATGAGAAAGTGTCTCTCTTCTGTTTCACCCACATTCCATGCTGGCATGATGGAAAGCCTCTAAGTAAGTTCCCCAGCTTGCCCAACCCAAGAGATGGCTCATCCATCTCACGATCAGCAGGATGCACCCCTTGCCCAACCACTGCCCATCTGGAAACTTCGTGACCCTGCTGGTGGCCATCTTTTACCCTATGCATTATATGGCAACCAATGAAATTCTATTTTTTTTTTAATTTTTATTTTTTTAAGTATATAGAACCCTGAGGGAAGGAGCCACCTAAGATCAAGGAAGTCTGGGGAATGCTTGGTTGAAAGGGAGCCAGACTGCTCAGTGTTTTTTGGGCTCTGTGCTCTCAAGTTTCTCTTTTTGATCATTTAGGGTGATTTTTTTCCCCACACTGGTGAAGGTTATGAATGGCAAAGTCCCTGCAGATCAACCTCTTAAATGCAAAAATGCTTTAAATTGCAGTCTGTAAATTTTGTCCTTAATACAACAGTGTTGACATTCCAGGATCCAAACTCAAAATAGTTTCTTTCTTTAGTTGGTCTAGAGTGGAGATTTTAG